>BSAI01000119.1:4676943-4706478 GCA_036245035.1 Adrianichthys oophorus | reverse complement strand
TGTGTGTGTGTGTGTGTGTGTGTGTGTGTGTGTGTGTGTGTGTGTGTGAGTGAGGGCAAACGTGGCTGAGAGAAGAAGACACTTGGTGTGACAGACTTGGCACGGAAAGCGGGAGGAAAGCGGAAGAAAATGTGTTTCCACAACGTGACTGCATTCAAAAGCCTGAAAAATGTAATTTGAGATATGAATACATTACACAGCTCCTCGTCATAGACGGGGTTAATGTGATGCAACAGCGCCTCTTAGCGCCGAGCAGCCTCGTTGGCTGCAACTGAGGAGGCGCTTCTTTCTCAGCTGATCCAAAAAAAACTCTTACCTTCGGTGTCACAATGCGTGTCTGCCGCTGCGGGAGTGCGCAAACGGGGGCCTCTTTGCGCCTTCTTCTGTGGAGACCCTGCTCTTGACTTTTACTTCCATGAGGCGAGGAGGGCCCGCGCGGGCGGACGCTGGGACTTGTCTTTCTCCTGGCATCTTGGCTCCTTCTCAAAGCATCAGAGGAAAAGTGTTCAAACTTGATCTGGAAACACAAAGACGGCAAATGTTGCGCACTTTGGCTTTTCTCGTGGAGCCACAACGAGGAAGGTGCGCATTATGAGCTTACATCCCTGCATTCTCCGTGACTCATAAGCAGTTTGGCACTCAGAATCTCATCAAGTACCAGCTCACTACAAGTGCTGTTTGTGCGCGGGGGTGCGTGCGCTCCAGTGGAACGCGTTGTTTTTGTGCGTGCGCCTCCTTTGGAGGGGACGCTGGATGGGAACCCTGCGTGACGAATGCGCACGTTAAATTCAAAGGTGTGTGAGGTGGTGTGTGAGAAATTGGTGGGTTGGGAGAGGGAGGGGGGGTTGGTGAAAACAGCCTGTGGCTGCTTAGCGAATATTCCCCTCACACGCCTCTCTCCTGTGCCGCTCTCGTCTATGTAGGGCATGCAGCAGGTTGTGTGTCGGGGACTCGCACAAGCTTTCAGGAGAAAGCTGACTTATCAAATGAGCCTGAACCAGTGGAGCAGGAAAGAGTTCTAAACTAAGGCGCACAAATCAAATGAGACCCAAATAAAGGAGAACTGAGCTCACCCCATTCCCGTGACACATCTCTCCAGCCAGCCAGGTGGAGATGACATTGCAGCCTGTTACTCCATTCGGGTGCCCTAGACAGGATCAAAAACGCGTCTCCGTCATGAGATTAATCCATCCTCTTCTGATCCATCAAGACTCCCCCCCACCCCGCTGATAAATCCACACAACTGATTCGGAGACCCACTCCGTCCACGGCCACCCTCTTCCCCAGTGAATGAAGGCTATTCCTCTCCTTTCAGATGTCAGATGCGGTCCATTGGAAGTGGGGGGGAATTTGAGCGTCTGCGCGCGGGTCTCAGAATCCAAAATAAGCGCTGGTTCGGAATCTCCAGTGACAGCCCCGCACGTACCGCAGTGAGGGCTCGTGGACAGGTCCGCGCGCCTTCCTCCTCCTCCTCCTCTTCTCCTGTCCTCCTCCTCCTCCTCTTTGCGCCGCTCTCCGGATTCTTGGAGACCAAAGAGGGGATTCCGTCACAAATAACATCAAAACACACAGGCGCGCACGCATCAATTCACGCACAGCCTCGCTCTCTCGCTCCCCGCGCAGCCTGGCGCGCTTTGCAGGAGAACGCCACTCTCCAAACGCCGTCCTGAACAATCGGGAGCAAGTTTAGAAGAAAATACTTTTTCTCCGTCTTCTTTACGGCGCCGCACGACAGAGGTGATGCTCGGCTGCCTGTCTGACTGACAGACCGACAGAGAGATATAAGGAAATGTTTTCCGGCAGTCTCTTTACCCTGCAGCCCGTCCGCCCACGCTCCGCTGGCTGAAGGTACTTACACATCAGCCTTGTTAATTAAACATGCAAGGGATGGATGTGGTGGGGTGGGTGGGGGACTTTGGTGACTTCATCTTCCTATTATAAACGAGGCCCCATTGGAGTTTTGCACCACAATGGCATTTCTCCGCAAATGTTTCAAAGACACTCCAACTTCACGGTGCGTTCAGGTTCAGACTGACCCCTCCGTCTCCTGTCGGGTCTGAGATCTCTCCTTTGCGCCAAAAAAAACAAAAAACACGGCGTTTTTTTGGCGCACAGCAAGCATCACCCATCGGTCATGGTGTGCGCCTCGTGCCATCTCATCAAATGAAACCGCGTGCGCGACCCAGCATCCGTGCTTTGTGCATGTATGTGCGCGCGCGCATGTGCCTGCGCGCCGTGACGACTGTCTCCTCGTCAAACAAGTCAATATGCCCCTCGCCTCCGCTCCACGTCCACTGCGCGCAGATAAAACATTTCAATATCCGCTCTGGAGCCTAATCTGGCGCAGAAAGGCGACTCTTTCTCCAAATTAGAACGTCGATTTTTTTTTTAACCTGCACCCAGACGTTTGTTGCTGATCGTGTCATCCAAGGTTTTTTTTTTTTTTTTTTTTTTTGAAAGCGTCGGGTGAGATAAGGAAAACGAGAGCGTGTGAATTACACAGTATCAATTAAACATAATTAGCAGATCAAAACTGCAGCACAGGGGGTCCTCAGGGAGGGCTGACAAGTTCCCTCCTTCCCTCCCTCTCTCAGCATCCCCCGTCTGTGTTGCCTTTGAGTTCCGTTGCAGACAGATGGTGTAGATAGCCCTCTGCAAAGGGTCATGTCAGCAGGCCTGGGCGATTGGATTGGCTGTCATAAGTTGAGATACCCTTTGAGGCAAGAAATGTAGCAGCATAATCAGATCAGAGGGCTTATTATTAAGGAACAGTCCATTGCCCCTTCTTCCTCCTCTTCATCCTCATCTATCCTGAGAATAAAAATCCCCACCTGTTGAGGGTTTTTTTCATCCTCCTCCGTCAGAGCCTCCCAGGCATAAAATGAAAGGAACACGATTGCATAACCTGGACAAAAAAAGAGAAGAAAAGACTACACCAAGACTGGATAATGTTATTTCTTTTGTGAAATAGGGAGACGGGGAAAAAAGACGAGATTCCAAATAGAAGAGCTTTGCTTTTATATCTCCATTATATCGCCACTGGCCATTTATCCATTAGAATCATCTTTTTTGGGGAAAAATTTGCCTGAGGACACCCCTTTGAGAACAGTGGATAATTAACAACAACTTTCAGGAACACCAAATTAGAACAAGTGGAGTCTGGCTGAACCTGGCTCAGTCTATATTTAGACGTATTGCTGTTGTCAAGGAAATAAAAACATCTTTTTCCAGGTCTTCGAAATAAACTCTTAAAAGTATATATATTTTTTTATCTTTAGTCGCTTTCAAGGACGTGGATGCCTGCAGAGTACCCTATGGCAATTTGTGGGACATGACCTTTTCTGCATCTGCATCTGACTCTCGAGGATCTAGCTCTCTCATGTTTTTATGCAATCAGCTGGTGCACACCAGTAACACTTACACACTGTAGTGAGTCAGCTCTCAACAACTGCTCTGAACTTCAGCAGCAGGCTGAGGGTGGTGGAGGTGGGAGGGCAACATTTTTTTTTCCTTTTTTATTATTTTGGAGCCACCTGAACATACGTCTCTTTGCTGTAATAGATTTGAAACCGCCGCTCTCTTGAGTCGTGCCTCTTTATTAGGCCAAAAGCACTCTGGGGAGAGATTTCCCAGACATTTTGTGCTGCAGAGACACTGGACAAACATAAAGGGTCTCATTTCTAGTTCAAAGATGCCTCCAAGGACACAAAGACGAGCATGTTTTATTCTGTGTCAGATTGTATTTTTACAAGTTCATCGCCTGTAGCTTATTTTGAGAGTGTAAGTGCAGAGTTTTAAAAAAATCTGTGACCTTTTATCATTGCTTATAATGAGGTAACAGCTGAGAATTTTATCTTTATTTTGTGCATTTTGAGCTCTGTCTATGTTTTGGTGTAGTGACAGTGAAAGATGTGAAAGTTGGGAAATGAGTCACTAAAAATAAGAAATCAACAGAGAAAATAATATTAATAAGTAAGAAGACATGATTACACAAGGCATCTGACTAAAAAAATTGTATTATGCAATTTGTGTAACCATGGTAACTAACTTTTTCAGTGTCCCCACTTTAAGTCAGAGGCACATCCCAGATACCGCACAGCTTATAGTTTTCTGATATAAACGATAGGCTACACTGACTGCTACAAGACGCCAGCTAATCATTCAGAGTGATTTGAAGTATAGATCACAGAATCTGGCATCAGAAGCTCTGCTGTGCTCTGCTGGAAACATTTACAAAAACAACTCTCTTTTAATCCTTTTTTTTTTTTACAAACATTTTTAGGAAAGCACCTTTTTTGTGATTTCATGCAGAAAGTGGTATGCACTTCCTGTCTGCCTGAAAGGCAAACTTTTAAAATGCACTTGGGAACTTCATGGTTAAAATTAACTGACAAGTCATTTGGGTTTGGATTGTCAGGCGGTAACAATGGAAGTGCCTGATTCCCAACTCCTAGTTGGTAAAGAACGTAGGTGGCCTGAAGCGCTCAAACCGCTGAGACAAGACTGTCTTTTATACAATGGCAGCTCTTTATTTTCCTATCAGACTAGACACCAACACAGCCAAAGCACTGCATTGTGGTCGAGCACATGGCTTTATATAGACCTCAGGAAATGAATCACACAGTCAACAACCTGAAATTTATTCAAATTTTTTTTATGTTGTAGCGCTACGCTTTGAGATCTGGCATTTATTGTTGTGGACAATATCTCTCTGTACTTTGTCTGTTTTACTTTGTTTCTCCTCTTCCAAACTCTCCACCCACAGAGAGTGGGTGACCTGGAATGAGCTCTCCCACTGACACCTCTACTTTCAGCCTGAGAGGGGCAGTGTGCAGTGCTCAGATCTCATGCAAGATCTCTGACAGAAAGTCTTTTCAGGCAGAACCGTCAGCCATTGGAGTTTATAGACGCTAATGAAAAACACCTATTTCAAAAATTGATGGGCGATTATGTGCTGTCATACAGCTGATCACAGGGAAAAGTTAATGAATGCAGTAGCCAGATCAATCGCTGGGGGTGACGCACCGCTGTCTTCTTCACTTGACTTCATCAGCAATTATCCTTTACTTCAAAAGGTCAGTCAGTAATTTAATAATTAAATTGAAGTATTAATGAAGTGTTGCAGCTGAAGTAAAAGCAGTCTTAATAGAGTTTTTTTTTTTAGCTTTTTGCAATAAAAACAGAACCCCTTTTGAAATTAAACAACTTAAATTAACAGGGTTCAAGTGATCAAGTTTTATTTTTGGCCTCATCAAAAAGACAACTTGAATCAACAGGAGATTATTTTCTTTCTCTGGAAAAAATAGTGTTTCTGAATTATAATCTACTACAACTTAAGTATTTAAGATATTAACATGGTTTATTTTAAGGTATTAAAATGAATACAGTAATTTATCTTCAGAACTGTCTTTACAGTACAAGTACTGTCCATCCAGACAGATACCTTTTTCTAAGAAATAACATGAAAAAAATATTACGCCAACACTCTGAGCTTAGTCAGACATGTATGGGAATTGGGACTTATATCCTGCTCTATAAAAGTATATGCACCAACTGGCCATGTTATTAGGCACACCTGTCCAACTGCTCATTAACACAAATTTCTAATTAACCAATCACATGGAAGCAACATGGTCAAGATGATCTGCTTTAGTTCAAACCGAGCATCAGAATGGTAAAGAAAGATGATTTAAGTGACATCCACTGTGGCATGGTTGTTGGTGCCAGATGGGCTAGTTTGAGTATTTTCAGAAACAACTGATCTACTGGGATTTTCACCATCTCTAGGGCTTACAGAGAATGGTCAAAAAAAAAGAGTAAATGTGCAGTGAGCAGCAGTTCTGTGGGGAGAAATGCCTTGTTGATGCCAGAGTTCAGAGGAAAATGACCAGACTGGTTCCAACTGATAGATCTCCTTTCTAACTCAAATAACCACTAGTTAACCACAACTGAGGTCTACAGAAGAGCAACTCTGAACACACAACACGTCCAGCCTTGAGGCAGATGGGCTACAGCAGCAGAAGAACACACCGGGGGCCACTCCAGTCAGTCAAGAATCACAAACTGAGACTGCAGTTCACACAGGATCACCAAAATTGGTCAATAGAATATTGCAAAAACATTGCCTGGTCTGATGAGTCTCCATTTCTGCTGCGACATTCAGATGATAGGGTGAGAATTTGGCATCAACAACATGAAAGTCTGGATCCATCCTGCCTTGCATCCACAGTTCAGGCTGGTGGTGGTGGTGTACATTTCCTCCCCTTTACGACCACAGTGTACTCATCTTCTGATGATTACTTCCAGCAGGATAAGGTGCCATGTCATAAAGCTCCCTGGACTCAAATGGCCTCCACAGTCCCCAGATCTCAACCCAATAGAACACCTTTGGGATGTGGTGGAACGCAAGATTTACATCATGGATGTGCAGCAACAAATCTGCAGCAATTGTGTGCCGCTATCATGTCAAAATGGATCAATCTCTCTAAGGAATGTTTCCAGTACCTTGTTGAATCCATGCCACCAAGGATTAAGACAGTTCTGAAGGTAAAAGGGAATTGATCAACAAAAAACAAAGTGTAAGTTATTACTAAGCAAAAACAATCTTCTCGCTTAATTTTTTTAAACCACACAAAACTTTAAAAAGAAGTCATTTAACTTTAATTTAGTAGTTTGTAGACACACCTACACGTCAAATAGCTTCAACCTGTTGTGTGCATAATTACATGACCATGAGTCCTTCACACTGAAAACAAATTGACTTTTTCTACTTCACAACATGACTTTAATTGATTGTAATGTTCCTGTTGCACTTCTAATGGGAAAAACACTATTTCCACTTTAGTACCATCTGCTCAAATAATTATTTGTCCAAGAAAACTTGGGATTTTTTCAAATGTAGATTTAAAACTTCCCTTTGTTTTCTTTAATGGCAGAATTTTTTCAAATCTTCTGGTCTTTTTTTATTTTGTCTTGCCTTTCACCTTGCAAGGAAGAGCGTGTTTATTATTTTCAAGGAGGTGTGTGAGGTCTGAAATGTAGCTGTATCCTGTTTTTTAATTTCACTAAGAACTGCGCAGTCTGACCTTTAGATAAATTGTCTGGGACTTCCTCTGCAGGAAAGGTTGACAGCTGTCTTGGATGCCTCTCACTCCTCTGAATGTTCTTTCTCAGCGTAGAAAACTGGGCTAAAAATATCTTCAAAGGGGTTTTTAGAACACTTTTCAAATGAACGTGCAGCAAAAAAAAGGGTAGGGCAAAAGCTTATCTAGGAGTATTGCTGGAGTATTCCACGCTCAATGTGGTGGTAACACACCTGAAAGGCTTAGACTAGATAACTGACAAAAAAAAGGATGTTTTACAAGCCTGCACACCTGCAGATAATCAGATCATTAGGAGCTGGTGATTAACTACACCTGTTGAGCAGTTCTGTTGAGAAAAAAAAAATCTGATGCATTTTCCCACTCCAAACAAGAATTTCAAAAGAAAAAAAGTTCAAGCTTAATTTATTTTTTGGTAAAACTATAATTCATTATGTAAATTAGCACAGAAGACTTTTGACTTCAAAGTGTCACAGATAAAGGGGACAAAGCTAGTAGAATGGGTGGACTTTTGTGGTGCTAAACCCAATAAGACCATCAACATATTTGAACTTTGAAACAGTTAATTACAACATGCAAGGTCTATGGTGGTGTAGTGTTAGCACTCACTTGGACTGTGGAGTTTGCATGTACTCCCTGGTTCTCCTACAGTCCAAGATTATGTATTGTAGGGCAATGGATGACTCTAAATGTGAGTATGTGGCCCTGAGATGGACTGGTGACCCATCCAGGGTGTTTTTCAAGTAGTTTTAATCTTTGAAGGGTAAAAGCTGCCAAAAAATGTTTAATTTCAAATCTGAAAATCGTTGATATCTAAACCTCAAAACTGGTTCTAATAACATTTAGGAGTTGTGGAAATTAGCAGTAAGTTTTACACCAGATTGTGAAGGAATTTCCAAAACAATTTAATTACAGGAACATTACAACTCCAAATTTTTTGCACGCTTTCATGCTTTTGGAAGTGGACTGAATGAAGATGTTTGAGAATATTGCTCTGTTTACAGATGCTTTTCACCTCAAAATTTGAAACTGATGGCCAGGTATTCCTCCTCAGCGTTTTTAGAAACTCACTGATTGATGGCTTTATTAGTTTAGGAAAGACTCCAAGTCCTGATCCTGCAAAGCAGGCCCAGACCATCACCCTCCCACCACACTGTTTGACTGTTGCTGAGTTCTTGATTTTTAACACTGTGTAAGTTTTATATTAAAATGTAACAGGACGCAATCCTTTTTTTAAAAAGTTCAGTATTTGTCACATCAGTCCAGGGAACATTTATCTTTATCTTGGTAAAATTCAGAGGTTTAGAAGAATCCACTATTTATTTTTTGGTCTTATATAATCATAACAAAATCATCACTTGTCCAGAAAGTGTTTATATATCAGCATGATGTGCTGATTATCAAGATCTTTGCCTGCGATTAAAAAAAAGAGGCTTAAATAATTGTTTTCTCAGCTTGTTGTTGTCTTATAGTAAAAAAAAAAAAAAAGCCTTATGATTTGAATCACATTGGTATGACAAGTTTTGAAAAAGAAAAGCTGTGAGAGACAGTGGCAATACTTGTTTTAAAAAATAAAGGAACCTATGTGTCACCCTAGACTTACCTGTCATTGCCCTACAAGAAAGTGCAGCCAATTTACAAATGAGTCCATATGTGAACCACATGGTCACTGCCTGGGGAAAAAAGCATTGAGCAACTTTCATTTTGAAATATTTAATCAACTTTTCTCTTTCTGCAGTTTGTGAAATGTGACTCTTTCTTTTGAAAGTCTTTTGCTACAAAACACTTTCCTAAACAAGTCTTAAAAGATCCAAAATATTAGACTAAAATGCTACTGCAAAACAGTCACTTGAAGTATAAAGAGGTCTACATGAATTATTACTGCTTTCATCAAAACAAAGCAAAAATGTTATCTTCTGGTTTAAGGAGCCATTGTAGATTTACACTCACAGTAGTTTTGTAATGATCAAAATCGGTTTCTTTAATACAAATACATGGTAGCTCTTGCTGAGAAAAAATTGTCTGCCTCCATAATGTGGTGTGTCTCGAGATGCCAACTTTAGAAGCCAAAATTTGCAAAAATTAAATCATACAGTAAAGGACACAATTGTTACAGCTTGGACATGCTACAAATCTTTGTCATCATAAAATAAACCTGCCATAAAACATTTCACCATGTTGTAATTTAAGTGAGCACACAGGAAAGTTGATTTGTTAACTTTCTTTCTGAGTTGTCAGCCTTAAACCCACTTTTGATGGAAAACTTTGGCCAATCCTGTGGGTTCTTGTGGAGCAAACATTGTTTTTTTTTGTTGTTGTTGCAGATGCACTTGCAAATGTAAAAATAAACAAATAAATAAACCAGTTGCGAGTTAGATTTGATGCTGGAAAATGCTGCAGGAAAAAGTTGCTTTTGCAGCTCTGGTAACAACTGCCTACACTGCAGCATACTGCCAAAAAGTCTAAAAATAGCAGGATGGGCTCATCAAAACAACAGTCTGACAACAAAAATTAAAACTTGCATCAGTATTGGCACAGATCACTGACACATCAAATGTTATATCTTATAAATACATAATTTTAGCTTCTTTTTTGTCCTTTTGACCACTGAAGTTTTACCTCATGTAAAGACACACCAACAGTAAAGTCCAGGAATCCATTTGGTCATAAAACTCATATGTTTTTTAGTTCCAATGTTGGTTCTAGGGGACAAAAAGAAAGGTGAGAGACCTCCAGGAAGAAATCTATCATTTCCAATTTCCATTTTTTTTTTTTTTACCTTTTCCCAAGTTATACCCATTGCGTTTTTAATTTGCACTTAAAGCACCAGGGCATACTGGTGCACATTTTGACAGCCTGGAAAGTCTCAGAGCTGATGGAAATCCCATGCAGTGCACTCCGGATATTGGGTTCCCAGGCCACTATAACGAAAAAGTCAGTGCACTATTCTCAGTGTCGCAGACTGCAGCCAAATTACACTAATTGGTCCAGTCCACTGAACAAATTGAAATAGCTTATCTTGAGGCTGATGACTTTTTATGGCTTTTAAATGATCAGCCTAGAAAGAGGGTGCATCCATCAGCTGCAAGACCAAAAGCATGTTTTTTGAGACTGAAATGAAGATTCCAGTAAAAGTCACTTTAAAGGGTTTCAAATATAATCTGGAAAAAAGAGAAAAAAATGAATTTTTCAGAACCCAAATCCTGTTTTTAAATGAAAAGGGGAAATTTGTTACTCATTTCTTTTCAGGATTTACAAAAGGTACCTGAACACTAGCACTCCAAACTTTAAACATGTATCTTTTGGTTCTCTTTGAATGCTTGGTAGCAAAAAGTCTGCATGTTTCTCCTGTTTTCCATTAAAACACATATACATGCTTTTAAAAATATGCTGTTTCCATCAGGGGAGCTGCTTTAAATGTTGGTGCAGTGGAATAAACCTACGACAGCAAGATTTTATCAGGGGATTTTTTTCTCACTTCTTGCAATGAATTCAATATTCATTCAGTAGTATAGCTTCCTAGTTTGACGATTAACCAACTGCTGATTGTGTTTTTCTCAACAACAGGATTCTGGAATCAGCAAAGGAAGAAAACATTCAGTTTGCTTCACTCAAGTTTAAATTTTGCTGTTATGTTTTTTTCCTCTCCATCTTTATCAGTTATTAAGTTAATAAATATTGAAAAAGTAAGGAAGCAGTTAATTTTTTCTCTGGTAGAAAGTGAGGCACTGATGCTATTGGACTTAACAATTACTTAAACATGAAATGCTGCCAACAGATTTTACAACTGATGATGCCAAGGAACTCAGTCTGTGCTCAGCCTGCAGGACTGCAGTGTGGGCTATTTGTTTCAGTACATATTCATTATTCATCTGTGAGAAAAGAGACAAATTCATAAGCATACACAGTGAGTTAACAACTGATAAGTGAACTGTGAATTCTTCCGTCTCACACTTAGTCTCTTCTGTAAGTCCCTTTGGATCAAAGTGTTTGCTAAATGAATAAATCTCAATGTAAACTGGTATAAACTCAAACAAATCAAAGCAGGACACAATTAGTGCATAAGTGGATAACATAAAAGAAATAAAGTGTAGAATGTGATTAAGTTTTCTAATTAGCAATTTTTTAGAAACTGGTACCTTCCCAAGTTCAAAAACCTTGTCAAAAATGTTATTCTAAAAATGACTATAATACCAAGTTTGGATAGTTTTTGATCTACATCTCCCTGTTATGTCAGTTAGACTGTTTCCAGTGTACGTCTGTTTTTACTTAAGCATCTCTGAATGGGACATTTCCTCCTTAACAGCCAACTAAAGATCTTTATGGATATATTCCATCTGCTGCAGCACACAAAAGACCACAAAATGGAGGATGTGCTTCCACTCACAGCAAGGTTTTCTGATCTGGAATTAAGATAAGTCTAATTTACCTTAACATCTTATGTTGTTATTTTTTAGACAAGTAGAAAACTAAAAAACGTTAGATTATTCCAACCTGACCAGACAGCATCTGTATTTTATATTATATTCAAGCACGTTGTAAACTTCCAAGGCAATGGTGTGTGCAGCAAACAAAAGGCTTCGCTATAAAAGGTATACAAGGTTTTATTTTTGGCAGTGAAGTGAAATCCAAAGAATTTTTGAAATGCATAATGCGGTCAAAACAGCATCAGTTCTGAAAACAGAAACACGCTATTGGAAAACAGTAGTTCACTGGCATAGGAAAGAATGAACGACAACAACTGCCTTGATTTTAGAGAATTTGGTACAATTTAGAGCAAAACATAAAGTATGGCACGTTTGTGTCTCTCTGCTCTGAGCTGCTTTCATTTGTCAGCCGTCATTCCACCTCCAAACAAACTGATGCCAAGCTTTTAAAGAGATTTTAGCCCACCTGTTTGGTGCATCATAAGGTCTGAACAGTTGCTCTGGTACTGATCTCTACAAACAAAGAAAACTGAGTTTGTTTTTAACTAACACCAAAATAATGGTAGAATTAATTCTAACTTGCAAAATGCCTTAGTCACATCTGTCCTTATGGGTGGATATGGGTTGTATACGGGCTGTCTGAGGGCGAAAAATTAGTAAACCAGTACAAGGTACGCGAGTGATCCACGAATGAGCCCGCTATTGAGTCTCAGACATTAAGAAATTACAGTGTGGTTTGGGCATTCTATGAACTTTTCTCCGAACACTCAAGTATCACGTGGACGTGCAGCAATGCACACAGTCAGTAAGGATCAGTGCACACACCTTAGTAATGACTACTAGAGTCCTGCGTAAGGGAACTGTAAGACAGCATCGCTCATATGTCTTAAGTGTGTGCAATTTACAGTTTCCTTACAAATAGACACATCTGTGCTTCTCTGAAAATGCAGCCCATCTTGTCTACGATCCACTATGGCAGGGGTCCCCAAACTACAGCCTTTCGCAGTTTCTCTGATTCTTTTAGAGAGATTATGCTGCTGCTTTTTTTGTTTTTGTTTTCAGACAGCACACCCTGTTGTGTGTTCCAATTGGCTGGAGTCTTTGTCAATCTCCTCCCTGCCTTGTCTCCTATGCAGAAACGCGCAGCCCTCCAAATCTACATAAATCTTTGATCGTGATCAGATCTTTATTTTCATTCTATAATCCTGGACTTATTTTTCTATGAAGGTTTGAATTTTGAGAGCTTAAACAAGAGAGAAAAGTCTGAAAACATTCATGTTTAATATCTGTAGTTTAATATCTGTAATCCTAATTTGCAAATTTCGCCTTCATGAGTTATTTTTAGAACGTAACTCCTGAAATAAACAAGGAAGCTCTACTGGTGAAAAGGTAATGTATGTGTATGTACAGCTGCAACAAAAGACAAAATAATTTGACTTTTTATTTTATTTTTTCATTAGTTCTGAACACAGCTGCTAATTTTTATTTATTAACTATAGTTGCGAATCCTCTATCACTTTTTTGGCTCTTCAAGCCACACATGACTGATCAACATGTGTTTGCACAGAGCTATCATACAGTCAAAGCGCTGAGCAGGGGGGATACAAAGCTTGTTAGTGTTATAGGTGCAGCAGCACATGAACATAGTATGAGAGAGAGACAGAGAACGCCAAGTGCCACAAGAAGAAACAACATAAACACAAATAGAAAATGAGTGACAATGGAAAAGTAGAAAATTTGGACCCATTTCCCTGTTATTGATAATCCAAAGGCAGGGTTTAGAGCCTGCGAGAAAAGAATTCCATACAGAATCGACTCTACACCTGTGCAGACACCTGAGAACAACCTTCTCAAAAACAGGGCAGACCATCACTGACTGAAGAAACCAGATCAGCTTCACAAAGCTGAGACATTTAATATTTCTAAATGTCAATCCTTATCCATGATTAAACACTTTTTTTTGTTTGTTTTGCACATTTTAATAAGTATTTTGGGTTGTGGTTCCAGTATTTTGTGTTGTTTCACTTTAAAAATGTTATTGTAAATAATTGTTCTTTTTTTTTTTTTTGTCGGTACATTTTATCTGGAAGGAAAAATAAATGCATTTACATATTATGTACTTAAAATTATATTTAAAAACATTTTATGTTGAGCTAATTACTTTGTACATAATTGTATATACGGTAGTCATTGATAATAAATTAAATAAAACAACAAAATGACCTGAAGAGCCTCTCGGGAGCCGAGAGGAGAGAAGCGGCAAAATTCCCATCACTATTGTGAAGTTAGCACAGACTGTGAGATGTGTGAGGAGCTGAAGCTCTCCAAAGCCTCAAAGGGGCTATGAGAAGAGAGAACAGCCCATTTGTTGGTTTAATTTTTGAATTTTTTAAGTATTATTTTTTCTGTGAAGATTACAGAAAGGGATTGTAAAAATGTAGTCAAGTGTGGCTTTCTGAAAAAGCATAAATGTTTATGTTTAGACACTCTCTGTGATTGTTTCACTTTTTCTGTTAGCCAAAAAACTGGCCCCAGCCCCATATCAGAGAAGAAAACAATTATGTGGCCCTCACAAGAAAAAGTTTGGGGACCCCTGCTCTAAGGGCTTGGACAATCTAAAAACCTGCAGCATTCATTTGGGTCAAGCCTAAGGTAAAACTTGTATTACTGTCTTTGTTAAACCACTGCATTGGCTTTAATTCCCTGTGTGAGATCTGAGCAATTTTCATTCTGGGGTTACAGCTCAGCCACTTCTAAACTGTAACCCCACCCCAAATCTCCAATATGTTCTCTCTCTTTAGCAGTAGGCTCTCAGCATCATGAGGACAACTGTTCCAACCGACATACATGGAAAAAAAAACTAATTATATGAAATAAAGGGTAAGTAACATGCACAAAGACCTTTATAAAGTGATGCTGTTACATTTTCTTTCCACAAAGTGAGTCTTATCAGTGAATGCCACATTACTATGACTATCGATATTTTGCTTGTCATCTTTACTGTAAGTCCTTATTGATGCTTATAATTCATCTAGTCTGGGTTGCTCTTCCTTCAAAGTCCCATAAATAAGTCCAAATATGATGGCATGGATGTTGTTGCGCCATCTTTAAAGACTAAAGCCTGTATGGGGTTTTTCTGAGACTGATTAAAAACAGCATGTGCTTAAGTCTTGATATAAACAAGTGTAGTCTTTGCTTGTTTTGAAGTGAATGGGATTTAACTCACTGAGCTATATCAGATGATGCACTGAAAAGATAAAGCTTCATAAAAATGTTTCTGTGCTCATCAAATATCTGACAGGGTGATAAAATGCAGGAAAACTCCTTTTCAAGCTTCTTTTGCTTTTATTCCCCAAGTGTGCAGTAAACTGTACTGGTGTAGGTCATGTGACCCTCCATAATTCAGATTTCTGTTTTGTTTATTTCTGTCTAAAAACACACTACAATCATCTTTTGATCTATTTTTAAGGCGCTCCCTGTGGTCTTTTAATTACGATAATAACATTTTTAGCCAAAATCAAAAAACCTGTGTCATTTTCTTAGACGTAGTTTCTGCAGAGCTGCAGTAGTTTATTAGAAATTCACCAGAGAGTTGTGGATTGAACTTTTGTTAAGAAGGCCTTCCCCCATTTCCCATGATTCATCTGTTTAAACTCTCTCACATTACCAGTGCAACAAAAATGACAAGCAGTATTGGAGCTATCCAGTTGTACAGTTTTGAGCCAGATGCTCAGACGAGGAAAACAAAGATGGACATGGATCTATTTGCCTGCAATTGGATGCATACAAATGGAACAGAGCAGGGTGCTTTGGGCCCATTGTAGCACCTATGTCACAACTACAAGCTTTCAACGACTTTCCAACACCATTTTTTTGTCTGCTCATTTTCCTTGTATGGTCCTCTCATGGGAAAAATGCCACAAGAACATGTTAAAAACACCAGAAACACAACTTTCCTTGGACTCTGCTTTTACAGTTACACCTTTGAGAGGGAATCGAACCTTAGCAGAGTGATTGTCTGGGAGTATGTCTCATCCAGTCACTGAATAACTCCTCTCATTGCTTGTAAATGCTCCTGTTACACATGGCGACACACAAAATGTAAGCAGTGGTTAAGTAATTGCTTAGACTTACTTGACATGTGTCACAGTATGTATGCATGCTGGAATGTATATAAGTTAACAAGTACTGTGTCATGCCTGAAACTCACTGCAGCTGTTTCTCGAGCTTATCTTTGAATTTCTCCAGCTGTTCTTTTATGCAACACAAAATGATTTATGTCTTTCCAACAGGCGCGGGGTTGCAGGAGGCGAGCGGGAGACAAGAGAGCGCGTGTGCAGCTTCTTCAAAATCTTTATGCAAATGAATTGCTGTCGGATGAAAGACGGCGCTCACAAATTGATTTTTTTAAACAGACCTGCTCATTTCTTTTTCTCTACAGGTTTGATTGCAATATGTGTTCCCTGTGCATGTCAGCACCAAAAATAATACACGGCCATGGGTGGACTGGCCACCACAGCCTACGGGATTGTAACAGCACCCCAGAGCTGAGAGAGCCCTGTGTCCTCCTTACAAAGACAGAGACAGTGGAGCGTGGGATGTGGGTGTGGAAGATGTTGAGCACATCATTTAATATAATAGTTATCAAAACAAAATGTGCTAAACAAAGAAATTATAGGCTGGGAATTGACCTAACTTAAAACTGCCTTCTTTGATTTATATGAGTTCTTTTTTAGTTACAGGCATTTTTAATGTGACATAGAGAATTTTTTTTTATTAGATTAACCCCAGACAGCAGCTAAACTAATCGCGTTACACTTGCCTTCTTTTAATGTAGCCTGTATCCCATTAAAACTTGTTACCGCGTTCTTGGACATATGACCTTGATTTTTTTGGGGGGACAAATGTTCAGTCTGTGTGATTAAAAATATATATAATTCATTTTTTGACTAATTCTTCTTCCTTGTCTAAATTTACAGTATTTACATTTGTTGGTAGTACAGATACGGTCTGGTTTGCTCTTTAACGTTTAAAGGTAATTGATCAGTTTTAAACCAACACATTTTTTCAATATCCACTTGCTTTTTTTTTTTTTTTTAATAAAACATTCTGTGTGGTAATTGTCAGAAGAAACTGGAGGGCCCCACTGCAGGAAGATGCGGACAAAACTCACCTTAATGAGGGAACTGAAACATGTTTTGAGAAAAAAAAATCTGAAGCTACACAAGGCTGAAAATGAAAGTGATGATGGATTCAGACATTTTGCAAACAAGGGATTTGACGCAGAACACCTTAACTAACAGTTAATGTAAGTCTTTTTGTAAAGGGTCAATACAGTGGTGCCACGCTGGACATGCCAATGTCAGGGTTACACTTGGCTGTCTGTGGATGGGAGACTGCTTTGGACTATAAGGTGCTGTAAGTTACTGCAATCACATGAGTGCACTCTCCAGTGTTTTCATGTACCCGTCCCAAGTCTGGGTGACACAGAATGTAGGAACCCTTCAACTGAAGCCAGATCACGTGTGCAAATCATAGTTTGACTTGCCATGTAGACCCCTGAAAGGACTAGACAACTAAAAGAACATGTATCTTGATTAGGGGTAGACCAATGCTTCCCAACACTGGTCCTCGAGGGACATGCTCTTGCATTTTTTAAATCCTCCCATCATCAGGCTTCTGCAGTGCTTGATGATGAGCGGAATCAGGTGTCCTGAAGTGGGGCAATATGGAAAACATGCACAACAGTGTTCCCTGAGGACTGGGGTTGGGAAACACTGGTCCAATCCTAACCAAGATAAATGCCATTCATTCATCTTCGGGACCAGGTCACTGGGTCAGCAGTCTATACAATGTTGCTCGGACCTCCCTCTCCCCGGCCACTTCCTCCAGCTCCTCTGGGTGGACTCCAAGGCATTCCCAGGCCAACCGAGAGACATAGTCTCTCCAGCGTGTCCTGGATCTTCCCTGGTGTCTTTACCTAGTGGGAAATGCCAGGAACACGTCTCCAGGGAGATGTCCAGGAGGCATCCGGACCAGATGCCCTAGACACCTCAATTGGCTCATCTTAGCATAGAGGAGCAGCGGCTTTATTTTGAGTGACAGATCTCCTCACCCTATCTCTAAGGGAACACCCACCCACCCTACAGAGGAAGGCTGGAACACTTGTATTTGAGACCTCATTCTTTCGATTATGACCCAGAGCTGACCCATGATGGTGCATGTCCCGGAGGCGCCAATCTTCCCTCACTCGTGAAGATACTTAAATCCCTCCACATGGGGCGGGAGCACTCCACCCACCAAGACAAAGGTTATTTTATATATTTACATGGCAAGTCACACTCTGATTTGCAGATGTGATT
Organism: Adrianichthys oophorus; assembly: GCA_036245035.1. Taxonomy (NCBI): domain Eukaryota; kingdom Metazoa; phylum Chordata; class Actinopteri; order Beloniformes; family Adrianichthyidae; genus Adrianichthys; species Adrianichthys oophorus. The sequence continues at coordinate 4,688,589 of BSAI01000119.1, read as the reverse complement.
TGGCTTCAGTTTCTGGGGTGAATGCATTTCCTTTCCCCGGCTTCTGCATTTACCCAGACTTGGGACGGGTACATGAAAACACTGGACATTGTGATGACATTGTGTGTGTCCAGCGTGGCACCTCTGTAAAAACCCTTTACCAAAAGACTAACATTAACTGTTAGTTAATGGTCCCTTAGTCAACTGTGTTCTGCGTTTTTATCTTTCATCTTATTTTATTTTTATCTTCTCTTACTTTGTCCTAGTCTTCCTTTACTTTGATCACAGAGAGATTCATTGATACTCTGAACTCTGAGGGTTCCCAAAACATTGAAAACCAGACAGTCATAGGACTGCTCTGGTGCACTGATTTCCATCAACAGATCTGCTCTGCTCACAGGAGACTTAGCTTGTCAGTGTTCTCATTCATCTTTCAAACCTCTGCTTTGATTTATTTTCAATCTTTGTTTAACCTTTAGCTCCAAGTGACTATCTAGGAATAAAATAATGTGTTGGCTAGTAAAACACATTTTCAACAAAGCAATCAAACATACTGTAAAAGTAAAGGTTCTTGAAAAGAATGTTTCACAAAGTAAGTTATCTCACATAACCTTGTGCTTTTGAAAACCACCTGAGAATGATAATACATCTTTTACACTAAAATACTGATCTTGTTGCGTTATTTAACATTCAATATGAAGTATGTACCAAAGTTCTTTACAAAAACATTGTTATTCACAAAGGAAATCTTAGGTTGATGCTCCTCTAGTACAGGGTGATGAAATCTGTAGGTGCAAAGTCTACCCTTTTTGGTTTTAAATATGAAGAGCTTGCCTGCTTACAATCAATTTGCATTCACTGAGCGAAAGACAACAATTTAAAAAAACAGCATCAGGATCATCCACGTTATGTATGAGTCACAAACACTGTTGCAATTATTCAAAACAGCAATTGTGAGACTACAAGTGTCTCCCATTTGCCACAAGCTTCAGCTTCAGGACTGCAGACTCAAAAATCTGAAATTAACAAGTTTGAAAAGAGGAGGATTTTTTTTTAATTCACAACCAGCAACAGGAGCTATTTCTTTCTTTTTTCCACCACAGCATCTCTTTAAAGGCAGGATTTGATCCAAGTAGTTCCTGATGATCAAACAATAACTCGCTGTGAACCAAAGCAACACAACATTATTATCGGTTTGTTTTGAACATGCATCTTGTTTAATGGTCATTTATGAACAGAGTACTTCAAAGGAATTTATTTTCAAAAGAGGGGGGAATATATATGTTTATGTTTTAGTCTAAAGCAAAGACAGGCTGTCTTAAAATATATATCACCAATAAATCTAGTTTTCTTGAAATGTAATAACTTCTAAGCTTGTGAAAATATGGCAGGTTTCTGAAGCTTGGTGTCAAAACAAAATGACTTATAATGATTCCCCCAATGTTACAGCACTTTAATAAGCTAACAGTTTGAATTAAACCCTTGTAGCTTTACATCTGGTTAACCATAACGTCAGTCAATTTTATTGTATCCATTTTTTTTATATGAATGAATACTGGCAGAAATGGTCTGTTACAGACTCTATACCAAATATGTTTAATGCATTGATCTGATCACTGATCAACTAACTCTGCCGTGAAGACATTTTCCTGCTGATAGTTACTCAAAAAATATGATTTTGGACATAATCTTCTTTAAGGCGTTCATGAAAATCAGAAACTGCACACATGTGCCGATATGTACCGTGTCCATATGCTGTACACAGCATCATACTAACGAAGTCTTCTAAGTATCTCAAATGCTGTCAAAATCTAGAGTAACATATACTTAAGAGAACACATGATAAAAAAACATTACTTTGAAGTTACTTTGACGAAAAATTAAAATGTTATATATATAAAATTTTAGTTTTGGCCAAAAGATTGATAAAGGAAGTCAAACATGTTAAAACTGTATAATCTCACTGTATAAAATTTCTGACAATTGTATGAAAATATAGAAATGTATAAAATCGCAGGCCCCTGCGACAGACTGGCGACCAGTCCAGGGGTGTACCCTGCCTTCGCCCATGAGTAGCCGGGTTAGGCTCCAGCAACCCCGTGACCCCGAAAGGGATAAAGCGGATTGGAAAATGAATGAATGAATGAATATAAAATCGCAGACAATTAAGGCAACTGCTTCAACCACAAATCTTTGCCTGTTCAGCACAAATACACTGAAAAGTCCCACTCCAATCATCTTTTGATCTATTGCAAAAGTGTTTCCAGTGGCTTTTTAATCATGGTTCTGCTGTTTTTAGGCAAACAAAAAAACTCTTGTCGTTTTTTTAGACTGCAGAGCAGCAGTAGTTCATTAGAAATCTCGCCTCTGAGTTGTGATTCACAATCACTGGAAAAAAAGATACTCAGAAATGCAATTTTAATCATAATCCTTTAAAGCCAAACAAATCATATTTGATACATGAGTCTATCAGGCCCTCTAAAAGAGTAATGAAATGGAAATACAAATTTCTTGTATTTTTTTGGGTCTTAGAATGTGTTTGTTAAATCAGGAAAAAAAATAAATATATATTTGAGCTATGTGACCTGATGTATCAAATATGATACATTTTTGGTTTGCTTGTTCAGAGGGACCTATAAAGGCTCCAAAGAATTTGAATTTTCTGTCAATTATTTAATGGTTCAGGCTTTACAGGGTTAAATTGTCTTCATATGTGTCCTTTATCATCAGAAAACCCCACAAGAACATGCTAAAAACACACAAAAAAAGACTTTTCATTGCAATGCCTCTTTAAAAGCTTCAAATGAAAGATTGAAAATGATTAAATAATCCATTATCAATAAAAACAAAAGTTTTCATTCTTCATTTGATGGCTTTTTTTAAGCTGGAAGCCACTATAAATTTTAGAGTTTAAAATGAGAAACTTTTTTTGTTTTTTTTTACCCACTAAGGTCTAACATTTTTCACATAAATTGCTTCTTTGATCCTCTATTGTACTATTGTAAACATGACGTGAAAAATGTTCTGAACTTTGCAATTTCAAACAATTATTAACATTAATAGTGGAACACACATTTGTGAGGTTTGAATGGTGATATTTACTATTTGAAAGAACATTTCAATGCAGCGGAATTGTGATAATAAATCAAACTAACACACGCCGCCAACTTTCTAGATACAGAAAATAAATAATAAAATGTTCTGTTTTCTTTTTTGCAGCTCCTTCAGGCTTTTCTATCACCTTCCTGAACACAAACATTTCCCATTGCTGGGCTGTGAAGCAAAGTCATGATCCAACACTCACTCAACACTAAAATCCATCATGGTGCCTGTGAGGCAGAGTGGACTCTGTGCACCCGTCCTTTTGAAGATGATCTGCATTTGGATAAAAACAGACGCACGCTGTACCATTCTTGTCAGGTGCAGGAGCACATGATTGTAGTTTTGAGTGCAACAGCCGTCAAGTGCATTTCTGAGCAGGAAGAGGTTCCTTGGGTGAAGCACAGATACTTAAGCAGCAGCAGGGAATATTTGAAACTGATAGAGACAGAGCAGTACTTTAGCAACTCAAGCAGTCCTCCTTTCTTCCAATGTATGGCCTATCCAAGTGGAGGCTCTATTAAGGGAATGTGGATGCATCCTGCTGCTCTTCACACCCTTCAATCCTCCGTTCCTTCTCTGCTTTGGAAATACATCTTGTGTCTTGCCCTCTTGCATATGAACAAAGGCAAAAACTGTCCCTAGTCCCAGCAGAGGCTTTCCACAGACACCCTCTGACCTGCTGCAGAGTCTGGATGTCTCGCAGCAGCTGTTCCACTTCGACACTCAGCAGACGCCTTCAGGAGGAAAGCTAATGTTGTTGACTGCTTAGTGATATGTTATCAAATTTTCAAATCAGAGGATGGGGGCTGGGTTGGAAGAGAGGGAGCTCACCTATGCATCAATTTTAGACTCAAAACAGTAAAGTCAAAGCAATTTTTACATGGAACTGCCCAAATCATCCCTGACATTACTATTTTGGTGGTTTTTAATTCCAATAAAAACTGTGTTGTGACACCTGAATCATGTTTTTCTAACATTTTATAACATTTGTTTGATTGCTTCTGTCATTTGAGGGTTTGTTCTTGATATTTTAAAATAATCCTTACACGTTTAAAAGTACAGATGTTTAATATTTCAGAGCTCATGGGAAGAAGTTGCCAAGTGAACCACATTTACTGTATGCAGCAACTGCTCTTTGCTGCGCCTTCAAAACAGCCAAATAATTCAGACGAGGTTTCCTCTGGAGATGCTAAAAGAACCGCCAATGTCTAAAGGTGTTGCTGCCCTTTTGCTCTCAAAAATGACAGCAAAACCACGGATCCAGAACCGTTACGATGCACCCTACTTTAAAATTGAAAAGCTGCTCCTCGCAAATTGCAAAAAATAAAAAATTAATGTGGCTACAAAGTATTTCTGCCATGTTTGGCTTTTCAGAATTTTAACAGTACAACCGTGTCACTGCGTCCAATAAAAAACGCCTGGAGCTTTGCGTAAAATCCCCTGGCATAGTTCTAAACCACTTTAACAACCAGGTGCAACCTTAAAATATGATATAAAAAAGAGGTGCAATTCAACTCAAAGTCATTTCTGCATATTTTCAATAAATTCCCCTCTAACAATACTTTCTATTTCATATTTCCTCTAGTGCACAATTATAGACAAACTCCTTTTTTGGTTTGTGTGTTAATTTTTCGCTGAAAAGTGAAAAAAACAGCTTAGCTATCAATTCAGGTTGAGGAAAAAGGATAAATTATTTAATTTTTTATGATTATTTGTACCTATTTAAATATTTTTCACAGGAGCTTAAATAAATGTGAGCTATTAGTACTACAAATCAAATTATATCCATTATGTTAGCTATATCACAACTTAAAGACCCATTGGATCATCTCTTGATCTATTGCAAGTGCTTTCCCAGTGGTCTTTTAATTATGATCATGTCATTTTTAGCCATATTAAAACAAAAACATGTCATTTTCAGGACATAGTTTCTGCAGAGCAGCAGTAGTTTACTAGAAATTAGGCAACCCCACCTCCCATTCCCATCATCCATCTGTATCTGTGCTCTTCCACTAGCTCACACCCCAACCTAACGTTAATTGTGCAACAAAAATGACGGAAAATATCAGAGCTATCCAACTGTAGTTTGGATTCAGATGCCAGCTCTGACGAGGAAAACAAAGATGTACATGGATCTGTTTGTCTACAAGTGAATGCATCAGAATGGATACAGCAGGGAGCTTGTATGTCACCTACAAGCATTTTCAAACTGCATTATGTTGTCTGATGATTCACGACTTGAATAAAGAAATACTCAGAAATACTGTTTTAATCTAACTTTTCTTTATATAGGTCCTCCATCATCAAAAGAATGAGACAAGATCATGTTAAAAAACATTTTCATAGAAGTGGTCTTTTGGGGGGAAAAGGACAGTTGTTTTCAACTTTTGACGTTCACAGACCTTTTGCTTTGTACTGTTGTGACTGTCAAATGTTTTGCATCACAGATTACATAACCTCACAATTACTTCATAATTACTGCGGGATGAACAGATGTGACGTTGTTTTTTTTTTTTTTTTTACAACATAATGTTTTATTTGTGCAAATGTGGTAAACATTACTGAAGCTGGATACATCCATTCTGTCAGTATGTTTGTAAGGGAGACGTATTTACTTTAGATAGTGGCTTTGGTTGTGACTGCACCAAAACACCATCAGTGTTTTAAAAAAAAAAAAAAAGGTTGAAGCCTATTGAATGTAAGTCACCGTTGCAGTAACATGTCTAAAAATAGCTCAGACGTAACCAAAGGGCTTGTTGCTCTTCCAAAAGCCAGAGAGGTATCGCATTGGCGTCTCGCCGCAGCAGGGAACTCATATCAAAGCCCCGAACCGTTTAGTTACGGGCTGCCTGCCGCTGAATGCGGGGAAGACGGCAAGGTCGTCTGGGTTATGGCAGGAATTCGGGTGAGCAGCCGCAGCAGCCGCAGCAGCCGCGTGGCTCTGCTGCCTCCGCGCGCGCGCGGCTTGTTTGTTGTCAGGCGGGTCCATCTGGCGGGCAGCGGAAGGACTGCTCATATGGAAACACGGTACTTTTTCCCCTTTCCTCTTACCTTCATCTGTTAGAATACACACACACTTACACACACCCCTGGGCCACCTAATGACACACTTCCCCACTGTGTTCAATCCGGATGAGAGGACGTCTTTAATATACAACAGACAAAACTAATGACTAACGGGCAGGTGCTACCGGAAACTAAAACTTTCTCCTTATCCCCTTGATGCTAACTCGTGTTTTAAAGCTAGCTGTAACAGTAAACAACTAAACAGACCTAATAATTTTGTCTGTTTAATAAAAACTAAGAGGTAATTGTTTAGCTGCCCTATATATTTGCATGAATGCGTGTCAGTGCGTTTGCTGCTTGATGGTGCCCACCCGCGGAGCTCATCAACTCTCCCCGAAGTGTGTGGAACTCAAGCCCCCGGTCGCCCGCCGAAGAATAGCGCTCTTTAAATATTCATCCTCGCTGCCTGCAGGCACTACTTTTCCTCCCCGCTGACCGACCCCTGCTGCTCCGAGCCTCGCCACTGAAGCAGACAAAACGTGAGGCTGTACGGGCGACTGAGATGAAGAGCATGTAAATGAGTTTGCTCTACTTTTTTTATGCTGGTCACTGGGATTGACCTGTTGAAACATGGACGAGCGTGACCATGGAGCTCCACCAGTAACGTGAGGGTTTCCCAGAGGTTGGGTGTGTCGTTTGTGAGGTAGGTTTTGGGCGTGGATCTACCCCCTCCACTCTGATCCTACCCATGTTTAAGTCCAGACACTCATCCACAGTTTCTTGTCTCAGTTCAATAGGAGACTAATAGATTTCTGGAAGTTTCCGCTGAGGCTTATTTAAATACCACAACAGTGTATGTGAAGTGTTTGCTGCAGGTCTGCAAACCTTCTGCATGCACTTCTGCAGGTGTCCCCTCTGTTTTCTACTAAAAAGCAGCAGATGTTTTAGTTTACAGCTCCTTCCTGGAACCTCAATGCTTTTGATGAGCCTCATCAAGTCAATCTCTGTCATAATGTTACCTAATTTTCCTGGCATGCGAGTCAGTTTTTCCAACCATGTTATCTCTCTTTTACAAAACTGTGTCAAAAGATAGAGGACCACCCGCCAGGAGTGATTACTTTGAGGAGAGGGGAAAGGATTGGCTGCAACTCCGAGCTTTGCACATTTGAACGGGTCTTTTTATCCATTTCCAAGACCCATAAGAGAAAATAATTGGAAAAGCGAAAACAATGCTCTTTCATTGCGCTCATCGTGAAGGCACCTTCGTTAACCCATGCACACATATTACATGCGCCTTTTTGTTGGATGCCAAATGATCAGATAGACTTACATTCCAAAAGATCAGGATCTGGCAACCCAACACCTGTGTTCTCTGGCAGGACAGATCTTGCAATCTGATCTCTTCCCTCAGGAAGAGGGATAATTTGGTTGATGGCACTAATAATCACTGCCCTGTTACCAATCCTGCTCTAGCTGTGCCGCTGCGAGTTTGTGAGAGTCATTCCTCTGTCATTGATACCAAGAAAGAAGACGTCATTTCTTTAACACGTGGGTGTTTCTCCTGCCTCTGCTGTTTCTCTTGCTTATGTGTCTGAGAATAGATTCACAGGAGCTGAACATCTTTATGCCAAAGCATTTTAAATGCACCCACCAGCCAGTACTTGTTAGCCTTTAAAAAATGAAAGATAAGATTTAAGATAACATACAGATGTTACCACACATTCAGTTGAAGCTACACATTTCTGGATATTCACAAATTTGCCATCTTTCTTACTTCCAGTTAGGCTTCTCTTTTTTGTTCCATGTCTATCTCTTTCTGTCTTTGTTTCTTTCTGGACCTATTGTATTATTTATGCCCCGCCCCCTCAGCCACGCCAAGATCTAGAGTTTCACCTGTGGGGCCAGATGACATATTAAGACTCCTTCTACTGTCCTATACAAGGAAGGGCTCAGGCAGATACACACCTTCATGTATGCACACACATGCAAATACACACCAGCGGGCACTCTGGGTTTTTCTCACACACACATTTACTCAAACACACACTATCTCTCTGAAGAGGACAGTGTAAAGAGTGTGTCATGTTGGTTGAGAGAAGTTGTAGTAAGCAGTAGTGGTCATTGGAATCTAGAGGAAGAAGCTCCTGATAATCGGACGATTTGGACAAGAAGTGTTTTGGTTTTTATTCCACTTTTTGACTGCTAAGGAAAAGACCTATTGTCAGGACACAATACATGTGAAGACTGCAGACCTTGGACATCCTTAGTGCCGGTTCTCTCTGAAGTGGAGGGGTCTGTAATGGAAAGCTGTGTTGGTGAATCAATTTGGTAACATTGCCAAAATGATATATGGTAGTTTTATGTGCAACTCCTTGGAACATAAATAGAATCAAAGAGGGGTAGCGCTTAAAATGGAATAACAGCTCAATATTTTGTGTGTTTGAATGTTTCATATCCAGCTTTTGCACAAAAACAAACACGGCAGGAGACATACTAACTAGAAATTAGCAAAACTGACACTGTAATATTCTTGGTTTCAGTTAACAGCAAGGGGAATTTTAATTACCTTCTCAATACCATTTAGGCATAACTAGATTGATTTTTTTCAAAAAGGTGTTTTGAAATCAGAGTCCAACTACTGAATCTAAATTATGGGATAGGCGCGATCACAGAGATTTTTAGACTTTTGAGAAGATTTCTGAGAAGACAGACTTTCAGAATATGAGTGTAGTGTGTTTTTAAATGCAAAACAGATGTTGCAGACCTGATAAAAGTTCAGCCAGCTTTAATGAATTTAAATGTAAATGAAAGGCACTGTACGCAGTGAGCTTTAAAATGCACCTGAATTACATTAAACTTTTTAAAACATTTGCATCTGTTAGTATAGGTAAGGACCTTAAAGCATTAGCCTTTTAAAAGGGGTTGAATTAATTGTGATTATAATTTTCTCAGTGTTCACACTGACACTCCATGTCTATATCTGGACAGTAACCTTCATGGGGACCACAGTTGTGCAGTTTAGAGCTGCTTTGGCCCAGTGGACCTCTTCTCACAGTGATTTCAACCCTGTGTACAGTTCCAGCATCAAATCAGATTGCAGTACCTAACCCAAGAAAGGTTCAAAGGTTGGTTTTTGATTTAAAAGGGAACAAAATCATTTGGCCCTCAAATTCTAAAACAGTTTAATGTTGCTGCCTGATTACCAGTATGACAGTGATTCTTTTATGCTTTTGTGTTTCAAGATCAGCTTCTCTGAATCCTGTACAGAAGGCATGTTGTGTCCATAGTTGCTCGTCAAAATGCCTGGCAAAAAAGACACTAAGAAGGACACAAAGAAGGGAGGTAAACCAGAACCAGAAAAAAAGAAAGAGGAGGAAAAGAAAGGGAAGGATGACAAAAAGGCTGGGAAAGATGACAAGAAAGCCACAAAGGAAGATAAAAAAGGTGGGAAAGATGACAAGAAAGGGGGAAAGAAGGGAAAGGAGGAGCCACCCAAGGGGAAGGATGCAGGAAAGAAAGAAAAAGATAAACAAAAAGGCAAGAAAGTAGAGTCAGACGAGGAGGAGGAGGTATTCAGTGACGAGGAAGAAGATGAAGAGTTAAGTGAGGAAGAAGATGAGGAGGATGACTCAGATGATGGCAGAAGAGGAAAGGGAGGAAAGGGAGGTAAAGGGAAAAAAGCAGGGAAATCTAGACGAGGACAAGACTCTGAAGAGGATGAAGAAGAGTTTGAAGATGAAGACGAAGAAGATGATGAAGATGAAGATGTTCGGGGCAAGTCAAAAAAGAAAGCTAAGAATGGTCAACACAAAGGAGGGAAGTCTGATACCCATAAGAAAAAAGCCCCAAAAAAAGAGGAACCTCCCCCGCCTCCAGCTAAGGAAATACCTAAGAAGGGTTTGAAGAACATGTCCAGAATGTTCTTGAAATTTTCTGGTTTCAAGAGGCGCAAGAACAGTGTGAAGAAGCTGAAAAGCACGTCCCGTTTGTTCCTTGGTTTGGGAAGGAGAAGGAGCCGACTTGCAAAGAAGAAGCGCAGAAAGTCTATGATGAAGAACACTTCCCAATTTATGATGAAGTTCAAAAAGAGAAAAAAGGAGAAAGAGGCCAAAGAGAATGGTGGAAAGAAACACAAGTACATGCTGCTTCGTCTGGAGGGATTATCAAATGAGAAGAAGGGTGGCTTCTTCAAAGGTTTATTTAAAAGAAAGGGTGGAGCTGGACCCTCTGACGACTTTAAGAACAGCAGCACAATATTGGGGAAGGTTGCTGCTGCAGCTAACTGGCTGACTAAACGTTTTATCTTCAACAAAATGCGAGGAAACTCAAGAAATGTTGGCTGGAGGAGTGGTGGAGGAAACAACAGGCAATCAAATTCTAGACAAAATATCCATGGCAATTATAACAATGGTTATGAACATGGGGAGGAACTGTATGGGTATGACTATCAAGATTTAACCTACCAGAAAAGCTATGGAGGATATGATGACGGTTATGGTGCCTACGGAGATAACCCAATGGCACCATATGGAAGACGGGGTCAGTTTGGTTACAATGGTGCAGGAGGAACTGATTATCAAGACCTAGGGTATTATGAGGAACATGGGCTCTATGATCTAAATCCAGAATATTATGAAGAAGATCTTTATGATGAGGATTTGGGTCATTATTATAGCCCTCATTCATCTGCTCAAGCATTGTATTATGACCAGGAAACTGATGACTACGGTTACCAGCAACAACCGGCACTGTATGACGAACATCTGGATTACTATGCACCAGTGGGCAAAGGTTATGTCTATGGAGGGGAGGAGGATGGATTCCTAGATTCTCAGGCCCAGGTGTATTATGGTGAAAATGGTCAAGGAGTTTACTATGAAACTGGACTCATGGCTCCGTTTGAAAGCACACAAGAAAGTTTTTATCAATCCCCTCATACATCCTTCATGGGGATGCAAGAAGGTTTTCCACCAGACTATCAATTTACCTATAACGATGGTGACATGACCTACCAAGACTTCAGTTCAGAGCAGACAACTGGATTCCAACCATCGAGTCAGCATGTCTATGGCTTTGAGGGTTTTGATGGGCAGGGAATTGCTCAGGGACTGGGATTTTATGGGGACCAGTACGATGGCCAGGTGAATCAAAAAAGGGAAGACACTAGTGGGTTTCAGGAAGGGGACATTACCTTCAGGGTTCCCAGACCTCAAGTGCGGCTGTTTGGGAAAGAGCGTCTAGACGTCCCCTTGCCCCCTCCACCTACGTTGCCACCTGATCCTGAATTTGAAGACATGTCAGACATCCAATATGAAGACCAAATTCCTGCTCCAGGTCTGAATGGAAGCATGATGTCCCTACAGCAGGTAGTATCAACCACATTAACAAATATTGATTGTATTATATTATTTTGATTTTAATCTCCAACTTTCACTCTCAAATAATTTCTCTGCACCAACAGACAATGCTACCACACCAACAGACAATGCTACCACACCAACAGATGATGCTACCACACCAACAGATGATTTCTCCACACCAACAGATGATTTCTCCACA
>BSAI01000119.1:4582264-4676933 GCA_036245035.1 Adrianichthys oophorus | reverse complement strand
ATTTCTCCACACCAACAGATGATTTCTCCTCACCAACAGATGATTTCACCAAACCAACAGATGATATCTCAACCGCAGCAGATTATTTCCCCACAACAGCAGATGATACAAATGCCAGCAATGTCAACTCAAGGGATGATGGTGTCACCTCAAATCATGTCACCACAAGAGCGGATAATGTCACCTCAAATGGTGACACCACAAGATCAAATGGTTCAACAACAGATGTCGCCACACATGATTTCTCCACAGGTAACTTTTCTACTTTTACATAGTATGCTAACACTTTTGAAAAAATACAATGTAAGGCAAATGTTCAGGCCTTTGCAAATAATTTTTTTTTTAATCTTTGCTGGAAAAATTGGTAGAAACCTAACTTTTCTAACAAAGTCAGGTGGCCCAAGTAAGAACTTAAAGTGAACACTACTACAAAAATTCAGCATCAAAATCTATGAGATGAATCTGGAGGACCAGAACTACCTCTTTAAAAAAACAATGGTACCTCGCATAATGAATGGCACGCAGAATTAATACAGATTCTGTTCCTATGTTATCTGAGGTACCACTCTATATTAAATAAGTGCACTGAGCAATATGGTAAATGGTGTATACTTATAAAGCGCTCTAGTCACAGTCCCATTCACACACTGATGGTGGCTCCACTGTCGAACACTGGCACCAACCTTCCATCAGAGGCAATGTGGGTTTCAGTGTCTTGCCCAAGGACACTTCAACACATGAGCGGGCAAGGCGGGAATCGAACCTGCAATCCTTTGATCAGAGGCCGACTGCCCTTTCCACTGCACCACTTAATAAAGCAATGACACTTGTTTTCTCAAACTCTCATTGTTTTTAAATTGTTTGTATCCTAGAACCCACACAATAATAGGAAACAGCATTTAAAATAAACTGCATTAAAGACAGCTTTACTTATGTCACTAATGGGTGAAAACCTACAGTAGTTACTGTTTTCACTACTGCTATAGCGATTTGGTTACAGAGAGTTAACTGTGTTGTTGGAGCCTGTTTTATTTGACCATTTTCAACCTTGGGCTGAAAACTGATTTTTTTTTCATTGGCCAGGAAAATTGAGAGAAACAATTGCTTTTTTTTTGTAACCAGTGCCAGGAAATTTATTTATGTAATTTTCATCATTCTCATGCTTTTCTGAATTACTGGTTGGACATTTTTATTTTACTTAACAATTTTTGTGCCACAGATGATTGCAGATCCAATAGGAATGCCACAGCAGCAGAGTTATGGACCTCCCTCAATCCCAACTCCAACTGCTATGATTATTAAGCAAGCCAACATGTCTCCACTTTCTGTCCGACGGATGCAACTCTCTCCTACTCCATCCCGCCGCTCTGTCCCTATGCCCTCTCCTCAGATGCAACGCCATCCATCTGCCATGCCTTCCCCTATGCCCTCTCCTATGGTTGCACGGAGAGGGATACCCTCACCTCAGCCTTCGGTGAGGAGTGGATTCGTCAACTCTCAAAAACCCCCTTCTGTTATTTCTCGAGGAACCTCCCACAATGCTTCCCCTATGGTGTCCCCAATGATTCATCGTAAAATGCAACCACAGAGATCTAGCTCTGTCCTAGCTAGAGGACCATCACCCCCCCATTCTCCACGTGCCTCTATGATCCGGCAGAGTCCTCCAGGCTCACCAAGAGCATCCATGAAGCACTATTCTCCACCACCCTCACCCTGTGTTTCCATGAGGATGCAAAGTCCTCCACCATCGCCTATGCCTGTACAAAGTTCATTTGAAGGAGCACCAATGCGAAGGTCACCATCCCCTCCCATGTCTCCAGGTCACGCATCTCCTTCTCAGTTAAGCCGAAGATTTTCTCCCTCTCCCTCACCTTCTCGTCGAAGTTTATCTCCGCCAGGACCGCCACCTGATTCTTCATCTCCTACTCTTTCTCGCCGCTCAACTCGTCTGCTAAGGGATCCCACACCAGTGGCCAGGCCTCGGATAGGAGGAAATGTTCCTCTAGGTACCGTCAGACCATCCCCTATGGGCCTTAGAGGGCGTCCAGTTCCCCCACCCACCCAGAATGTACAGCCTTTTCGTCCGTCTTCGATAAGAAGCAATAGATCTTCTGTTCTCACAATAGACTCCATCCACTCATCTCCTTTCCAATCTCCTCATGTGGTTCATCGATCTCCGCTGGGGAGAAGAGAGTCAGGACGATTTCCTCCTCGGCCCATTGCTCGAGGGCGTCCCCTTATCAAACAGTCCATAAGGAGGATGCCTCCTGCTTCCCCACAGTTTTCCCAAAAGCAAATGTCACACCCTTCATCCCCACGTCTTTCCCCTCGTCTTTCTCATCGATCATCCCCTTTCCCAGCCCCTCGCACAGTCCACCCCCCTAATTTTTCTTCAGAAATGTACATATCAGGTCCAAATGCTGATCCCATACCTCAATTTGTTGTCCCTTCTCCACAAATGGCTGCCATGGGTGACATATCTCCTAAATATGTAGAACAGCCCTATGAACAGCCCCTGCCCCCTTCTTCTCCAGCACTGTCTGGTGCTCTGCAAAACCAGGCATTGAGAGACGCATCTTATGTGTCACCACTACAAAGACCGCAGTCTCCATATGCATCTTTACCCTCATCTCCGATGTTCTCTGGAGCCTTGAGACATGGTCAGGTGCTCAGAGGAGTGGCTTCCTATCAGACCCCACATTTGCATTCACCATATGGTCCAACTGTTGTCACTCCATATGATTATATCTCTGAACCTGGCCCTGCACCACTGCTCCATGATGCACTACAAAACCGGTCTAATTTGCAAAATGTCTCTGCTATAAAATCTCCCATGATGCAACGTCGTAATCCATATTCACCAACAGTCCCGCAGCTCCACAGTGCTCTTCATCACAACCCAAACCTTCGGCAAGCGTCTTTTCAAACGCCAATGCAATTAAGTGGGCCCCATTCTCATCCTCAAAGACCTTCTTCACCAATGTTAGGAAGTGCCCTGAAAAATCCACATTTAATGCAGGCATCCTTCCAGCTGCCAGATGGGACCCTAACATCCCCATATGCAGATTCACATTCCCCCTCAATACTTGGCCAAGCACTTGGAAACCAACAAGTTAGGGGAGCGTCATATGTGCTGCCTGATGGATCAGTTGTCAGAGTATGTATTGTGGCAACATGTTGACTGAACAATAACATATATAAAATTATTATACAACCATTCAATCTGAATGCCCTTTCTACCTAAACAGGACCCCTACAACCAGCAAAAGCAATTTTCACCTCATCTCTCTGGAGCTCTTCAGAACCAGCATTTTAGGAATGCGTCATACACCCTCCCCGATGGCACAATTGTTGATCCTCGACAGCCAGTAATCAATGACTTTTAGTTTTTTTCTATAGGCTAATTTTATATGTTTTAGTTGAGGTTAAAGCTAATCAAAATTTTCTTGTTTTGCTGTTTGCCCATTTAGCAGTCTTTTTCACCACACCTTTCAAAGGCCTTAAACAACCCAACCCTGCGTGAAGCCTCCTACTCTTTGCCTGACGGAACCATAGTGATTGATTCCAAGACACAAAAATCTGCAAATCTTATAGCAGCACTTCAAAATCCTTACCTGAAAAGTGCATCTTACACTCTGCCTGATGGCACTATCGTCATCGATCCACGGAAACCTGCCTCTCCAAACCTTTCTGTTGCACTCAGAAATTCCTCACTGATGAATGCTTCATTCTCCCTACCAGATGGGGTTCGAGACCCCAGTACTCCAATACCGCCAAACCTTGCTAAGGTTAGTTATTGATTTTGATTTCTCTGACTTTTTTTATGATTTCCACTGCCAGTTTTCTCCTAATTGGTGTCATGTATTCTGTTGATTTAGTTAATTGTTTTTTGGCACCTAGAGTAAAATTAGCTTTTCTGATGTGCAGGCACTCAATAATCCAGCCTTAAAGGGAGCATCATACACCCTTGCAGATGGAACAATTATTGTGGACCCAAGAAAACCAAGGAGCCCCAACCTGTCAGCTGCCCTTCAGAATCCTTATCTGAAGGGTGTTTCCTACACCTTATCTGATGGAACTGTCGTTATTGATCCATGGAAGCCAGTTGGCCCTAATTTATCTAAAGTGTGTACCTTTTAAAATAATTTATTTTTTCTCATCAATTTTGTTAGATTTGTTTTCTCGTATACATTTTTTTACAGTCAAATGCATAATCTATGAAAAATGCTCATAATTTTTTGATGTTGACAGTCTCAAAGATGATCTGACTTAATGTTTCTTTTGTGGCCTGAAGGCTCTCTTGAATCAAAACCTTCGTGGTGCATCATACCATCTCCCTGATGGTTCACTGGTCATGCCCGGGCAGAAACCCTCCTCTCCAAACCTAACGGCTGCTCTCAGGCAAAACATGAACCTTCGCTCCACCGGTCTCTACCATCTCTCAGACAGTTCAGTGCTAACAGGAGCACCAAAGCCCACCAGCCCCAACGTTTTCTCTGCACTCCAGAATGATGACCTGCGTGATGTCAATTTAAGGTGGGAACCTGGAAAAAAGGCTTTTGGGGTGTCTCTCTTCATGACTTAGAAATATAAGCATTGAGTTAGGATACAACCATCAGAGATTAAAAAAAAAAAAAGTAAAGTAGGCCCAGCAATGATTAAAAAAAAAAGGGAGATTAACATAGAGAGGCCAGATCATGATGGTTGGATACATTCAGAGCAGCTAGAAGGATCATATTAGTAAAACAAGGCTCAGGTTGGTGCTATCAAGAAGGTCTAAAGAAAGACCAAAAAATATATTTATGGGTGCAGTCAAGGAGGACATGAGGGTGTTAAAAAATGTGCCTTTTCTGTGACTTTCTGCATGTCTCATGGTTCGGAATTGAATTTTAAAATACAAGTGTAAAGTTTGAGGCTTTGATCAATTGCCACTTTTTATGGGGGAGACTATTGTATTTTACAAGAGTAAACATGTTTATAAAAAGATTTATAAAATAAGATGCTAAAGAAAATTCTGCAACATAAATTGTATCACATAGTAGTACTACACAATCATGATCTCTAAAAAGACTTCTTCTTGTCTGTTTTAGACTGCCGGATGGGGCTCTTCTAACACGACGATTCCACAACCCAAAACTCTCAGAAGCCATCCAAAATCAGCAGCTTCGTTATGCTTCATACACTGTGCCAACAGGACTGCAGGGCGAGGACAATCAATATGCTGTGATACCTCCTTATGGGCCACGCTCTGGGCATTGGGCAAGGAATGCTCAAGGTGGAGGTGATGATGGGGAGGATGTTTGGGCAGCTGAGAGGGTTCTGCCACATGGAACGGTCCAGAATTTGTCCAAGTGGGCCATGTACAGGGAAGATGGAGTGTTAGAAGGGTACACACCAGCTCCGAGAGTCGTGGGAGGACAACCTCAAGGACTAGACTGGATTCCTGATAGAGCCAGAGTACCTGGTCAATCCTGGTATGACAAGGTAACAATTTTGAAATCACATGGATGTTGATATAACTACTAATAATAACAGCAGGTGATACAAGTTTTGTGTTTGTTTAAAAGTAAAAACACAGATAAAAATTATAACTTTCAATGGTTAACATTGTGGCTAGACGTACTATTTAGAGGACACTTGAGAGCCAGCAAACTGAAAGAATACAACGTTACTCTGTAATATCCAAACTTTCCAAAAAAACTTTTTTTTTTTTTTATCGTGGTTCTCCATTCATTATAACAGATCTGCCAGAAGCTACATCAATACTGTATGATTTAAAGAACTGTACAACATATTAATTTGTGTGTCCATTTTCAGATCTACTCTGTCATAAGCATGCCTACAACAAGCCACAGGGTTAAACGCTGGGCAGAGGGAATGGAAGATATGACACAGCTTCCGTAAGTGTGTCCCAGAACAAAGAGAACGTTCTCTGCTCATTAACTCCTCTTATACTCTTTCAAGTTTGTAATTGTTCACCCCTCCAGCAATACAACTTACAGTATCACTGCAAATGCTTTCAAGCCATGCTTGCTTTGTGCATCCCAGTGAGCTGACTGATTTAAAAAAAATCTCATACACATATTTAAGAAAGCAAATATAAAAAAATAACATACCATGCAACCTATTTTCAAGCTTTGAAAAATTAACTGAAATGTTCTATAAATCTAATTGATTTTTTATTCATTGCATGTGCTCCCTGTATTCTGTTTTTAATTTCAGTGAGCTTAATGAGACTACCGTTCTGATGAACTTGAAGAAACGGTTTGATCAAGAACTTATTTATGTATGTCGCATTTCCTTCATTTAATTACATGACTACTGTATTATGTGAAGCCCATAATGAAAAGTCCAGTTGAATACATTCACTTACTCTGCTTATTTCTCCCAGACATACATAGGCAGCATCCTTGTATCTGTGAACCCCTACAAGTTGCTGAACATTTATGGCACAGATATGGTACTTCAGTATGAAGGCCATGGACTAAGTGACAACCCTCCGTAAGCACCTTTAAGTCTATAATTTTTTTATGTGTATCAGATCTGTTTGACCTCAAACTTCTTACCTTCAGACAAAGCTGTAGCTGCTAGATACTTGGCCCAATAGTTGACCAGTTTTTATTGTTGTCCTGCGTTTATGTGTGGTTTTCCTCACACTTACAGTACGTTTCCTTGAATGTGTGGTAAGGTGTCCTTCTAATGAATATGGTGATAAACAGAGGCCTAAATGCAGGTACTCTCAGGTGTTAGGAAGAAGCTACTGTTACACTATTATAGGTTGGTTGCTAGGTAACAGTTGAGTAATAGCTTTAATTGCCTTTTTTACACAATAGACATGGAGATCCACAAAACCAATAGACCAGCCAGCTGTTAAGAACATTCAATTAAACGTTTTTCTTTTATGTTGCAGTCATCTTTTTGCCATTGTTAACCTCTCATATACCACCATGATGGATGCCAAAAAAGACCAGTGCATTGTGATAAGGTAACACCACACTTTTTTGGTTTTTCTTGTCTTTTAGTTGTAGGTCTTTACAGCATAAATGACTCTTTTCAAGTAAGATTACAATACCTCAATCACATTTAAGCCTGACCTTTTACAAAGACAATTCAAAATCTAAACTACAAAATGTGCATTTTGAGCTACAGCTTGTAAACTGATGATCCTACAGTCTCCTCTGGAACAGTCCACCATTAATGACTATGCTTAAATATAAAAAAAATTCTTAACCTCTGAATTTCTGAATCTCAATTCTTAGTCCTATGTTCTTTTTGAAAAGTTTTAAGCCAGTTCCAACAGCCCTTTTACTTGATGTCACTAGAACACAAAGAACGTTATTCTTTGTTTGCTAAAGATATGTCAATTTCATGTTTTTAAGGCCAAGATTAATAGTACCGTAACTCTAGACATATTTAACTGAAATTGATGTGAAATTAATGGAAAAATTTAAATGTCATTGATATTTTGCAGGCTTGTAGCTATTCTGCATTTTATAGTATATCCTCCACCTTTCTTGTTACATGTAGTTGTAGGTCAAACCATATTTAACTTTTATATGCTCATATTTGAGGTGCAACTGACAGTTTTTACAAAAACGTAAAAGTTAGGGAAAAAATTCAAAGTCGGGATAAGCACTGTAAAACTATGACCACTGTTGTTTGTTCTTCCAGTGGAGAGAGTGGATCAGGAAAAACTGAAGCCACTAAACTGATACTTCGTTACCTCACAGCCATACATCATAAGCGCAACGTCACACAGCAGGTGGTAACCAAGTATTTTATTTATTTGCCCATTTATAATGTTAAATAAAACTTGTTTTAATCCTTTTGGTCTGTTGTGCTTTTTTTGTGCTGTCCAGATACAGGTAAAGTGATTTTCTCTCATGAAAGTCATCATTCCCATTGAAGGTACGCCTCATAGTGTTTCTCTGTACCATAATCTGTCAGATACTAGAGGCCACGCCCTTACTGGAGTCTTTTGGAAATGCCAAAACAGTCCGTAATGACAACTCTTCACGCTTTGGCAAATATGTTCAGATCTACATGGATGAGTGAGTAAAAATGAGTTATGTCAAAACTGATTTGACTTTTATGTTTTTGAGCATTTTTGTTATTTATTTATTTATTTATTATTTAAAACTTCTTTTGAAAGCAAGTTCTTCTAAAAATTCAACATCAATGTCGCAGCCTAAGCAAGGATCAAAATTTGCTGCTGTTGAAGTGATTTAAAGTCCCGCTCCGGTAAAAATGATGATTTTGGTGTTTTTAACAAGTTTTTGTA
This sequence comes from Adrianichthys oophorus, assembly GCA_036245035.1. NCBI lineage: Eukaryota > Metazoa > Chordata > Actinopteri > Beloniformes > Adrianichthyidae > Adrianichthys > Adrianichthys oophorus. The sequence continues at coordinate 4,668,652 of BSAI01000119.1, read as the reverse complement.
GCATTTTTCTTATAATGGAAAACATATATAAAGAAAATGAAGCTTAAAATTGCATTTCAGAGTGTTTTTAATTTAAATTGTTGTAAATCAGGAGCAGACAAAAAAATGCAGTTTGAAAAAGGGTTTGTTTGTTATGTAGGAAATACGCTGGGTGGTCCACAGGCTCCCTGCTTCGCTCTATTCCATTCTGATGCATCCACTTGTAGACAAATACATCCAAATACATCTTTGTTTTTCTTGTCTGAGCTGACATCTGGCTTAAAACTGTATGGCTGGATAGCTCTAATATTGCTCCATTTTTGTTGCACCATTAATGTTAGGTTTGGGAAGTGAGGGGCCATAAGCTAACGGGGGAGCATGTAAACAGAGAGCTTTCAGAGAGTGAAAGGGGACGGCATTGCTCAGCGCCATCTGTCTGCCCACACCTTAGAGGCAAATTTCTAATGGACTACTGCTATTCTGCATAAGCCATGTCCCAGAAAACAACACAGGTTTTCTGATTTTGCCTAAAATTGCCATAATCATTAATAAAGACCACTGGTAACGTTTTTCAAAATAGATCAAGACAGCTAGATAAACATTCAAGACAGCAAAAATAAGCTTTTATTTAAAACACTCATTCATTTCATATACCCCTTTTGTCCCTTTCGGGGTCACGGGGCTGCCAGAGCCTAACCTGACTGCTCATGGATGAAAGCAGGGGCCACCCCAGACAGGTCACCAGCCTGTTGCAGGGGCCACAATCACACACTCATGCACACTCGCATCCACACCTAGGGAGAATTTTAGAGTGACCAATTAACCTATGAGCATGTTTTTGGACAGTGGGAGGAAGCCGAAGCTCCCGGAGATGCAAACTCCACACAGAAAGTCCCCCATTGGTGACACTATTTTGGGTGTCCCAGCTGGGACTTGAACTGGGGGCCTACTTGCTGTGAGGCAAGACCACTAACCACTGCGCGACTGTGCAGCCCTTTTTTTAAAATTTATTTAAAACAATAAATATATTTTAAATGACAGATCAGAAATAAATCCAATACACTTTTCAGGATATGTAATTCTGAAAAAAGTTTAAATACTGCATTTTTTTCTATTTCTGTACTTAAAAGAATAGAAAATAAAAATGAGACAGCCATGCTCAAATAGTAAAGTTAAAGTTAGTAAAGTTACTTATAAAAATATTATTTTTGTCAAAACAAAAACGTAATACAATACAGACTAAAAGAGTAAAAAATAATGTGCCCTAGTAGCACAGTTAGACTAAAACTTGATCTTCTGTTACAACTGTGACCTAGAAGATCCAAATACGTTTACCCATGCATGACTTGTTACTTAACTCATTCTTACTGTGTGTGAATGCATGTATGTGCTTGCGTACCTGCCTGCGTGCCATTCCTCAGGGGTGTAATCAGCGGTGCCATAACGTCCCAGTACCTGTTGGAGAAGTCTCGTATTGTCTTTCAGGTGAAAATCAAAAGAACACACACAACAGGCTGATGGGAGTCTTCTTACAACTGAGTCATACTGAGAAAGAGGAGACAGGCGAGCCACACGGCATGATTGATGTTTTTATCTCAGTGGAGGCTTTAGCCAGTCCGGTTGCTTTCCACTTACCTCTCAAGCTGCTCATCCATTCATGAAACATCATTTAACACACCCACGCCCATCACTTTGAAAGCAGTCGCAATTTCCGAATTATGTTAATGCATGTCAGTAACTGTAGATTTGTGTGTCCATTGCAGGCCAAATCAGAGAGAAACTACCACATCTTCTATGAGCTGTTGGCAGGTCTTCCTCCCAATGAGAAGCACTCACTGTATCTACAAGAGGCTGAGACCTACTACTATCTGAACCAGGTGATCACATGTGAAAACACCCACACACGTACCTGTAGAACTTAAGAAACTCATTTGCGATAATTTTGTAAACTATTAAGCTATTCATAAACCTAAACATTTGGTGCATTTAACACCAAAGGGCCTAACAGTTGGCAAACAGGTTGACAATAGTTTGAGATCTTCTAAAAATATTCCTATTTTTAAAAGAAGTTGCGAACATTGGCAGACAAATTGGCAAGTGAAACCATGGTGCTTCTCTCATAAGACCCAACTGAAAAAGGAGATATATGTTGTGTCTGAAGTCCGTCACCACTCACCTGTTAGTGCACTATATACCGCGTTCACCATTTTGTAGAGCTGTCCGAATTCTACAATTCCATAATTCAGTGCCCTAGAAACTTCCCAGAAGTCTCTGCGAAAAATCAGTGTGCATTGATGCTCACTATAGACCACAATGCACTGCGTTTGAACAATTTTTGTGAAAGAAAATGTTTTTTTTTAATAAACCATTCAAATCTTCATAATTAGAACGCAGTAAAATTTTCACATTTATAAGATTTTTATTTCAGGAAATTGGTGAAGTCATTTCCTTGAAAATCCAGGGCACTATATAGTCTGCACCATTTAGCTTTTTAGGGAGTAGGGAGGGAAATCGGACATAGTCATAGTAACACAAGCCTAAAATATATGAGTAATCAATAGTTTTGGGGGTCGTGTGGGGCATATGATGTTGTTTTAAAGCACCTTGTCATTTTTTGGCTAATTTAGTTTCCACTCTGGGTTTTTAAGTAGGTTTATGAGACAGAAAAACAGCATCATGACAACATTTGATTAGTTGCGTTCTTCTCAGGATGTTTTTGAATAATTTTTTAGATCCTCTATTTAATATTCTGAGTTTTTGCTGTCAATCTTAAGGATTCAGATGATTTATGATGAAACACTGCCAAAGCTAATGACATTTTTTAAGGTGTCATTTTTAGTCAGTACAGACTGTCTGATCTTTTTAATTCACTTTTTATTAGGTTAAAAAGCACAAAAGGCAACTAAGCAGCAACTATAGAGACAACAAAAAGCTATTTGTATGTTTTTCTTTTGATTTCTAGAAGGCTGGCCAGTGATGTTTCAGGCTTTGCAAGAAATCAGATTGTTTATGTTAGATCAGCTGGACGTAGTTTTAAACACACTTTGCTTTCCATTTCACCTGCTAGCGGATAAGTGTGTTTGTGTGCGTGCTCGACTCCTCCTCCGCTTTCTGGAACATTTTGAGACGGAAATCTCACAGGCCAGAGCAGGTAACTCGAACGTATCCATTTCAGCACGACACAAGTGTGAACCGCGGTTACATCAGTGAAAAGGGAAATCTGATTTCAATGAGTTAATCGTTTGATCAGCTGTTCAGAGGATCATTAAATGAATACATAAATTCCCTGTCTAACTTGTACTCCATGATCTAACCTACAGTAATTAGCTGCAAGGGTGACAGCTTCTGATTGTAACCAGATCAAAGGGTTTCATACCTCACGCTGGTTGTACTGGCTGGTCTTTGTGGCAAAATGATGTGAATCATTAAGGGGAAAACATTCAGAGTTTAGCCATTTGTGTGTGAAGTTGAGCGTGTTTGCACCTGTCTTTCACATGTGAAAAATACGGAGGTGCAGCCTTTTTATGTGTTTACCGTAATCACATTGTCTGTGCTGTGTTAATCCCTTTGACTGTACATAAGATTTGGACGGAGTGAGTGTGACATCACCCGTTGAAAAAGGCCTACTTCCTTGAAAGTGTTTGTGTGTGCTTTCAGGCATGCACGCATTTTGCAACCTTCAAACTCGTTAGTGTACACAACTGTACAATAATGATATTGATATGGTTGTGCTTCTCAATAAGTTGACTGAAAGTGAGACTTCCAGCTGCTTTCATGTCCCATCTGCTGTTTTTAGCAACCGCTGCATACTTCGTATGTTCGTACAATTTGTCATAGTGATACAACATGATATTGTTAGGTAGAAACTGTTTTTGACAACTTTATTACCCCATAGTGGAATTATATTACAGCCAGCCTCACCTAACGCAGTGTTCAGACGGCAAATGTTGCACATAAGTGTTTCTGTCAGTCTTGAAGCTGCGTATGGATGAAGCCACGAGGAGCATTAACAGAGAAGTGACCCATGAAAGAATGACTGAAGGCTGTTCCTTTCACAGACTGATGGGAGACGGCATGTTTGAAAGATCAAATGTGTTCTCGACAGGACATCATTTATTCAAAATGCTGAAACCTTTTTATTTTTTTCTCTTAATTTAGTTTCATGTAATTATGACACTGACCTTCCAACTGATAAGACGTGATGTTAAAAGCCACATCTCATTTAGAATGCCACTGCCAGAGCTTTAACCAGAAAAGCTGATCAAAATTCTCCAGTTTTAAGTCTTTACACTTCTTTTTATATCAAGTTTTCTTTTCCCTTAATTTCCTGTTCGTTGCCAGAGCTTTTGCATTTCTGTTAAAGACTGAATTGCCTGTGTGTACATAAGGTGCTACAAAATAGTTGCTACGCCTCACTCACCAGACATTTACAGTATGTAGGAGCTAATTGTGTAAGCATCCGAATTATTAGAGCCAACAATGTAAGCTTGCAAACGTCTCAAAGGATGAAAAGGTGTTTTTGTGGATAAAAGCATCAAATCTTCAGCAGTCAGTTGTTAGTATTGTCAGTGTTGCTATGGATTTTCAGTCCAGTAGCAACACTGTTTGCCAGAGCTTTTTGCTTGCCACTGTTTAGTTTAAAACATGTATTTAAAAATGACCTTCTCAAAAAAAGTTAAAACCTTTAGAATATAAGACGTTTTTCTGTTGTTATAAATGAAAAAATCTGACAACAGAACTAGCAGAATTTGTCTCAAATGTGGTTTATAAAATAAGCTGAAAAAAGTTGATAAATAAGTTGATAAAAATCCATATTTAGATATATTGCTCTGATAATTGTAAATTCGGTATTGTGCCTTTAAAGTCTCACCCCAATCATCTATTGGTTTATTGTAAATGTGTTTCCAGTGGACTTTCAATTATGATTATGCAGTTTTTAGCCAAAATCAAAAAGCCTTTGCCATTTTTAAGACAGTTTTTTTCTGCAGAGAGACAGGAGTTCATGAGAAATTTGCCTTTGGGTTAGCGTGGAAGTAACTTTATGTTGATATCACAGCATTGCTTTGTTTACACTCAGTTAGCTTACAGCCCCTCCCAACCCCAGCTAACATTAGCGTGACAACAAATGGTAAGTGATATCAGAGCAATCCAGGATGTAGTTTTTCTGCGATTGCAGTATTTAGAATTAGACCAGAGCAGAAAGACTCTGACACACCCATGGCAGTTGCTGCATCCCAAACTTGAGCTTTTTCAAATCACGTCTTTATCTGTTCCTGATCCGTTACGATTTGAATAAAGAAATACTCAGAAACGCAGTTTTAATCGTAAATTATTTTATATATGTTCTACATTCTGAGAAAATGTTACAAGAACATGTTAAAAACACCAAAAAACAAGATTTTCATTGGAGCGGGTCTTTAAATTTGTTTTTAAAAAGTTATCTTTAGTTACATACATGCTTATAACACCCCCCACCCCCCCATGATATGTACTACAACAGTTCAAATATCCTTGTTTCTTCCTCAAATGAAACAAGACTAGAAGCATTTTTATAAATTAATCAATCAATAAATCAATCCATCAAGCTTATTTTTCCCTTGCGGTTCATACAGCTGAATTGCAGACAAAGTCAAATAGGGTTTCCTGGGACCATAAGAGTGAATAAGGTTGAAGGTAAAAACAATGCAATAGTAGAACACCAATAATTAAAGGAATAAATACTGGTAAATAAATAAAAGATCAACTTCAGTCACATCTGTTACTCTTGACCCCAGCTACCACCCATCCTCACTTCTAACTCCACCTAAATTAAGATAGGATAAAGTTACCTAATTATGTAAATTGTTATGTTAATTATGAGTAAAAATGTTTTATTAGAGATATTATTAAAAATAAGATGTTTTCAGGGCTGCACGGTGGCGCAGCGGTTAGCGCTCCTGCCTCACAGCAAGAAGGTTCCCGGTTCAAGCCCTGGCTGGGGGGCCTTTCTGTGTGGAGTTTGCATGTTCTCCCCGTGCATGCGTGGGTTTTCTCCAGGTACTCCGGCTTCCTCCCACCGTCCGAAAACATGCTTCATAGGTTAATTGGTCACTGTAAATTGTCCCTAGGTGTGAATGTGAGTGTGTATGGGTGTGTGATTGTGGCCCCTGCGACAGCCTGGCGACCAGTCCAGGGGTGTCCCCTGCCTTCGCCCATGAGTAGCCGGGTTAGGCTCCGGCAACCCCGTGACCCCGAAAGGGATAACGCGGATTGGAAAATGAATGAATGAATGAAGATGTTTTCAAGATTAAATGACTCAGAAAAGTATTCGAGATTTATTGTCTTAAAAAAATGTATTACATTTTACTGAAAAGTTACTATTAAATTAGTTTTGTCTTATATCAAGTGTAAAAAGATATTTAAACTAGAAACTAGAAGAAAATACTTGGTAATATTTATGTTTTTGCAGAGTAGGCAGCAAATACAGTGTACCTTATTTGCTGTCAGTAATCAGATTTGTTAAAAAAAATATATATATATAACACGTAAAGATATGTCTTTAGCTGAATTTGAATGTTTGGTTTATTTTTGCAGTGATGTCATTGTGTATCAAAACCCTAAAGGGCATTTTCTGTAACACTGCAGTATTAGGAGACTCAGAGCCCTGGAAAAACGGCAAAAAACAAATCCGACTGAGATTTGGCTGCTGAGAAGTTCCCGTCTAATCAGAGCTACACAAAGTGAGGGCAATTATGTTGATATCAGTACAACGTGTTTACATCTGTAGGGAGGGAACTGCACCATAGAGGGGAAGGATGATGGGGAGGACTTCAGGCGTTTGCTGAGTGCCATGGACATCCTGTGCTTCACTCCAGAGGAGCAGAATGGCATCTACAGACTTCTGTCGTCAATCCTTCATCTGGGGAATACCTACTTCGAGCCACATCAGGTCTCTGTAAATGATGCACACACACACACATGCTACATAATTCCATTCAGTTTCACAGCTGAATGGTAATGATAATGCTGATAGACAGTGGTAATGATGGACGATTGTGGCTTCCTGTGAATGTGTGTGTCCTTGGAGGCTGAGGGGGAGGAAGTGGCGTCGGTGGTGAGTGCTCAGGAGATCAGGGTGGTTGCTGAGCTGCTGCAGGTCTCACCGGAAAGCCTACAGAAATCTATCACCTTCAGGATGACAGTGAGCAAACCTGCAACTGCATCACACACATTTATTTGACCTTTTTGAGAATATTATACAACTACAGATATGGGTGATGTTGCTAGATATGAAGTGTGTTTGCCTCCCACCCCCAGGATACAGTGAGGGAGAAGATTTACACACCGCTGACAGTGGAGAGTGCTGTGGATGCCAGGTGAGTGAGTGAAGTAAAGTACCTGTGAGGTTAAACACAATCCACCTGTTTCCTATTGGAAAAACTTGCGACAGCAGCCTGTCTGACTGTTTTCTCTGAGGTCTTTTGAAGTTCTTAGTCTTTTTTTTAACCCTCTTTTAAAAATCATACCAGGAGGCTTTAGAGGGAGAAAAAGGAGTCTTTGATATTCTCTTCCAATCTTTGGTGGAGGCATGTGAGGACAAAGGACATCAGGGCTGGGGGAGAGATTTTTCAGATGTCCTCTGTTTCCATAGGAACCGGGTTTTCTGTTTCCATAGAAACCTCATTGTGTGTTTCTCATAGAGATGCTGTTGCCAAGATCCTGTATTCGCTGCTGTTTAGTTGGCTGACGGAGCGCATCAACGGACGGGTCTACCCTCGCACTGAAGCCCTCTCCATCTCCATATTGGACATATATGGATTTGAGGTCAAAACAATGCAGCAGCCTCTTTTAGTCATCACACCGCAGTCTGAACAAACAATCCCTCATGTCCCCGTCTCTGTTTTCCTTCAGGAGCTACAGGTGAACAGCTTTGAGCAACTCTGTATCAACTACGCCAACGAAACTTTGCAGTTCTACTTTGTAAAAGTCGTCTTCCAAGAAGAGCAGGTCTGGGATGTCACCAAGCTTGTTTCCTTTAAAGTCCCACAACGATCATCTTTTGATCTATTTTTGAACTGTTCCCAATTGTCTTTTGATTTTCTTGTTTTTAGGCAAAATCAAAAAAACTGTCATTTTCCAGGACAAAGTTTTTGCAGAGCATGTTCGTTCGTTCGTCTGCTTTCCCCTTCTTTTGCTGAGAGCTCAGAGCAGGGAGCTTGTAGCTTGCCAGGCTCCATCATCAGAAAAAGGCCACAAAAACATGTTAAAAACACCAAAAACACAATTTTCATCAAAGTGTGTCTTTAACCAATATCCTTTACTTTATATGCAATACCCTGCTTAGTGGTTTTGTGTTAATGTACACACATGCTCACATATGCACACATGCATATTTTTACAAACTTCTAAATTATTTCAATTATTCTGCAAAGGAGGAATACATGCGGGAGCAGATCGAATGGCAGCAGCACTCCTTTGGTAACAACCAGGCATGCCTTGACCTCATTGCTGCAAAGCCTCATGGGATACTGCGCATTCTGGATGACCAGTGCAGTTTCCCCCAGGTACGCTTTCTTCTGTGAAACTTCTTTTTAGTTTCTGCATCAAAGCACAGGTAGTGGAGGAAACGGAAAATAAAAACAATAAAGACAAAATGAAAAATCAGCAATTAAAGCTCTCAAAGCACAGCTGAAAGACTCCAAATTCTCTGATCCAGTTCTCTACAGTGGATCCTGATGGAATGCTAAGGTTCTTACACTAAAGTTATTCTCTTGACTTCATTTTCACAATGAGAGTGATTGAGAATAGGCAGCTTTTATTAATAACTCATTATTCAGTGATTAACTTTGTTCAAAGAAAGAAGATATTGTTAGATTTATAATGAAAAAGAAATGATTCTGCAGTCAGCTCCAATCCATAACAGGACCATCACACACGCTGACTTAATTGCCTACCTGCTGATAATATTATTTCCACTGCTTCTTATATGAAAAGCTGATTGAACTCATGAACTCATACCAGGATAAATACTCTTCACAGCCACTGGACTAGTTATACTTTTTTAAAGTGCACTGACGCAAATGCCCAATCAGCCAATCGCATTGTTCAACAGGTGTAACTAATGTAATGACCTGTGTGTACGTGTGTGTAATTTGAAGTCTCTAATGCACATTGTCAAACATGTCACACAAAGACCTGGCAATTGCAGTCTGCCAAACTTGCATAGTCAACATGTAAATGAGCTGTAGATATTACATTTCCATAGCTCACTAACCGTTACCTGTTTCCAATTATCGCTAGGCAACAGACCACACCTTCCTCCAGAAGTGCCACTATCACCATGGAAACAACCCACTATATTGCAGGCCAAAGATGCCACTGCCAGAGTTTACACTGAAGCACTATGCAGGAAAGGTCACCTATCAGGTACCTTTCATTTGTTCTTTTTTCAGTCTTCTTCATGTCCTTAGCTTACTGTAACTACTTTGTTCATTTATTATTTATTGTGTGCCTTTGTCTGTTTTTTATTTATTCCAGTAAAATAAAAAATAAAAAAACAGCCAGTCTCTAGTAAACCTTAAAGGAAGGATTTTAGAAAGCCATAACTGTATAAGATATGCAGAACAGACAACAGCTGGACATCCAACCCCCAAAATTCCTTTGTCATGGCAACTGTTTCCAATGACTATAAATAGATGGACACAGTGTGGGAAGATGTTACTTCTTGATTTCTAATGAAGCTAGTTGTTCAGCTTGTAGGTCACTGCCTTTTTTGGCTGCATTGATGATAATCAAAGCACTAACTTTCCAGATATGAGCAAATATGTAGAACAGTCAGGCCTGACATTTGTTGAAATCTGTCCAGCAAACCTGGCTGTTGAGCACATAATTTGACTGTCACATGTCAGTCAAAATCCTGTGGAGCCCAATTTTAAGTATTTTAACTCTTTTTGTGAATCTCAAGATAAACTGTAACTACAGTAGAGAGGGGAAAAAAGGGATTGCGGCAGACGTAATGTTACATTCACGTAAATGATTTTATATTAAAGTATGAGTAGATTCATGCTTGTTCAGCAAGCCTGCTTGAGGTAACCCTATGAACTAATCTGGCTCAGGTTGCTTTTATTTTTTTAAACCAATTTCAAATGGGAAGTGCAAGTGTTTCCCCCCATGGGCCAATAAATGAGTTTAGGTGACAGAGTTCTTTCTTCCAACCGAATTTCTCATTTTGCACACATTAAAAGTGGATTTCACACTGTATTAGCACTTCCATTTAAAACTAATCCTAATTGCAAACATTTCAGAAAACTCCAAATGCTCACTTTGAGGGGTTTTTTTTAACCTTCATTTGTTACCATATCAGCTGGCAGACTGAAGATTATGCCTATGGCAAGCCAGCCTTAATTTGCCATTGTTAATGACAAAGCTGAAAGCTATAATGAAGTTTTAAAAAGACGAATCGTTTGTTCAGAAATAACCAGTTTTAACTCGGATCAGAAAATCCTTAATGACCAAAGTTTTTACATATATTAGAAATTTACTCAAATCAGTGCAGAGATTGTTGCTGAGTTATGCCAGATGCTTCATAGACATGTATGCATAATTTATATCTTATATATTAAAGTAAAAGTAACATTAGTCGTCACACACCTGAGTGTGTGAAATGTCTTCTGCATATTTGACTCTGAGAGAGAAGTGGGCTGCAGTCGCAACCGTGCTCATGAACATTTTGTGGTTCAATATGCGATGCAGCTGGGAGGCATTTTAAGAGTTTTTGAAATGACCCCACTGTAGATCTAAACCAACAACACCATGGTATCTCAGAGTGAAAACTCTGGCAGGCAAACAAAGGTAACGTTGGTTGTTAAAATGCAGAAAGACACCACTTGACTACTGTGTACGGAGACATGCAGAGGTCAAAACAGTTTTTGTACTGGTGGGTCTTATACATTTGTCCAAAATGCACAAAGTGACACCTAATGACCTGGTCACAATCTTCCCTTACACATGGATACCGGCTGTCTGCAGGCCAAAAATGGGCAAACCGCACAAAATGTTAGAATCATAGACCGCTCTGTGAATCGTACAAGCAAAATTTTCATGCACATTTCATTTCTACGGGCATGTTTCAGGGGACAGATCATAGGGAACACACAAACAACATGTAGTAAGTAAGAGGGAAGTAGAGGAAACGCATGCATGTTGTCTGGATTTTCCTTTTTTTTCAACGCCCCCCAACCCTATCCACTGCATAAGGAAGGAGCCCATTAGTGCTGTTCAAGGAATAAGTGCTCACTCCATGCTTGCAGCCTGACTGTTATAAATGAGGAAATGAAACGATCAGAGTGTGTGGTTATCCTATAGTATGTATGAATCACATGTACATCCAATGACCTGCAGTCATTTAGAAGCCAGTACACGCATTTTACTAAAACTCTCTATGAACCCGGACAACCCAAAAATTTGCAGCACCCGTGCGAGTCAACCTCTTTATGGGTGCGTGTAACTAAGGCATACGTTTGTGCAGTGTCTAAATATGATATCACAGTGTTGTTGTCTAAAAGGATTTCTGATGGTTTTCCAATCATTTGTGTTACAGGTGCATAAATTCTTGGATAAAAACTTTGACATGGTTCGCCAGGATGTTTTAGACCTCTTCATTCAGAGCAGGAACAGAGTAAGAATTAGGACTTTCTGTCTTTCATGAGTTGTTGCCTCATTCAATTTTTTTCTGCAGTGAATTTATTTGGTCAAATTGTTTTGTATAAGAAATGCTTTTAGCTTTGACTGAGGAAGTACTTGGTTATTAGGGTCAAAAAGCAGGGGGTTCAATCAGAAATTCTCTTTTTGTATATTTTCTGTGTCACATAAAAATACAAAGTTCTTCTTTCATTTCCCTACAAAAAAAATGTTTAAACTCTTTGAATGTCTGCTCAACCAAGCACATTATGAAAAGATATTTGTATTGCATTTGTCTTGGTGGGGTTGTCAAAGAGTTAGAAAACCCACATTTTATTTCTCTCAGAACATGCATTTCTTGTTTTTTTTTTATCTATGACTGCTGTAGCTTAAGGGTTTAATACAATTATTTAGCAGTTTTCAAGTGGAGGTGCTAGATTTAACAAAGAAAAAAATAGGACAGTGAATGTTTTTCATTTTCTGATATTCATGTAAAATGTAATGGTATTATACTCTGCTGCAAATGATTTTTCTCCTGCCATCTGATAAAAAGGCGACTTATCTCTTTGGTGTAAGCTTCTATCATCTGTATTTGTGTTCTGTGTGCGGGATCATCCCCTCTGTGTGTGCAGATGCTATCAAACCTCTTCTTGAAGTATTCAGAGTCAGTGTCACAGCAGCAGTCTAACCTGCGGCGCAGCAGCACAGCTCGGCGTCATCAAGCCAACACGGTCAGCTCAAAGTTTCAGACCAGTCTGCAAGAGCTGCTGGACAAGATGCAAAGGTTTTAAGAAAACAGTCATTCTGTTTTTTGTACTAGAAATCCTTACATACATGAGCTAAAGTGTTTTCACATCTTCCCACATTAAATGTGTGCTTTCTACTCAAATCCAAACTGGCGGGAGAACCAGCTCATGTCAATGATGACGCAAAGCAGTGATGAGTCACTCTATAAATGTTCAAATTGTCTAGAATAAGAAATTGTGTATAATGTAACAAACTAAGAATAAATTAAAGCATTTTTCTGTTTAACCCACATTCAACAACCCGTCGACTTTAACCTAAACCTGTTTTTTTCAAAATAAAGCATAAGATTCTGACATCCACTCAAATGTTACATCATTAAAAAAAAGAGAAATGTAGATTTTTCAATCTGATTCTGTTAACATGCTGCTACAATTATAAAATTGTTCTGTTCTGTTTTTACGTACAGATAATTCTTCTTAGATCAAATGAAAAAGCAAAATCTTGTAAAGGATAAAGCCTCTTATTAAAATCATCACTATTGAATTTCAATGGTCATTTTTCTGTGACAGGTGTAACCCTTATTTTGTGCGATGCATCAAGCCAAACCATCATAAGGTACATTGGCACAGTGGTGCGTGCAAGTGTGCAGTGCATGCCTCTATCAATGTGTAATGTTTGTCTCATTTTTGTTTTGTGTGTGTGTTTCACAGGCGTCAGGACTATTTGATGTGGATGTCGTTAACACTCAGCTGCACTACTCTGGCATCATGGACACAATCCTTATAAGGAAGGAAGGTTATCCAATCAGAATGCACTTTAGCAGCTTCTTGTCGAGGTGGGTTTTCATATTTATCGCAATAAAAAGAACAGTAGTTATCTCATGTCAGGTGAATTTATTTAGCCAATTTTAAAACAGCTGTAGCTTTGCAAAACCTTGTCTAAAATGTTCAATATTTATCACACATAGACAGACACCTCAGTTGACAAAATCATTTTTAAGTACAAAAACAGCTAAAGGAAGCAGAAAGACTGAAAAGAGAAATCTAACTTCCGCGAATAAACTTCAAAAGAAAAATGTATTTTTAAAAAATGGCAAAAATTACAAGGAGATTCTGCAACAAACAAAATAAAAGGAAAGATTAAGTTCAACGACATTTGCAACTGAGAGCAACAATAACATGTAAATCACAGTATTAAAAGGAATCAGAATTGAAGAAACTCATATATGCAGTAAAGCCAAAATTAAGAATTAGACATTTATACCAAAGGGACATCAAAATATTTTCTTCAGGATTGATGTGCAGGAGAAGGGTGCAGAAAAATATCAAAAATTATTTTTGTTTACATGCATGCTATGTTTCACGTAGAGAAATATTATTCTGAAACCCAGTAGAGTATAGTTCTTCCTGTTTACAAAATCTTTCAACATGCTTCGAATGATTGCTGTGATTTAGTACATTTAGTTCCTGATTTTTTTTTGGAAATCATGAATCGAGAAGGGGTTCTTGAACACAAAGGTAGCGGTTGAAAGATTTTTTTTTCTTTTGATCTATAACCCCAAAATCTAATGAGATAGTTTAACCTATCCTGTTATTGGTTGAAAACCTAAATAAAATCATAAATATCTTAACATATTCAATACACATCAGGGGTGAACCCTTCTAAACCTCTTTGACCAGACCTCTCAGCTTTAGAAAAAAAAAGCCAAAGTAGTTTCTGCATAGGAGCATTTTTAATCTAACGAGAATGGAATATTGTGTTGATAGAAATTAAACTTAGAAAGATCCATAGCGAGTTTTTAAAGCTTAATTGTGTATAAAGATATAATAACTTAAAGCCTTAGTCACATGAGGTTGACCCAAATGGGTGCTGCAGGTTTTTGGGTTGTTTGGGCCTTTGGAGGGTCAGAAAGAGGAGCAGTCGGGTCTTAAGGGGAGCATTGGTGTGTCTTGCAGTTCCCTTGAGGCTGTTCAAGGCACATCATGAAATGTATAATTATTGTGTGTGTGGTAATTGTATTGGAAGCCATTTGTAAGGATGATGTAAGTTGCACGCACGAATGAGGTACAGATGATGCTGCTCCAACGCTCACACTCTAGTCATTAGTAAGATTTGTACATTGGTCCCTTAACTCACCTTTGCACAAATACAGGATGCATGGGGTGTGGACTGATATTCTTCTTTTCTCATTTCTAACAGTCTGGTTGTGCGTAAGGACTGCACACTTATTACGTCGCACTAACAGACCCCTTGTGCAGTGTGCAGGGTTTGAGGGTGTTAAAAAAAGGACAAATCTGTGCAACACACACGTGTCTCACCTACTTCTCCCTTACACTACCCTTACGTATAAAGAGTTTACTACGACCTGTCACTCACAGCATGCCCATTAAAAAAAAGTTCTCGAACATTTTGGCTCTACTGGCTCACCGAGAGATCTTCGACCTTGATATTTCATGAAGGACACACTTGGCGTGCCCTGCACAGATTTCCCCATTTTAGCTTGCAGACAACCCATATCCACTCATAAGGACAGTTGTGACAAAGGCTTTAAAAATGATTTCGAGATTTTTTTTAATGGAGGTGCACAAACTTCTGCTATAACTGATAAAACCATGTCAGATTTATTTTTTTTAAAAAGCAAGTAAATACAATTTTCTTAAATGAAAAACACACACGATAGAAAGCAAAATAATGAATTCATTATCCCTCAGTCATTTGTAGTGCAGTTCTTTACAGCACTTTTTGAAGGACAATAATTTCCTTTTATACAAAAAAGGACTTGGAGCCCTACTTTCTACATAAAATGTAGCAGTAAGGCCAAAAGGGAGAATTGGCATTTTTTTTGCAGTTGTTTAAAGCTTGCAAAGTGAAAGAGCAGCATGTTACAGACATTTTGAACCTTGTCAGGTCAGAATTACAGTCTGAATCTCAGCTTTTTTTTAGAGCTGTTGGTGATATGATTAATTCAAGTGACCTGCATCCCAGTGTTATGACTGTCTCCTGTTCCAGGTTCTCTTTCTGAAACGCAGCTGTTGCCCTCATGCCATCGTCAACACTTCTGCCATTTTTGTTTCTTTTTCTCAGACAGTGTGAGAGAAATATTGCATTTTTCACACAGATCTTTCCAACCTGAAAAGGAACATGTCTTTTTTTTTATTTTTTGCTTCTGTAGTGAAAAAAATAACAGAGGATCTCTCATCGCCTCTTATCACTGCAGCTGCCAGAGTAGTCAGACTTATAGGAGCAGCCAGAGTCAGCAGCTATCACATTAAAATTCCTCAAACCAAGCCGATATTAGGCAAGTTATATTCTTAACATCTGCAGGGTTAGCTGAGCGAGAAGAAGTGCTCTGAGATGTACAGCTAACCAGAAATGTTCAAGATCCACAGATGAAACTTAGACACCTGCTGTAGATCTGGATTTCACTGCACCTTGTCAAGAGTTATTTCAGAATTCAGTTGGCCTTGTCGTGTGTGTGACATATGTGACCACAGGTATAAAGCCCTGCTCTGCCTGAAGGATTCTCCACCTGCCGATGGAGAAAATTGTGTTACCATGCTCCACAAACTTTGTCCAGTCAAAAAGGGTTCGTATCAGGTGGGAGTCAGCAAGGTGAGGCATTTTTCAAAAGAAGTTGCCCGACTGCACACAGACAAAACTCAAATTCTCTGTCCTTTACTCAAAGGTGTTATTTGATTTAAACACGTCTGTGTTAGATTTTCCTCAAAGAGGAGCTGTATTACCTGCTGGAGGGGAAGCGGGACCGTGTCCTGGACATAGCTGCCATGACTCTGCAGCAACACATTCGCACCTATTTTGTCCGAAAGAGCTTCGTCAAATTCAAGCATCGTGTGACTTTATTTGAGGCTCGCTGCAGAGGCTACCTGGCCAGGTAATGTCACCCATTCACAGCTCCATTCTCACCACTTTAAATACAGCATTCAAACCTACTTTGTGTAAAAAAAAAAAAAAGTAAAAATCATCAAATGCTTTTTTTTTCATTAAAAAAAAGACTAAATAACCAATAATGTTGTGTTTCCAAGAAATCCTTTCCTGCGACAGAGGATAGTGCATCAGTGTTGTGTATATCTCTTCCTGGAAGCTGGCTTATTTGAGCTTTACTCAACAACAAACACATCCCCCTGCTTAAGTCTGGACTTTCAACCCCTCTGCAATTTAGTCTTTAGTGTTTGATTTTGCTTATCCAAACGCACCAAACGTTATCACACAAAACACACTCCTTTGTCCTTGATTTGAAAGAACAAGGCCGGAGGGAGAATTGAAGCTTATCCATCAAAGGTGATTGATTTTTACATTTACCGCCAGACCAGCAAAAGCCAAAAGGTGGGACACAAATGACCACTTTTGCGGCAGTGCATGAAAAGGCATTAAAAAGCCACTATAGCCGAGGTTATACGTGGTAAAATTGTGAGAGCCTTTCAGAGGCGGCTACTTGCTGGATATTCGAAGAAATGACTCATTTGGGAAAACGTGCGCTGAAGATCTGAGCAGCTCTGCAGATGGCATCAAAGCAAAGCTTCTTAACCCTGATGACCTCTTCAGATTTTCTGTCTTTTGGACACCTTTGTAGCAAACATGTACATGCATAAGAAACTGCTATAAATGATTGTGTATCCTTTTTTTTTTTACTTAAGAATATATAAAAGTCAATTTAATAAAAGGAAGATTCAGTATTAATTGCATAAACAAAACAAACTATCAAAAAGTAGTTATTTGAGATTTGGTGGCAGTTAGGAGTCATTATCTATGTATATGTCAACAATTAAAATTGCATTATTTTACTATATCTAGATCTTCATCCGCACATGTCTGTAACAAAATGTAAAAGCTTAAAAAAATGTGAAATAATGTATCCATTAATATTTTTTTCCACATATTTTCTTTTACTCTTGTTAAACAATTTTAATTGAAAGGTTATATACTCCAGCATCACCAAAGATGAGAAACATGGATTTGAGTAAAAAAAATAGATGCAAAAAATGTCATTGACATGTCAAAATGTAAGGTTCAAATTGTTATATTTGGACAGTTTTTTGTGTTTAAATGAAACATTGTTGACTTGTTCTCTCTTGATGCATTTGTATTCAAGTTGCATCTCCTCTGTCTTAATGTCTGAGTCTTAATGAACAACCATGTTGAATTATTTCCTGAAACAGAAAAAAGTTTGTCCTGAGAAGAAAACACCTTATCAGGCTACGCTCCATTGTGCTCCTGATCGTCAATCGCCAACGCTACATGAGGGTATGTTCACAGAGTTAGAGTGAATGAAAGAAAGGATCTTAGAAGAAAAAATGTAAAACTGAACAACGTATGAGGTGTGATACTGTTGTCCTCCTGTCAGAGAGTGGTGGAGCCTGCCAGGAAGGCGGAAGAGGTGAGTGGATCTGTGATGAATTTAGCATACACTGAAGGTGTGGCGTTGGCTTAGTGTGGACTTGTGTGCACAGGATCGCATCAATCGAGAAGTGGTGAACGTGACAACACTGCCAATTCCTGCAGAGCTGTCTGGCCTGCTTCACGCTGCTTCAGGTACGCATACTCTCAAATACACACCTAATCGCACAAACACAACTGTCTGGTACATTGGGTTAGCAGTAAAAGTGCATATTTGTGTCATACAGGAGGAGTTGAGCTACACTCTGACTGCTTGGCAGTTGTTCAAGCTCCAAAAGTTGAGGTGGACCCTCAGCTAACCCTCCCCCTGGATATTAACAACTACCTCATGACACATTACATCCTGGCCATGTTTAGGGTACATGTTCTTTATCAATACCTCAAGCTAGGACATTTACTTCTCAAGTCTTTCACTGATACCGACCTGTCTCACTTTGACCTTAAAAAGTAGCTGAATAATTATGCATCTGCATGTGTTACCCCATGTAAGCGACATGAACAGTCTCTGCAAGTCATTAAACAACCTTGTCTGTGTGTTTTTCATCGTAGGAGCCATTGTTTGGGATGCTCACGGCCCCTCTGGAGAATTCCCTAATCCGAACGGGGGATGAGCTCAAACATGGAGCCCTCCACGTTTTTATTCTGGTACAATCTGTTGGGGAACACCTCCAACTACACACACACCATTTATCCTGACATGAATTTGGTGCCACATTTAGAAATTAGTGAGCAAAAATGCATGTGCACATGCAAATATTACTTGTTTGAGTGTCAAAGGAACTGAAATCTTTCATTTCTTGCGTTTATTTTGAACTTTAGATAATTCCATTCCATTTTGACCCAAGTAAGGTTCTAGATATATTTGTTTTATTATATTTTTGTTGAATTTATAAAAAAAAATAGTAAGTTATCATTTTGGGCAGACATAATTAGTTTTGTTAGTCTCTGCTCCTTTTCATTCATTATTTGTACAGTTTTGGTCTATTGTTCTAAATAATTTTTTGTAAATAAATGTTAACTAACCTAAATAACATAAATACCCATATGTTCTTTTTATAGATACTAAGGTTTATGGGTGATCCTAACTTGAATGGAGCTCAGGAAAATCTCTTTGGGAACTACATAATCCAACAAGGACTAGCCAATCCCAGCCTCAGGGATGAGATTTTGTCTCAGGTAGCCAATCAGGTAAACTGACTTTTAAACATTTTTATAGTTCTTGTAATCATCACACCACTTAAATGTGACCTAATGTTAGTTTCCCTACTGGTCATTTGAAGCTATGGAGAAATCCTAATGTGCTAAATTCCGAGCGTGGCTGGCTTCTCCTCTGTTCCTGTCTGTCTGCTTTTCTGCCCTCTCAAAAGCTGGCCAAATATCTGCTTAAGTAAGGCACACAGTTCTCAACTTTGACTTTTTTCTCCTTTAAACACATTTAAAATAATTAATTGTCAAAAATCATATATTTTTTGTTCGTGCAGGTTTGTGTCTGACTATGGACCGGAGGGCTTCAACTGTGTATGTCAGCACCGCATGCTTCAAGGTTTGCAGCGGTTCAGTGTCGGACCAGAGTATGCTCGAACCTATCCCCCATGTCTACTAGAGTGGACAGCCAATCGCAAGAGAGCTCACATGGTTCTTCACATTCTCTGCTTTGATGGTGAGAAAACACCCAGGACAAAAATCATAAACTGCATCCACTGCAATCTTCTGTATGAATAATCCTTAGTAAATAAAAAGCGACTTTACAGCCCAAATCACACTGGATCTTAAAACATCAAGCAGTCTTTTAGAATTTTACTTTTTCATGTGAATGCTGGGAAGCCATCCCACAATCCCACTTTTTTTTTGACCAGATTGACCATATTGGATGTTCACATTGATTATTATAGGGAGATATTCCCTTTAAAAACACAAACATTATGAAAATATTCTTTAAAGATTTTTTTTTTGCACACTTCCAATCCTGGACAACACAGGTAGTGTTAGTGAAAGGGTTAATTGTAAAATTGTTCTGATCAGCTTCAGTTCTTTCCCTTTATACTTGAAGTTTTTTTTGTCATTTCAAATAATCCCATACACACCAGGAAGATTATTATTGCTGTTTTCCTCTCACAGAAAATCAAGTAATCATGTAATATGTAATTTTTTGTCCAATGGGTAGTCCATTTAATCTTTTTGATAGTCTGTTTTATCTTTTAGCAGTTCCTTGATTGTTTTAGATCAACTGACCCCCATCCTGGTTTTGTGTCTGAGTCTGTGATGCTATTAACAATACTCACGGATCTAGCAGGGATTCTGGGTCCAGTCCATATTTGTGGCTTCATGCAAAATAAAGCAAAGCACAATCCTTCTTTTAGGTTTTCATTTAGTGCTTTTCTTTTTCAGGTTTGTCTTTCCTTTGTCCACTGCATTCATGGACAACAGGAGAAGGGATCGCTAAGAACATATTACAACACAGGTATCGTCTTTCCCTAATTCATAAGAAGTAGTTTGACTCTCTACAAAGAAAAGGTTTGTATATTGATGTTTTGTGTTGGTGTGTAGGGGAGTATTGGAAAGTCGTCGAGGCTGGTCAGTTCTCTTGAAGGAGCCGGCTCAGTGGGTTGAACTGGAGGGCTCAGACTATGTCCTGGACTTGATGTCAGACCTGGAGCTTCCTGCTAACTTTCCCAAACACAACAGCTACTTCATCATCTCAGCGCAAGAGCCAAACAGAGTGCGGCCCAATGCCAGCATGTATGACAACGATGCAAACACACTCACACACATCTGAGCTTTCATTACAAGGTTCAGATCAGATGGATCTGTGTTCAGTTTCTCATTAAGTTTTTGTAAAAATGGGAGTAGATTGTTTCACTTTTTAGATTATTTTACATTTACATGTTTGAGAGGTATAATCTCTGTTTTCACTCTCAGTTAGGGTCTAGCTCTCCATCAAACTCCACCAACCTGTGTTCTGCTTTGCCTCAAAATGCGGCGTTTCTACTCAAACTTATTTGTCATGCGCTTCCAATTTTTCCTTCCTTTTATGATTATCAAAGTGGGCATTTTAGTTTCGCTTAAACCACCGTGTCAAAATTTTAAAATTGTCCCTCCTACTTGCTTTACAATCATGACTTCTAAACTGTAAAAAAAAAATCCATATCTTGCCTTAGATCAGGAGTCTGCGACCTTTAACACTCAAAGAGCCATTCAGGTCAACCCAGTAGGAGCCACATTGTCTTATTTCACCCTTCACAGAAATAAGATACTGATTTTGATTTATGTTATTGTTGCATTTATGATAAATATAAATGTACTATTTTTAAACAAAACATAAAGCTAAAATATTATTTTTTTAAATATGAAGTAATTCATAACTTTTGACAGAGATTCCTATGATTTCGTTTCAAAACAAAAGACACTGCATGTCATATAGGATCATTTCAATGCAGCAAATGCAGTAGTAGGTAGTGTAATGTCAGCAGTGATAAAAAAAAAACTGTTTATTTTACTGTTGTTTGTGGTGAATCCCTGACAAATTTGTGAATCTAAATAATCAATATTAAATCAGAGTGAATTAAGTGACACTGACTGTATTTTTAAAACCATAAGGCACACTTAAAATCCTTTAATATGTTCAAAAATAGAAAATCCGCCTTAATTCTGGCTGTGAATACTGACCTCCGTTAGTTTTTCTGTGGTACACAAGGCACAAAAATCAGTAAAAATGTTTTAGTTCACCTCTAATACGTATTGTCCTTTAAAAGTTTTTGAATGTGTTGGATAGAATTTGAGTGAGTTCACTCCATTTTTTACGGTTTTTACTTTACAGATACTTTTTTTAATTAAATACTTTTTTTCAGAGAGCCACAAATGTCTTTGGGACCTGAGGTTGCAGACCTCTCTTTTAGACAGAAAAACTGACTTTGTTTTTTTAAAAGGTCTTTTTAGAATTGGACAAAGAGCAATGTGACATAAAAGAGTGAAAAATTAAACTATATATATATTTATATATAACAGAAACGTAATAATACGATGTTCAAAAATATGAGCATCTTTTCTCAGCAAGGAATAAAGCATTATATGAAAACATTTTCATTCTTTGATTATGCTTCAGTTTTTTATACAACTTTTTAAACAGAAGAGTCATCCAATTTTCACACAAAAGATTAGTGGAACAATTCAAATGAATTTGTGTAGCACCGCTTTTATTTTCTTCTTTCTTCTCCCATAAAATCACAAAACCCGTCACACTATCTTATAAGCCTCCGTTTGAAAGGAGTACATTGACTTTCAGTACAAAAGAGTGTGGTTTTCTTTTATCACAGAATACAATAATCTTTTTTTTCTTCACCGGTGGGGAATTTGCATCATTGCAGCCACACACTGATAGAAACGATCAGGAAATTTTCAAATGGGTTTGAATTATGAAAGAAGAGCAACACAATGAAAATATCCATAAGTAAATAAAGTACAACATTGTTTCAATGTGATTAAATATAAATGCAAATGATTGAAACATCTGTTCAAACTGGGAAAGCTGCAAAGAAGGACATTCTGTGCGGTGAATGAGAAATAACTGATACGTTGGTACAAAAAAACATAGAAAACGTAATGAAAATCCTCATTTTATGAGTTACACCAATAAAAGCTCTATTTTTTACACTGATAATGTATCAAAAGTTAAAAGGATTGTCAGTAGCTCACAGCTCCTTTGGTTGACCTTCAATCTATCTGAATTGGTCCTCGCCGCTCTCATAATGTTGTTTTCAGCTGCGGCGGATAATTGACATCATGTAGAATGAGAGGTGTCATAAAAAGAAGGTGAAAGTGCCAGTGCTGTAAAACAGCACTTCACTTCATAGACAAATGTGTGAATTGAAAAGTTCAAAGAAATGGTTGTATTTACTTTTGCTGTTTTGTTTTGTTTTTTTCTTCTGCCATTGACGACTGCTTTGTTTCACAGAAATCTTTTGAGCGGTGGGTTTAACACGAGTGATGACATCATGTCTTCAGTCATACCTGGCTCTGAAGGACTCAGCCCAGGTACATTATTAAGTAAAATAATGTGAGAGCATCCACTGACTGTGATCAGAGCAGACAGCAAAGTCCTCTGCACTTCCTCCCCCAGACTTTCAGCCTCAGAGAGGGATGGATCATTATCTTGACAGCCTGTTCGACCCCGTTCTGTCTGACGGAGCTGGAGTAAGTTGCATAATTCACTCATGGTGACACATTTGACCACATGTGTGGAGACTCCTCCATCAACTGTGGGCTGTCAGTCATAGTAGACCTTTCCTTCTCAAAGTTAGCCCGAGCCCGCCATTCCTGTCACAATTAGGAAGTATTGGTAAATATTTTATGACATATTTTTTTGTGTCTTTTGGACACAAACACCAGATACAATCATTACGCACAATTCAGAGCTCAGTGTGTTTGCCTGTCTAAACGTAAAACTGGAAACAGGACTCCAGCCAGCCTCCCCCGTTCATGTAGGTCATATCCAGGTTGTGAGGAGAAACTCTCAAATGGATTTCCACTTGCTCCAGTTTTGAATGTACTATTTTGAGTAAGGATCCTCATCAGTTTCTAGCATAAAGGAGACGTTTAAAGACACTCTGAGATGAGAAAGAAAAATGAAAAGCAGTTATTACGGCTTGGTTGCAAAAACCTGTCCATTAAAATGCACTCTTTGTTTATTTCTGTGTTTCAATCAGATTTGTACTGACAATACAGTAAACTAGACCAGGGGTCTGCAACCTTTAACAATAAATGAGCCATTTGGGCTTGTTTCCTACTGATGAAAATCTAGTAGGAGTAAAAAAGTCTAATTTTGCCCTTTAGGAAAATGTGAGACTGCTTTACATTCATTAAATAGTTTTTTAAATAATAAATATGAATTAGTATTATTTTTTGGCATTAATAAAAACAGAAATATAAAGAGAAAGTAGCATTTTCTCAAAATGTAAATTGTTTTGTTTTTTTTTTTTTACTTTTGACAGAAGTTCGTATGACCTTTCAAAATAAAAGACTTTCAGCGCCAAACAGGATCATCCAAGAACAGCTAATGTACTCATAGGAAAGGTTTTAAACAACGCAAGACAAAAATTGTATTTTCTCTTAACATTAATTCATTGTTTTATGGTCCAGTAGAAAAAGTATATGAAGAATATACAAATATTTAGTAACTCCCTACTGGAAAGCATAATATAATTTGTTCTGTGAACTCATAAAATAAACTGAGCGATCAGAAAATGTAGATTTTTTTTACCAAATCTTTGCTTTGTATTTGAAATCTGCGAATTCTGAAAGAGGCATATTGATCTCTGCAGGGATGTAAATAAAAACATTTACATAATTTACCTTCTAGGTGCACCTGAGCCATAAATTTATAATAATTTATGGCTCTATCTACCTATCTATTTTATATCTAATCTATAAAAAATGTAAAGATTAGCCATAAAATTAGCTAATCTGAATTAAAATCCTTACCAATTTAGTAAGTTTTACTTAAAAATAGATGTTATTTAATTTATCTTCAGCCAGACAAGGAGGAGTAAAAGATGTGGCTCCAAAACCTCAAGTTGCAGATCTCTGAACTAAACAATAGAAATACATTTATTGATCAAAAAAGATTTTATTAATTGTCTTTTTTGCTGTTTTTTTCCTATGAAAGATTTACATTGATGATTTGATAATTAAATGTCCCCTGTTCAGTTCGAGCAGCGAGGTGGTGAACTTTGGCCATGTCAGAAGCATCCGTCTCCAGCTGGAACAGTGATGGGGTTAAAGTTAGCCATGCTATCGGATGTGGCTGACAGGAATCAGCATGTATCCAGTGTGTTCTACAGACTTTCCTGCCCAGTAACTTATTGTGTTACGCAGTTAGCGTAATTGTTGCAGCCACTGGATCGCCACTGTGATTTTCCACAGAGGCAGGAGGGATCTGCTTACCAGGAACTGACACTCCAGCAAATGAAGGGTTTACTATTTAATGAGACAAGGCCTGCAAACACAGAGGCTGGAGAATGAATGGGTCAGTGGCTGACTTCTGATTGAAGACCACGAAAAGGGGGTGGATGGAGGGGCGTCTTTAAAATCACATCTTAACTTACAGGCGTTGAAGATTGCTTAGAAAAAAAACCACATTGGCACTGGAATAAAATTTGTTGTTTAAATAATGTACTTGTTTTAAATGATGCATTGCCTGTCTGGGGAAATTTTTTCTTATAATTGACAGCAGTTTAATTGACAATTCAATATGCAATTTAGCCTTGTACTTTAAAAGGACATTTTGCAATTTGTAAGTCATTTTGAAAAGTGACGTCACAGTCCTCTATTTCTACTTTCTATCAGCTTTTAGCAGTGCAAAAAAAACTGCAAACGAACTAGAAATATACAAGTTTATTTGGAAGTGGATTGCTGTTGAAAAAATGGTTGTCAAGGGATGTCAATTTCTTGAGTTTCTATCTTTCATTGTTCAAATGAACCTACCATTAGAATAAAAGACTAATGTCTTTGTAGGTGGGCAAACCAACAAAACCAGGGAGGGATGAAATATGTATTTCTCCACAGTATATGTCATATATGATATAAATGAAATGAATATAAGATGGAGTTTTTTTCTCTCTCACAGGAACTAGAATCAGCTGCAGGACTATCTAGCAGGATGAAGGGAGCTGGGGGAGTGGGAGGGAAGTGGCAACAGCAGGGGTCCCACTCTGGCCCCCCACTTCCACCTGGAGGTCAGTCTCAAAGACACAGTATTCAGATGCATTTGCCTCCATGTCCTGCTGCTATTACACAGGCACACTTTGGATCAGACGTGGATCAGATGTGTTTGTGTGTTAACAGCTGTGAGAGTCCTTCCTGTGGGAGGCGTGATGTCGCCTCCTGTTGCTGCAGTGGCACCTGTAACATCTGGTTTGTATCAAGTGTGATAACAAATGTTAGGAGGAAAGAAAAAAAGCACAAAGCAATCAAGCATGATTTCCCTTCGCTCTATCATGTTTGATGTGTTTGTCCTCCAGATGCCCAGCAGGCTGTTTTGACTCAGGAGCAGCAGGCAATTGTGAACCAGCAGGCCATCATCATGGTAACTCCTCAGCTTGGGCCTCTGTTGATTCATTTGCATCACTGCTGTTGTCATTTGAGGTGATGATCCATTGCCTTGTGTCTCAGGCTCAGCAGATGAGCATGCAAGCCATGGCGATGGCCAGCAGCCCGGTGTCGAGCCCCCCGACCTCTCCCATCACAAGCCCTCCCATGAGTCCTCGCCAACATCACCCACCAAGTCCCTACGCCCCTGCCAGCCCATACGCAGTCATACCTCCAAGCCCATATGCAAACATCCCACCGAGTCCCTATGCTAACTTTACTCCAACTCCTTATGCTGCGGCAGACATGCGTCCTAGCCCTTATCCTCCTACTGAGCAGCAGGAGCAAGCTCCATTACAGCCGCGAGCTCCGCCTCCTGCTGTTCCTCAAGCTGAGCCTCAGACCCGACCTCAACTTCGCACCCACCACGCTGACTTCACCAAGGCTGATAGAGCTGACCCTGCTGCACCAGTCAGTAACCTTTTCTGTGATTTATACAAAAACATGTTAAGTCAAGCTTTAAAAAAAATACTCAAAGGAATAAACAATTTGAATTGAAAACTCTCAAAAATAATTGTTTTTAGATGAAAAATGTTTTTGTTTCTGTACAAAATGAAGCCTTAAAGTAAGAAATGACTATACCAGTGATCAACATTTTATCTTCACAGGAAGAATTTCAAAGCTAAACTTTAAAGGGGCCATACCATGAAATCCAACTTCCCATATACCCAGGCTAACATACACACTTTCTCTGCGGAGCTAGTGGGGATCTGTAAAACGCTTTCATTTTATACACATAATATGCACATCCATCTTTGCAAAAAGTTCAGATGTTGTTTGTTTGCATGCCCTGACACAATCAGACACGCTGAGGCCTATTGTAGGATGATGTTGTGAAATGGGTGGGACCTACAAGGAGCAAAAGGCGATGCCTCAGAGATCAAGTCGTTTTACTGCAGAATATGAAAAGAGTCCACAAAAATAACTAATTGATAATTTCATAAATCATTTGTTTTTTTGCGTTCCAAAGGTAATATATGATCATGTATATGGATATAGTTTACTCTGAAAGGCTTAAGAAAATCATGGTATGGACCCTTTAAATTTACATTATTATTATTGCTGCAAAGAATCAAGAGGAAAACAAGAATATCTGGATCTGTAACCCAAACTGCTCTTTTCCTCTGACTAGACTTCCACAAAGCCAAACACAGTCACGTCCAATGTCTGCTAAATTCTGATACAAACCCTGTGTTGTGTCTGTCTGTGTTTTTCAGGCTCAGTCAGGTAAACACAGCTCCCCTCAGAGAAAGGCTTCAGGTGCCTCTGTAAACAAGGAACCAGCCAGGAAATTTGGTACGGGCGTGTGACAAACACAAAGTTCATTCTGTGCACTCACCCAAAACTCATATCGGAGATACCACAGGGAATGACATATTGGATGTTTCATTATGTGCCTGTGTTTTAAGACCCTGAAGTGATATCTCCTCTGCCCCCTGCTGGAGAAATGGTGAAGTATTCAACAAAGTCTTCAGACCACATCATCCCCAGTCACGATATCAAAGGTGAACTATTTTGAAGGCTGTAGGGCAGGGGTCTGCAACCGAAAGCTCCTTCATCCCTGTTCATCTGTTTTAATTAATTAGGTTTTGTCAATTGTATGTTGATTTTTTAACATCATATAATGAACAAAATGATGATATAAGATTTAATCTACTGTCAGAGAGGTTTATTATTAGTTTAAAGCACATATTCTTATCATCTGCTGCACAACAGTGTTTAGTTGCTTTTCAGAGACAAAATACTTAAATAATTTTATGCATTTACATATGTAGATTAAGAAGCCTATTAACGTTGTCATATTTATAATCTATAATAAAAGAAAAAAAGGATGAAGACTCACCAAAGTTATAAAATAAAAAATATGTAATGTTTAACTTGATTTTCTTGTATTTTTCATTTAGGTAAACTTGATGATGATAATATTTTATTTCAGACAAATACTTTAAAAGGAAAGTTATGACATAATAAAACACATCCAAATCTGCTGCAGCAGGAGGATCTTATGTGACACATGTTTTTATTTTGAAAGGAACTAGCATGTGCTGCTGTTAAAAATAAAACAAGTTACAATTTAAATATGAAACAGAAGATACAAATAGAAAGATAGAAATAGAAAAATAAAACAATGTCAAAATTCCATTATTGTTAATATTTAAAAGGTATATTTTATAAATGAATGGCCTAATGGCCACACAAACATAAATGAAGTGTATATTTCCAAACAGTGGCTTTCGTTCAGTAAGAAACTGGGCCAAATGGCTCTTTTAGTGTTAAAGGTTGCAGACCCCTGCTGCAGGGAAACATCTAAATGCTTGTTTGTCACACATTTTCTGAAAAACAAGATGAATTAAATAGTTTTCTGTATGCGCCCAATGTTAACATGCTTTTTTTGTTGATAAGAAATCATCAACAGGTATAATTCCCCTCCACCGCCTCCAGACCCAATACCGCCTGGAAAGAGGTCAGTTCATAAGCACACAGTCAGACTGACAGTTAGGATTGACAGCTCTGCAAATATTTTTCTTTCTCTTCGAGGCTAACTATATTCTTCAGTTTTGTTTGTGATATTGATTCAATCTGCAGTCTAATCAAAGCTAAAACAAGCCTTTGGTTTTTGTGTAAAGCCTTGTGTTTACATAGAGCGAGCGCTCTCAGAGCGAGCTCAGTTTTCAACAAAACTAAAAGCTTAGTGTAGAAATCTGCAGGGCTTGAGGCTGCCTTGTTATGGATGTGTTTAGGAGACCAGAGGGGAAGTTTAAAAAGAAGCAAACGCCTCGCGACGAAGCTTTACAGATTCTTAAACCCCAGATGGACAACCCTCCAGCTCCACAGGTAAACATCTAAAAACGTAATCTCCTAAAATAATGTATGCCGCACTCACAGCAGTGGGAATGCGCCCGTTACGATCAATGACGTCCAAAAATGTTTTTCTTTCAGCCGAAGCGTCCCATTGCCCCATCCCCATCTGCCTCTGCTGTGAAAGATGCAGGCTTCAAACCTAGGAGTGCAAAAACAAAAGCGCCTTATCGTCCTCTGCCCAAACCTCCCCCAGGTACTCCCCGGTGCTCACAA
This sequence comes from Adrianichthys oophorus, assembly GCA_036245035.1. Classification (NCBI taxonomy): domain Eukaryota; kingdom Metazoa; phylum Chordata; class Actinopteri; order Beloniformes; family Adrianichthyidae; genus Adrianichthys; species Adrianichthys oophorus. The sequence goes on along the minus strand of BSAI01000119.1, from coordinate 4,639,636 downwards.
GTCCCAACAGCATGTTACGGGCAAAGCTGCAAACACTATTGTTTGTTTGCAACAATATGCAACACACAAAAGGCCTTTTTCGTTTAGAGCATTCACTGTTTTTTCTAACAGTGCTTGCTAAGTCTAAAACAAGGTGTTTAATATTTATTTTTTATGACTAATTTATGTTCAGGAATTTCTGTAGCCTTTCATGTTGTTCCCCTGAGGTTTTATGCTCTAAAGGTTCATGTGGTTTGACAGGAAGCCAGATTAAAACACGTGAACGCGCTGAAGGGAGTGAGACCAGACTGAGACCGGATTCACTGGTGGTGCTGGATTAGTGACCATCTGTGCCACTTTAAACCAACACTAAATGCTTGTGAATCAGGAGCAGACTCAAAAATATGGTTTGAAAAAGAATGTATTTTGTGACGTAGAAAATAATGCCACAACCTACCTGCTCCGCTCCATTCTGATGCTTCCACTTGTTGAGGAATAGATCCGTGTACTTCTTAATTTTCATCGTCTAAGATAGCATCTGAATCAAAACTGTACAGCTGGATAGCTCCAATATTGGTTGCCATTTTTGGTGCCCCAGTAATGTTAGGTTGGGGGTGTGAGGGGCTGTAAGCTAGCAGGAGAGAGTGTAAACAAAAGCTCTCAGTAACCGGGAGGGAAAGGGGGGTGGAGTTGCTCCATGCCAACATCCACAACCCAGAGGCAAATTTTTCTGCAGAAACTATGTTCTAGCAAATGACCAGGTTTTTTTTTATTTTGGCTAAAAAATGCATGATCATAATTAAACCAACTTCCAAAACTCTGGAGTCCTAATTCACAGAAAACCTCCCCAGCTTTGTTTGTTTCTATTTTCGAAACAACTATTGAACACAACTGCTGTGATTCCTTCCTCAGTGCTTTGGGTCAGTCCTGCTGGGCCTTTTTTTCCTGCTCCTGCCCCCAAAGAAGCAAAAACAGATTTTATTTCAGTGGTACAGAATTTTGCCGTTGTGCTTTTTATCTTATAAGCCATTGGAAGTGTAAAGAAGTTCAGTTTTAATTTAAACACGGAGCAAAATTGTATCTTTTTTTTCACGTTTCCACTCTAACACTGGTTGAATGCGAACTCCTGCAGAGTTCAAAAGCCTCCCTTTGCACGTTTTTCCCCTCACGCAGAGCTTTTTCAGCTTTTCTAAATCAGTCTTTAATGTTTTTTAAAAACGGCTAATCTTTCCTTATTTGTTGCCGCAGCTGGTTATGTGTCAGCCTTTTTTAAAGGGATGTCTGCATTCATTTGCATAAAAAGTGGGGAATAGTGATCTGGTCACAAACAGCTACTAAAGATGCTCATAGAAAAGCATGCCAAGTGCGAGCTGCGGCACTCAGAGCTGTCTGCTCCTGATCAGATCTTCAGAGTTGATTGCAGGTACTGAGCAATTCCTCATTTCCCCCAACAGAACACTATCTGCCCCTAAAAACCAGCTCAACACAAATAAGAATAAAGTTTAAAAAGGGACGTCTTTTTCAATCCATTTTTACATTATTTGGAGAGATTTATTGTTTCTCTTTGCTTTGAAATGCCACTTAAGTACAATGTTAATCAATCTCTTGAAAGGTTATATTCATTAAACTTGTTTCCCTGCTCATTTAATCCCCGTCTCCATCCATCATATGCCACTTGTCCTGCATCGATCTGCACAATCATTTTTGTTTATTTTCCTCATTCCCTGTGTTGATAAAACATACTTTTTTTGGTTGTTTTTACCGCACTGCAAAAAACAAGCCCCTTTGAAATAAGTCAAAAATTCTTACCCCATTCCTGGATTTTCTTAAGATAGGCAAAGAATACTATCAATTCTTATTAAAAATATAATGTTTTCTCAAACTAAGATTATTTTGCTTTTGAAACATTTTCTTGATAAGATTATATTTCTTGCAAGACAGAAATTAAAACAATTTTTATTGAAGCAAGAATCTTTAAGATTCAGTTTTTGCGGTGCACAAATAGCACTTTTTGTAAAAGATCAGAAGATTAAACACATTGTTACAGCGTACAAGTTCACCATCCAGCTAAATCTCTGTTTTAAACTAACCAAGTAAATGAGGGGTCAACCGCCCGTTTCATCCCAAATGATCACTTAGCATGCTCTGGCTTCATCATCATTTAGAGGAGGCTGAAGTTACAGATGACAGCATGACAGCAGCGCAGAGATGCCTTGTTTCTGATTCAGTCTGATTCAGACACAAGAACTCCATGTTTGATGCAGTTTCTCGAGAGCTGCCAGTGGAGAAGGAGACCATCCAGACACAGCTTCATCGGAGCACCAACGAGGAGCACTACACCTACACCAAGGTTCCCTGGAGGCTTTATCTAAGGAAGGAGGTGTGTGCATGCATTGATGCACTAACCAGACGGGAGGTCATCAATTCTGGCTGCTTGACTCTGAAACTTACATGGCTTCCTTTAACATACAAATCAAATCTAATAGAGAAATGCTGCTTTTTCTGTACAGGTGTTTTATCCCAAAGATAGTTTCAACAACCCCATGGTGCTTGATCTCATTTTCAAGCAGGTAAGTATTATTTGTTATCAATATTCACCTTTTCCATGTCTGAGTGGACTGCCTGAGAGCTGATATAAGAAGACAAAAAAAAGGTATGCCCAGATTTGTGATCTCGGCTCTGAGCAAAGTTGCAAATTCATTTTAAAAACTGTCTCACAGTTGACAAATTCAAGGGTACAGTTTAATACACTTTTGTTTTGTTCTTTTAGCCATTCTGGGATCAATAATCTTTGCTGATACAACAAAAAGATCACAGGAAGATTGGACTAAATTATTTATTTAAAAGTTCTTCTCTGTCCTCTTCTCTCCTCTCCAGATAGTAAATGACACCCTGTCAGAGGCATGTGTTCGCATCACCCGGGATGAAAGGCAGAAAATGAAAGCCCTTTTTGGTAGTCTGTCTGTTCCTTCTGGATGATCTTCTTCTTCTTCTTCTTTTTTTTTCTTTGGGACCGTGTGCTCGGGGTTGAAACTCATCTATCTGACATTTATGAACCTGTGTGTCTGTTTCTGTTGAATGTCAGCCAAACATGGAGTTCAGCAGAATATGGATCCAGTTGAGGAACACGTGAAGAAAACAGTTGTGACAGCCGCCAGGGAAACCTGGCAAATATACTTCTCTAGACTCTTCCCTGCCTCGGTGAGGGTGATGATGAGTTCTTACTACTTTTGCTTCATGTTTTTCTTTTTAAGTTCGAGTTGGTAAATGGGAATTTACGTGTGACTGCAGGGTAGTGTAGGAACGGGTGTGCAAGTGCTGTCAGTGTCCCACAGTGGCATAAAATTGCTGAAGACAGTAAAAAGCAGCTCTGCAACTCCAGACTATTTCAGAGTCCTGCGACCCTACTCGTAAGTTCTGCTTTTGGCTTCTTATTTGCATTTATTTATACTGTTTTCCCAAGCCAGGTGAGTTTTCTTTATTTGTGGATACCTTCAATACTTTACCTGGAATTTAATTTTAAAGTCCCGCTCCAATCATCTTTTGTTCTATTGTAAAAGTGTTCCCAGTGGTCATTTAATTATAGTTTAATTTGTTTATAGTTAGTTTGTGGTTTATAGTTCAATTTAATTATTACTTTTTAGCCAAAATCAAAAAGTCTGTTTCATTTTTTAAGACATGTTTTCTGCAGAGCAACAGGAGTTCAGTTGTAGGCAGAACTGCTGGCGCAGAAGTTTTTCCATCAACCCTTTGTTTGCGCACTTTCCCACTAGCTTACAGTCTCTCATATCCCCAAGCTAACTAGAGTAGATTGATCATTACTTCTAGCTAACGTAAAAGAATAAATTGGAGCTATCCAGCTGCTCAGTTTTAATGAAGACGTTAATGTATCTATTTGTCCACAAAGTGGATGCATCAGAGTATCCTGAGAGTATCTGCTCCCGATCAATCACGATTTCAATAAAGAAAGGTTCAGAAGCACAATTTTAAGGTTAATTTTTTTTATATATGTCCTCCATTATGAGAAAAATGTCACATGTTGAAAACACAATTTTCATCTGAGTGGGTCTTTAAACAAGTTTTGAAAATTGTTTGTGATTTTCAGTTTTCTTTTCTGTGACAATCTCACTTAATCAGATATGCAGACATCCTTTTTGTGACCATCCCTTCGGAGAATATGCTGGAGTTCAATCTGACCAATGAGAAGCTGATCCTCTTTTCAGCCAAAGCATCCCAAGTCAAGCATCTGGTGGACACCTTCATCAATGAGATCAAAAAGGTAAATTGCACACAGTTAACATGCATAAAGTTCATGCTCCAGACAAGCCAATAACTGCAAATTTGCTTGTAAACCAAAAATCAAACCATCAAGAAAAAAATGAACGTCTCACTCAAGACCTCCCAAGCGTAAAATTGCTGTGATTGTAACTTTGTTTGTCGCTCCTAGGACTCAAACTATGTGATTGCAGAGCGCAATTTTGTGACAGACGACCGCTCCATGCTTGTTTTCCATAAGGGGGACATCATCAGGCTCCAAGTTATGGACGGGCTGGAGAAAGGTTGGATGCTGCTTAAGCGCCAAACCTGCTCTGCTCCAATTGAATTCATTCTACCTGCTTCAAAACCAATGCTGTTTCCTGCAGGTTACAGCTACGGCTGTGTCGTGGGAAAGAAGGTCGTGTTTTCAGAAGAACTCAGAAGGGACTCCCAGGAATTTGGTGAGCTTTTAAGCCTTCAAATTCTTCTAATCAGTAGCAGAATTGTCGTGTTTTTGCATACAGTGCCTGAGTTTTGACTCAACCACTAACAGGCTGGAGATTCAAAATGACAGCTTTGAAATATTTACCAACCTGGACCGTGCCTGTCCCCCCCCCCCGGGGGGGGAGGTAATAGTATTTTCGAAGCAAGCAAGAGTAGGGCAGTGACATGACAGCAGTCGCTGCTCTCTGTGAATATGATATTAAATCAGAAAATTATTTTTCAGGTGGACGACGGCGAGGCAATATAAAAAGTATTGATTTGTGTTCTTTTTTCAGGAAATAAAATAAGAGATAGGATCACAAATGTCACATCAAACAAATGTTCCACAAGACAGCAGCAAGGAACGTGCATCTTGGAATATTATATATACATGTTCCATGATGCACGTTTCTTGTATTTTTTTTTAGATTGCTTTGTTGTTTTTTTTACTTTGGCATAATAAAATGGTCAATAAAATATGAGGATAGTAAATGTTGCAAAATCATACCTTCATTTTCATCTTTTGTTGTGTTTTTGAAAGTATTTCACAGCATAAAAAGATAAATAGCTCAGAAAACATAAAAACATGATCATCCAAGCTGTTGGTTTTAACTGCAAAGACTCACTGACTACAAGGAGGACAAAACTCAAAAATGCTTTTAAATAACTTCAAGTTATGAAAATAAAGCAGAAGAAGATATACAGCACAGGTGAATACAGTGATCTGTATCTGTGGCTGCATCATGTGGATAAAGATCTGGCTTGCTGTCAGAGAAAAAGCAGATTGCATTGAGGAATGAGGCTCTGCAGTCAGAGCTGTGCTCCTCCAAAACTGCCTTCAGCAATACCTGTCTTTTTATGCCTCAGGGTGGAAGTTTGGCGCCGTGTTCGGCCGCTCTGGTGCTTTCCCGACTGAGTGCGTGCGACCTGTCGCTCCTCCCGACTTCCTGTCGCTGCCACTGGACCGAAAGTCAGAGCCTCGAGACGGAGCGGGGCAGTTTGCCGTGTCTTCAGCTGTCGCCGTGGCAGTGGCCTCCACCATGGCTGCACATGAGATTGATCAGACAATTGAGGTCAGCCGGCAAGCACACACCTGCTCACACCTTTTTTGTCTTGTCGTAGTAATGTTTTTATGCACCGTCACTCTCTGCCTTCCAGAAAGTTTCACTTGATGGTTTTCCTGAAGCAGATCTGGATGAGAGGCTCCTGCATGACAGCAAATATGACATGCTGGAGTTTGCTAAGAAGTTTTTCAGACAGACGCCCAGTGGGAAAGAGTGAGACGCAAACACCTGCTGACATTCGCGTCCTTCTACCATGATATTCAGAGCTAGAAAATGGGGGTTTAAGATTCCACCTTTCTTAATGTTATTCTACTTCATTGGCCAATGCATAATACTCAAGTTCTTTTTATTTTGATGTTCACACTGACCATAAATATCAACAGAAAAGATCAGTTGACAGATACAATAGTGCACTTTGAATTCTGGGAGAGGTCAAAGGTGAAGGCCTCATTAACGTGCAGAAGTGAACAGTGGCTGAAGCCAAGGACTCATTTTGGAGCCATTTGTGTATTTTTAAATACTACAACTGGCTCTGACTCCATTTAGGTGAACCTCTTCACAAACATTTGCAATGGAATAGCACCAAAATAGCGATTACGTACTAGTAAAGAACAGACTGTTCAGTGACATCGTCAACGAGCAATAGCGAGATTTACCGTCAGTCAAGTATTTTAATACATTTGTTGCTGTCTGGGCTAATTCTGGCAGCGTAGTGTAAAATTGATTTCTTTGGTCGAGATGAGAGGTATTTGCATCACATCTGTTGCATAGGAACACACCCTTAATTTGTTAACTGACCCACCAACGGGCAAGCTGCATTCCTGCAGGTGGTCCTGTAATTTTGCCTTTGAAGCGGGCGCCATGTTTGCCATCCAATTATGCCTCGACCTTTGAACCCACATATGCAGTCAAATTTGTGAACTGGTCTGTTCCCCTTTTTTTCCATGCAATATTTGTGCCAGGGGTTCACCTATTTCAAAAGTGTGGCATCAGTCTGAGATGAATTTAGAAATTCTTGACTTTTTACTTTTACATAAACTTATTTGTTGCTTGCTGTGAAAAAGTGAGGGTATGAAAATAAAGATATTCTCAAAAGTGCAATTTTTTTTATTATGAAGTCATTTTGCAATTAAAAAATATATATTATGCAAATAAGTTATTGACTTTTTTTTTTTAAAAGCAGCACTCTGTTCCTTTGTCTGTTTCCAGAGATTCTTTGAAGGGCAAAAGTAAGAATAGAGACTTCAGGGAGCCTACCGAAATGATCAAATTCTCCAAGGTTACGTGTCGTTTCCATCATTCTCCCCAAACAATGAGACAAAGTGAAGTTAAAATTATGCCGTACTTTTCTTTTCAAAAAACTGTTTTGTGTCGTGCAGACTCCACTGGTGGAGTCCCTCATAGAGTTCACAGACCACGCCATGAACAGAGTGGCAGCTGATCTCTTCTTGTGTAAGCTGTGACCTTCCCTCCTTTCTACTCTAATTACGCTCTTATCTTATCTGGGCTCAAATTCTGATCACTGATGTTCTTGAAATGTAATCCTCCTTAAGTATCAAGACTTTATGAGGTTTTTTTCAGATTTTATTCTTTACTTTAATACTAACTTCTGAACCATTTTACTTGTGACATTTTAATTGAAAATACTAAGACAGTACTCTGTGATATAAAAATCCACTTCGATCATCTTTTGATTTATTTTAAGAGCCTTGTCAGTGCTCTTTTAATTATAAATATGCAATTTTCAGGCAAAATAAAATAGCTTGTGTTGTCTTCTAGGACATAGTTTCAGCAGAGCAGAGCCACCCTTCCCCTCTCAGTTACAGAGCAGACCTTGTTGCGCACCGAGTGTATTTTCTACGTCACAAAGAAACTCTTTTTTAAGTGGCATTTTTTCTTCTGCTAATGATTCGCAACAATTTGAATAAATAAATACTCAAAAATGCTATTTTGATATTCATTTTCTTTATATATGTCCTCTATCATCAGAAAAATGCCACAAGAACATGTTATAAACAGCAAAAACAATATTTTCATCGAAGTGGGCCTTTAAAATGTTAGGCCATGCAAGTAAAATCAAAATATGGTAGCTTTTCTCATATTTTGAAGTCAAATGTTAGTTGTTTTTTTTCCAAAGCTTAGCTGAGGCTTTATTGAATGTGTGTGTCCTTTTGTGTGATTTGTGCAGCCATCATGCGCTTCATGGGGGATTCGCCGTTAAAAGGTGTGACAGAACAGGAGGTAATCAGCACTTTTCTCAAGGTAACACAATCACAGTTCCCTTACTTTGACTTTAATATAGTTTGTTCTTTTTAGCCGTGTTCTAGAACCTTATCTGTCTTCTGTTGTTGAAGTTTCCTTGATTTTCAAGCTTGTAGTGACCATGAGAACAAGCATGCAGCCTGAAAGCCGTGTCACACAGCCATTAAGTACATTTTGCGCATATTGCACAGATGAAAATTTGTCATACCTAAAAATACGTGGAAAAACGGAGAAAGTTGTGGTCTTTTACGTGAAATTTTCACAGATGTATCACAAATGAACCAGATTGCAAACATTGACGAAGTAAGAATAAACAATGCAAAGAACATGGTAAATTGCGCTTCATTTAATTTCTTCACTTTGACATTCAGAGCACTGGGCAGAAATCACACTGCGTCAGCACCATGGTCAGCACCTGCTGCGGTCCCTCACAATTCCTTACAATTCCCCTGGTCTGCACCAGTTCTAAGTTAGCTGCTAAGTGCCAGCCGAGGCAGCCCACTTTGGGAGGACCCCCGCTGAGATGGGGGGACCCTCGGCGGGAGCTGCAGCTGGGGAGATCCGCGCGCATCCAGAGTCACATAACTGACAACAAAATTTGATGAGCTCAAATTGGAATTCACATAAAGACCAATCGGCAAAGACCACCGACATCTGCACACATCGATGAATGCAAGAAACACTTATAAAGTGCGTTTATCACGCAGGTATCACAAGAGACTGAATTTACATACGTGGACAATGCGCAGATTGTACGTAGCAGTTTATTATCAATCTCAAGTATATTATTATATATTATTATATTATTATCAATCTCAAGTTAAAAAGTGCAGAAAGTTTAAGACGCATTTTCTCATACATGAATTTAATAAAATTGCTTTCAAATACCAAATCAGTGGTTGTGTTTGTACAGCCAGTTATTAAAATACACTAGCATTTATGTTTAGGTGCATTATAGATATGTATATTATAAAATTGACTGTGTATATAAATTAGTAATTTATTGTAAGTTAGCAGGAGATTTCTTAAATGAACAAATGCTCATTTAGTACACACTTTTCAAAAGCTGTTATCTGTTTTTAGTTAAATTTTTTATAATTAACAAAAGGGATATTCTACTAACGTTGACATCCTAAATTGAATAATTTGAATAAATTAAATATCCTCATTACTGTGTGCCAGTATCTGCGTTAAGTCGGATTATTTTGAAATGTATGCCATTTTTAGTCAAATCAAGTTTTTGTTGCAGCATTGTTTCTGTAGTAATTTTTATAATTTTGTATAACCTTTATTTAATATTTAATAATATATTTTTGCATGCAACTCTGTGACTAGATTTAACAGAAGAAAATAAAAAGTGATAAAAGGCAGAAACAGTTCTGTTTGACAAGGTCAAATATAGACAAGAAACCTTCATCTTACAAACTTTTTTTAGTATCTGAGGCACATTTTCCTTCATTTATGTCCTCATATTCTGTTATTTTCTGGAATTATTTTATCCTCTTCCTGCTTGTTATAGGCGATGGGGGTAAACTCATCTCTTTTATGCATATAAAATTAAAAAATAAGCTGTTCAAAGGTGCAACTAAATTAAACTGCACAGGTGTATCATGTTTGATAAGAATCAGCTAAAAGAAAATAAGAAGCTTAATTTGGGGGGGATTGGTGGTTCTAAAATTAAAACATGATTCAAGTGCAGATAACAAAACCCTTTTCTTGTCGTTTATGCCCTTTTCTTGCCCTTTTCTGTAGTCGTTTGCCCTTTCTCTGTCTTCTGTGTTTTATTTTTAGTCTATGCGTCTTAGAATCCCACTCAAAAATAGTTTTATCATTTGTTTTGCAAAAGGACTTAGGTTGTATTTTCTATATTTTATTTTTGTAGGGAAATAAGGAGAGCCTTCAGAGACTACCTTAGGTGTAGACTGACAATATGTGTGTCTGTGCTTCCTTCAGCTGATAGGAGAGTTCACCTTGATGAGGGATGAGGCTTACTGCCAGCTCCTCAAACAGCTTACTGCCAACACCAGCTCCAAACCGTAAGTTGGTTGGCCGCACACTAACGAACCGCGTATCACAAACTGGCACCCACAGCACATTTCCTCTCTGGTCCCTGAGCCTGTGATCCTGAGCGTGTCGATGCGCTCCTGTGCTCCGCAGCGATAGTTGCCAACGAGGCTGGAGGCTGCTGTACATCCTGACGGCGTTCCATCGCTGCTCCGAGGTTCTCAAGCCCTTTCTGCTAAAATACCTGCAGCAGGCCTCTCGCAGCTCAGGTGCACAGTATCAGGGTAAAAACATGTGCAAATTCACCCTAGATCCTTAGAGCACAAAGCTGCCTAGGAGTGATTTTGTGTTTCTTTACAAAATTTCTCAGGCATTGCAAAAGCATGCGAGCAGAATCTCAAGAAAACTTTCCAGCACGGAGGTCGCCTCGTCCCGCCCAGCAGCATGGAACTGAAGGCCATGATGGTCAGTGCCACCTTCTTCTTTACCCTCAGTAGTCTAACAAATCTGCTGCTGTTTTACATAAATAAAAGCAGCGCAAAAACCCTCTGTGACTCATTAGGACAGAAAGTGTCAGGAGGAAAAAGGCCTCATGGTAAGATGCTTGTTTTGAAGAAAAACCTCATTAAAAGCTAAAACGCTCTTGTTGTCTTTACTTTTTACCTGCATACTTAAACAAGCAAATATGGGTCACTTTTTAGGGAAAGTTTAAGTTAAAAACACTAAAACTGAATTTGACTGCTTTTCACATCTTTAGATCATTTCATCTGACTCAGCATTGAAAGTGAAATATCACTAAAATGTTCTCTCAGTTCTTCAAGAAAAGCTTTTTTTTATTTTTAGAAGTCTGGCAGAAGTCCATGAAAGGATTTCACAAGTATCTGAAATAGATCATTTCACTGCACAGAAAAAAATCACCTGCTGGAATTTCAATGACAGTCGGCTGCAGGAAATTCCTCCCCAGGGATTGACTTACTGTCAAACTCTTGAGCGACGTCTTGCCATAAAAAACCTTTGCTGGCAAAAAAAAAAAACTTTAGAGCAAAACTACAGTCTGCTAAAACAAAAAGAGCACCAGAACAATCTATGCATCAAAGGCATGGCTGTTTGGTCACAGTCACACATTTCACCAAACTTGTCTCAGCTCCAAGGATGCTGGTGGAAACGTTCAGCTCTGGAGTTTATGCTCCTTTTCAGGAAGTGAAAGGAGAAGAGAAGAAATCCTCTTTCAACAGGCTGGTATATTACAGAATTATCAAAGCTTTTACTTTCAACCCTAAAATCTGCTGAGAAATGTTTGAAGGATATCATCACATGAGAGTTCATGCAATAAATATTGCAGCACACATCAAACTGATAGAAAAATGTTGAACTGGTATTTATGTGTCGGAGTGATCTGAGTTTTTAAATTGGTGATCACTGCACATTTTTCTGGATATATATTTTTACGTGTTGTTTGTTGTTTAAAAGACCCACTCCGATCATCTTTTGATCTATTTTGAAGGCATTCCCAGACATCTTTTATTTATGATTATTAGCCAAAATCAACACACCTGTATGGTTTTCTAAGGAATACTGTATATCCTCCATCAAAAGAAAAATGCCACAAAAATGTTTTAAAAACACCAAGAAATTGATTTTCATGAGTGTCTTAAAGCAGGCGCAGCATGTCAGAGGACACACAAAATAAGATGAAAAAAAATTACAAGAAATCACACACAGTACCTGTTAAGAGAGAAGTAAACTATCCAGAGACTCTTTATTGATTACATTTCACCCTGAATTAAAACATTATATTGCTTCGAAGTTTTTTTTGTACATTTTTATCATTTTTACATAGAGATGCTGTTTTAAAGCATTTTGTCCAAATAAATCTAAAAGGTCCACAACTTTGCAGTTTTGTTCAAAAATGTCCAGATTTTGTTAAACATTTTTTCTCATTTTAAATTAAAAGGTAGTTTTTTTTCTCTTTTTAGTAAGAAAAGCGCTGCTTAAATGTGTTTTTTTTACTTATTTTTCAGTAGGAATCTTCAGGTATACAGACTGTTTGTTGTCTATCAAGTTTTTGCTACAATTTTGAATCTAAGTTGTGTAATGAAAAGATTAATGAGTTAAATTGAGTTAAGTTCTAATGTAAAATAAAACTTGTAAAATAATTTATTTTAGTGTAAGTAAGTAAAGGTGAAGAAAAAATATTAAATAATGTGGTAGATTTAGCTTTTTTCATGGAAGTTTTCACACAAATTAATCCACAGAACTGGGTATATTTAGATTATTATACAAATTCTTCAAATTGAGGACTATGCAGTTTGTCAAGACCTTTTTCTTAATCATTTGACTGTTTCCTCAGGCGGGACGCAGTTCCAAACGTCAGCTGTTTCTCTTCCCGGGAGGCATTGAACGCCACGTAAAAGTCAAGACGTGCACTGTAGGTTTTTTACCTCAGCTGCGCCCCGCTGATGTGCACGAGGGTGAGGAGGTTTACGGTGAAGTTTAACGCCTATTTCTGCACCGCCGTGTTGTTCAGGTTGCCTTGGAGGCAGTGGAGGAGCTGTGCTATGAGATGGGCTTACACAGGCTGGAGGCCATGGAGGAATACGCCATATTTTTAGTGACTAATAGAGGTGCGTTTGTCCAAATCTAACCTCAGACACGAGCATCAAACTACAAGTTAACCTCCTGTTAAACAGCAATTCACATACCATAAGTAACTTTTTCCAAAAAAAAAGAAATGCAGGTTTATTTTTAAATGACAATTTTACTGTCAATTCAACTGTAAAAAAAATGATTATAAGCTAAACTTACAAGTAAAACAGTAAAACCATAAATAATATTTAAAATCAGTTTTAAACAAGAATACAATAGGAGGGCAGATAAATGACTCACATTCTGCTAAATGCAGTTAAATTAGGAAATGCCAGCATGCACACATTTTTAGGGAATATCTGTGATTACTTGATGATGGAAAGAGCTACCTGACTGTGAGCTCACTGCCGCCACATTTCCATTAGTTAAAAAAAAATAACAGTAAAAACTGTTTCAATCTTCACCACAGATTCTTATGCCCTCCAAGCGGAGACCTTTCTCCAGTGCCTCTTAATATTATAAGTGTAACTTTTACGTGTTATGCTTGCTTTGTACCTCATCTGCAAGTCACTTTGGATAAAAGTGAATTATATGTGCAATAATTTCCATATATATTAGTGCAATATACAGAGAAGCTGGTGTGGCAAAATGTGCTGCCATCCCTAATTATGGCTTTAACAAAATAGCTGCAAATACTTCAGCTAGATGCTTTCAAGCCACATTTTGTCCTCGCTACAAGTTCATTAATGTTGCATAAAAAGCTGAAATAAGTCGTAGTCTGGGAGAAAGAGCTGGTAGAAAGCATCCCCTCAATGTAGGACTGTAACTGAAACATGTCAAGGGAAAAAAAAGAAAAAAAAGCTGTTTTCTATTTCTATTTTGCCTGATAATGGCTGAAAAGCAAAGATTATGTTTGGATCTACAGCAAAGTGGGTTTGTTTTTGAGAAAATGTCAGCTGTAAAATGCTATTTCTGGGTTAGAAATCAATGCATTTTGCCCATGTCAGATAAAACATGAGCCCTAGGTTCATTCCTGTGGATTTTCTTTTATCAGCTTTCCAGCAGCCGCTAGATAAAACACAGACAATGTCAGAAAATGGTCCCTTATGCCCTGTACTCCAAAGCATGAAGCTTAATAATTCAATCAAGGGTTTAACCCTTCGTAGACTCCACATGCACAAGTGTAAGAGCCAATCACTGTAATCGGGTGTTTAAGATGACGTAGAAATAATGCAGGCATGACATTAGTGCAGTTTCCATTCAATATTCAACATATTGTAAAAAAAACTGTACCACTTGGAATTGAGTTTTTTGAAAAGTTTCAAGTTTATTGTGGAATTTCTGGATAACAAAAGGAAAACTGTTAATAAAAAGACGCTGGGGTTCTACTAAAAATGGATATCAACAAATATCAACATCTGCATCAAAAAATTGTTTTAAAGGTAAATTATTAGATCAAAAAAGTAGGGGAAAAATGCTTAAAACTAAGAGTTAAGACAATTAAAAATAGAAAAGAGAGCAGGGAGCAGCTTTCTTTGGATGCAATTCGCTAAGCATCACATGGGCTTAATACTATGTCACCCCTGAGATTTGATAAATCACCAAATTAATTTATGATGTAGTAAATGAATTAAAATATTAATACTTGCCATCATATTACTGATTAATAAATGAAGACATTTAGTGTAAATACATGTGTTTGCTCCACAACAAACATTTGTTTCTGTCTGTTTCATCTTATGAACATAATCCATACAGGCCATTATTTTTTTATTTTTTTAAACAAATGAAAAGCTTGTTTGGAGGTTCAATATCTCCACATGATGACAGCGGGCAGCTGCCATGCTCATATGAAGCACAGCAGGTCGGGCTGCCTGCAACACAAAAAGGCATTAATGTGACACTTCAGAGCATGTCTGACTGTTTTTACACTAATTACTGATTTTGCTTATTGCTGCACAGTCTGGCTTGTTTAAATGCAAAATCTATTAGATATTATTTACAACGGGTTTGTGTTGTTTGGAACTCTTGAGTCTGCAGTCCTGCAGTGTTTGTTATAGAAACCAGGTCTATTCTGGTTGCTTAAAATTTTAAAGGGAATTAGTGGAGGGTTTTCGTTTGTTTGTTTGTTTGTTTTGCTTTTGTGAATCCTGCATAAATATGAATTATGAGTCAATCTCAGTATGACTTGCTCTTCTTCCCTCTTCTTCTTTCTGTCCAGTCCAACAAAAAAAGGATACAAACATAATCAATATCGATAAAGTTTAGCCTAAATTACAAAAGGGGTTTATACAAATATACACCATGTGTGTCAGAACATTTATAACCCCCGATTGTAACAGTAAAATCTGCCCAACACAAGACGCCTTCAGCTTGTATCTGTTTGCTCAGATGTTGGACAGGACAACTTAAAAAAAAACAGGGAAACACCCTCTACTGCCCCTAGTGGAATGATGATGATGAGGAAAATATGGACCAAGTTAAATCCAATGGATTTTTAAGAAAAGTTTAGATCATGGTAATGAGAGACAGTGGTCTCAGAAATATATCTATCAAATATGATTATATAGCGGGGGGGGTAACAATTGATTGTATCCACAATTTGATATTTGTTTTCAAAAATGTCAAAAATAGTTCATCTTGAACAATGTGATTCTATCCGATTTAATGACCTAAATGGTTCCAGGACATCTTTAGCCGAAAACCCAATCAGTATGACTCCGATAAATATCTCTGTACTGAACAGTGCAGGTGAAGTTTTTCAGATTCCTTGTATTTCTTGCAATATAATTAAGTGTAAATTAAATATGTGTGTTCAAACAAACAATTAAACAATAATTTATGTCAAATCCATTCACATTTTTAGTGAAGTTTCTGAAAGTTCAGCTCATTGTTGATTTTCCACACACAAAATAATACAAACTGAACATTATTAGAACATTCTACCACACTGTATGGTCACATGTCTTTGCTAAATTCAAAGTTTTTCCACCGTTGAACTATAATGATGGTTTGATCATGTTTTGCTGCATCACGTGTGTTGTCTGCTGTGATGGCACTTGGTCATTTTTACATTATAGTAAAATTAATCTATAAATGTATCAAATTGAAACAGCTTTTTGATGGTATGGGTTGATTTCATTGGATTCTGCCTCACATGGATTGGTCTGCTTGGGTCGTAGGAATAGAATTGGATTTATTGATTAATCGTTACATTCCTATTATATAGAGTTAAGAAGAGTGTGTTTCCATGTGTGTGATTCAGGGCAGCATGTGCGACCTCTGAACAAGCACGAGTACATCCTGGACGTGACCACAGAGGCCGAGTTAGTCGACTCGAGCTACAGCCTTTGGTTCAGACGAGTCATCTGGACTCAGCCGCTCAGGTTTGAAAACGAGCTCTGCGTGGCCATGCAGTACAATCAGGTGCGGTTCACCCCGTCTGCGTGTTGTGCATCTTTTCATTCATCCACTCATTTCATGATTTTTTTTTTTGTGTGTGAATCCTCAGACCCTTCCAGACTACCGTAAAGGTCTGCTCAACGTTCTACCGCAAGGAAAAGTCAGCGATCAGCAGTTCCACCAAATCTCCAAACTGGCAGCTTTGCAGCACAGAGCTAAAGACAGCGTCTTTATCCCCAGCATGTGAGAAAGCAGCAGCAACAACGTATTTTCACTCATCTTCGTGGTTGCATGAATGCTTAGAGGAGGAGCAGTCTCTCAGGGGAGAATTAATCAAATCTGAATTGTTAAATCTTTGTATTTTTGATGTCAGCTACTGATTGAAGCAGCGTAGTTCTCTGTATAACTGCATTTGAGTGAAATATCTACCTTCTTTTCTCAGAATTATCATGTAAACGTGGAAGATGTTCCATATATTAGAGATAAACATCTCTGTAAAGTGAGATTGAAACAAGCAGAAGCATTACTACATTCATGAAAGAGAAATCCATGGGTTTTCTTTTCAGTTTCACTTTTACGTGACTCTATTCTTGAAGTTAGAAAGGTTTGAACATTGTTTATACTCCCCCGGCTGCAGGAACTCTCGTTGTCGTTAGAGCTCACTGACTCGTGTAAAAGCATTTTAGGAAATGTCCAAGATCACCGAGTGAAGCGGACTTCTGTTTATCTAAAACTGGATTTCTTCTCTGCTCTTCAAGACACGAATTATCCGAGTACATCGCCACACCTATCTTCAAAAAGCAGCAGCTACAGCAGTGGGTTACCATGGTGACGCAGCACATGCAGCAAGCGCAGGCGCTGAACCCACACCAGGCCAGGGCACAGTTTCTGGGTAAGATAGCTGCAAGATTTTAACAATTTACTTTTTACAGCCCAGGTAACAGGAAGATGTTTCCACCTAAAAAAATGGTGCAGTGGATCAAGTCTTTAAAGAGTAAAACACTTTCACTCTCTGTTCATGCATCAGCAGAAGACATTGCTGCAGATTTTCTCTACAAGGAGCTGCAAAAATAAAAATCAGGATAAAATGTCTTCATTGTGTTGTTTTTATAGTAAAAAATAAATGAAGCTGTAGAGCAACATCTCTAGATTTCTTTTAGTTCAAAAATCAAGAGATGCTGCAGCTTCTGGTGTAATTTTTTTTAACTCAAATGCTTTGCAAAATACAAAAATCTCAATTTAAATGTTTTGCATTTATAAAATACTTTGATTAAAATATTTTATTAAAATTATTTAAGTAAGACCTAATAAATATTTATTATTAAAGAATTGTTCAATTTTTTAAAGAATGTTAAATAAATTTTAAAAAATATAGGGAAAATATCTTAACCTTAAGAAAGTAATTTTAAACATTTTTTTCTTCTCATTTTGATGTGATTTGTAACATTTGCATGTTGTTGTTTTTTTATTTTTGTCTTTTTTTTGTTTGTCTTCCTTTTTTATTTTTTGTTCTGATTGCTCAAAATAAAGCAATTCTAAATCCAAATCAATTCCAAAAAACTTAGATCTTTATGATTTTTTAATTTGAAACCTTGTTTTTTGTGCATGCAGGTCTGGTCAGCGCGTTCCCAATGTTCGGCTCCTCTTTCTTCTACATCCACAGCAGCAGCTCCACCACTTTCTTCGCTCCCTGTATCCTAGCTGTCAATCAACATGGTCTCCACTTCCTCCACAAAAACACACACGTATGGAACCACGCACATTCTCCTCCCTTTCTTTAGTTGGGCTTTGCTATGATAACGTTTGACCTGTGTGGTGCAGGAGCTGATGGCAATAGTCCCTCTGGCGGAGGTGCAGTCCAGTCGCACACAGAGGCCCACAGCTGGATCCAGTTACCCTTACGTGGACATCACTGTCGGAGACATGAACGCACAACGAGTCATCCAGCTGCAGCTTGAGCAGGTACAAACATCACACGCACATCATGCGTGGACGCGTCCATCAGGCTTCACAGCAGACAAGTGTCGTTTCGTCCACAGAGCCTGGAGCTGTGTCGCGTTATTGCCATGCAGGTGGAAAACATGATGTCTGTGCGAGAAAAGAGGCTCACTCTGCCACCCAGTGAAATCACTGTGTTGTAGCACATTCACACACTTTTCCAAACGCTAAAAATGTCTCTCCACTCACACACACTGTCAGGATTTTGAGCTCCACGTGACCATCAGGTCAGTCCCCCTTTTACTTTGAAAGTCTAGATCATTCTTCCATTCTTCTGCTCTTACTAAGCTGCACTTTTTCTGATTTGCTCAGTCTGTGCAAATGTTGTAAATTAACTTTTGTTCATTTCACTCTTTCTTTTGTCACAACAAAGTTTTGTAACAGACATATGTCATATGCCTTTTTATACAAATACTGTGAATATCAATCATCTATCAGTGTGGTTGCATTCCACATTTTTGTAAAGAAAACTTTATCAAAATAAAGCAAGACTTTTCCAAGAGAAATGTAAAAGTATGTTCTTTTTTAAACCAGTTTCAGAGTTTATGTATTTAAAGACAAAGTTTTCTTATTTTTAATGTAATTTAATAGGTTTAAAACATTAAACCCACATGCTTTTTTTCAACATGTCAGAGTTGGGACAAAAAGAGTTAGTGGAGTTACATTAGGGGTAACTTGTGTCTTAACCCCTTCACACCATATGTCGCTAATTCTGAACGTACCATTAAAATCCAGTACTCCACTTAATTTAACATCTCCTTGAACGTAAAAAAAAACATTGAAGAGAATTTTTGTATATTTGGAAGTCAGGCATGAAGGGGTTAAAATAAGTGTTATGAAATATAAAAAATTAATTTTATAAGTAATGAAAGCCATATCTGCTGCTTTTAGGCTTACTAATCACTTTCTACGGTTCTTATATTTACATTAAGTTTGCCTGTTTATATTGTTCTTATTGCTCATTTGTATTTATGTTGTATTTTTACACTTTTATAATGTTGTTATACACTCTAATTCTCATATGTTTATCTTTTTGTTGTTAGTATCACATGACCATTTGCAAATACGCTTTTTAGTGTACAATTTCCCTGTCAAAAATAAACTAATAAATAAAAATGTCAACTGGAGACTATAATCAGGATTAGATTTAGAGGCCTCATTGTGAAGAATCCTATATACTTTGTTGAGCAACAATGGTCAAACTAGCAGTTAGCTACAAAAGTAAAAGAAGATGTAAGGACAAAACACACACTACCAGTTGATTTTTCTACATTTAAAGTGATCTCAGAATGATACATCTCCAGCTGTCTTAATATGTGCGTGTTCAGGCTTGATAAAGCTTTATTTTACAAGATTTCTTCTCTCCGAAAAAGTGAATTATTGCTTCAGAAAAACTAAAGAAAACCATTATTGTTTTGGTTTTCAGGTCTGCTGACACGAATTGTACAGACTGGTGTATCTTCTTTTTATTAGCATCCTCGTTCTGCATTTGAATACTCTTATGCAAAATATCACTATGTGTTTTCTTTGAAAGAAATTGACGTAGCCACACAGTCAAAATTGCATATATTGGCTGAGGAGGGAAGTGGTTTTTCTCATTCTACAACCCAAAGTAAGTAGAAAAATAAAACTGAACCTCTAAATTGAGTTTTGATGAATCGTCAAAGTGATTGATGGATCAGCACGCATGGATCCTTGGATAACAAGGATGATCGATCACAAACAGAGAGGACAGAGAGAAATCAGACAAGAAAAAAGTACATTTAAGTTGTCCTTTATACTAGAATACTTTATAAATGAAAGTAGCACTTTTTTCCCCACATGTTTCAGTCACATGTTAACTAAAATGTAAACAACAAATCTCAGACATCAACATCTGGCATAACCACCTAAACTCTGTCCACAGGCACTATTGACTTTTTGGTTTAGGTGTCCAAATCCAGGCTTCAAGGGCCGGTGTCCTACACGTTTTCCAACTAACCCGCAATAGAAACCCCTTATTGGCCAAACACACCTGATCCAGCAAATCAGCATGAGACATGATTTCTGTAAAACCAGCAGGAGGCTGGTCAGAGATTTCCCTTTTCCTGTTTTTTTTTCTTTTTTGTGGAAGAAATTAGTGACTGCATGAGACAGTGTGCTGGTGACCTGATATTAAGGAACAGCCGTGGTGTTTTATTTCTACCAGCTTGGTTTTGTTCAAGGTTGAGGGAGAGGTGCTGGCCCACAATCTTTGCTTCCATCGAACAGGGAGAACTCCTCAGAGAGATTACCCATCCACCACTGAGGAAATGTAAGAATTATGTTTTTACAATGTTCTCCCTCTCCCTTTTTTTGCCATCCAAACCCTTCCCAGGTTGTGTCGACAAGAATGAGCATCAATCGGTTTGGACTAGTTCCCTTGCACACACACACACTTTTTAATCTACTTTTAGCTAAAACCTTTTTCCTCTAAAGGAAAACCTACATAAGAATTAAAGATAAAATCAATAATTCAGTGTCTATAACTTGTGTCTTATTGCATTTGTTGGACATTCCAAAAGTTTGTTAAAATCTAAAGGGTCAGAATTCAATATAGATGCTGCCAGGGAAGTTAGTTTGTTCCCTAAAGCTGTAGTAAACAAACTCTTCAGGGAAAAAAAGCTGTTCTGATGATATCAAAAGATTCTTGAACAGCCCTGCAATAGACTGATGGCCTGTCCAGGCTGTAGTCTGCCTTCCCCTAATAGTAGCCAGGATAGGCTCCAGCAACCCCCTGGCCCCCAAAGGCATTGAAGATGGAGGATGGATTTTTGAACAAATCATGCCCCACAAATGTAAGTGGTGCCTCCAGAAAAGGTTAATGGAGGTGCCACATCACAACAAATTTACTCTTGTGGTGAATCATTTAGTTAAGCCCAATGGCTCTGTGGAAATCGGATAATATATTGCTTCTTGCAATATATTGATAATCAGTCCAATGAGACGGCTATGGCTGTGATATTGGGCTATATAAATAAAATTTAATTTAATTGAAATGTACCTGAAATGTGGAAAAACGTAATAAACATTTTTAAAAAACACTTTTTTTTTGTTATTTTCAAACCAACTTGGTTTATTTTTGAGGTTTCAAAACCAGGAGAAAAAAACAAAAAAAAAAGGATTACATTTTTAAAATATCTTCTCCCCAAAGTCCACTGCTTAAAAAAATTAAAATTCTTAATTTAGAAAAAAAAAGTAGTCTACTTGTCATTTGTTAAAAAAATTCACAATACCTTTAAGAAGTGTTATCTTTTTTTAAATTACATGCTTGGGTGACCAAGAGAAAGTCAATCAGTCAACATGTGTGCTGCCAGGAAGTTAATGATTAAACTTTTTTCTGTTTAATAAGCCATGTGTTCACTTAAAATCTCTTTATTTTGGCAATTATTTTCTTCTGTAGCTTTTAGACAGACTGAATACATTTTTAAAGCTACAAAAAGAGTCAGATTCGTTGTTTCCACATAGGCTGGCTCCTTACTACAATAAAAATAATGTAAAGAAGAGGTGTAGTAGTGTTAATTCATTGAATAAAGGTTGAAGACCCCTCTCTTATAGGGTCACAGGAGTGACTGATACACCCTGGTCTGGTGGCAAGTCCATTGAAGGGCAACTAATATTAGTTTGTTTTAATTTGACATAATTGGAAATGCAATAAAATCTTTTTAATATAGGTGGTAACATTCATTTCAACAACGATCAATATCATAATTTGTAGTTGCTGGTATGGTTCATTGTAGATATTTGTTCATTTTGAACAATTTGACTAACGGATCTAAAATCGATCCAGGGCATCTTTAACAGGTGAAGTTTCTCAGATTCCTTGTATTTCTTGCAATATAAAAAAGTTTTAATTAAATATGTGTACAAACAAACAAGTAAACAAAATTAATGTAAAATCCATTCACATGTGTTGTGACGTTTCATAAAGTTCAGCTCACTGTTGTTTTTTCACATAAAAAAATACAAACTGAACTTTATTAGAAATTTTCACCACACTGTAACGTCACGTCCTTCAATATTCAAATATTCATTTCAGCTCATTGAACTGTAATGATGGTTTGATCATTTTGCTGAATCACATGTGTGTTGTCTGTTGTGATGGTCGTTTTTATGTTATAATAAAATAAACTTAATGTATATCAATCCAAATGTAATTTTACCATACTGATTGATTTTATTTTATTTAGAAATGATTTTATAATTGGATAGGTTGATTCGACTAACAACTTGCGTCAGACAGGTCGATCTGATTGGATTGTAGGAAAATAAATTGGTTAATCAATTAAGTCCATTCATTGTTACACCCCTACTTAAAAACAAGTTTCAAATAAAGTATCTGTTTCTCTTTCAACGACATTCTTGTCACCACAGAAGAACGTTATTTTACGCAATTTACAGTTGACCTTCTCAGGTCAGGAGTCCTGCTCAGCTCCACAAAGGTTACGGAGACAAAATTAGCAGCAGTGCTGAGTGTTGGATTTAAGACTCTTCCAAAAGTGGAAGTAGTCCCGCCCACAAAGTGACGAAACATCGCGGAGCATGCGCAGATCCTCTGCAGGTTACACGAGTTTATTTTCAGGCTTGGAAAGGCGCTTTGAAGGCGTAAAAACTAACCGTAGCTAACCTTTTGTAATGACGTATCGACACCCATCTGTGACTTTTGCTCCTAAAATGTGACTGGAATCGTCTTCGGAACGTAGAGGAAGTTGTGAGTGACGTGTGAAATGTCGCTGCTTGGTTTGTCGGTATTTGCAGGCGGCGACAGACTGACTCAGCCAGGCTAGTTTAAGCTAGCTAGCTATCTGAAGCCTTGCGGCTCAGCTAATACCGTTAGCTTACTGTTCGTTCTGTATAGCGTGGGTTTGTTGTCAAACTGATGTTTATATTCAGCCTGGACAACATTCATGTGTAGGTAAAATTATTTTGCGCGCTGTCGCTCCGGAGAGTTTCGTTGTGGAGATATAGGGGTGGCTCAACTTAGCTAGTTGTTGGCCATATTTGTTTATTAACTAGTCACGTAAGCAGTGGTATAGTCTGTTTATATCAACCAGACTCTAAAACCGGTGCTATGCTATCAAGTAAGCTAGGAGTTTAGTTCTCGGTGTGGCGCAGAGTTTTGAACTGATATGGCAGCTAGCGGATACTATGACCTGAGGGAGAAGCTGAAGTCCATGACTCCACACAGAGACGACTACAAAAATAAATACGCGCACGGGACGAGCAACGGCAGCCGCAAAGACCGCAAGCGAAAGTATAGGGAGTCCGATGACGAGGAGTACGAGCACAGCGACGACAGCGCCGAGCTACGGGAACAGGAGGCTCGGCGGGTGAGCAGCAGCATCCAGCAGAGGAGCATCTTCACCCCGGAGGAGTGCGCCCTCATCGAGGAGAAGATCGACGAGGTGGTTGCCAGCGGGGAGGCGGGACTTTACCGCGAGCACACGGTGGACAGGGCGCCGCTCCGCAACAAGTACTTCTTCGGGGAGGGTTACACATACGGGGCTCAGCTGGAGAAGCGCGGACCGGGCCAGGAGCGGCTGTACCGCAAAGGAGAGGTGGACGACATCCCCAGCTGGGTGCACGAGTTGGTGATAAAGCCGCTGGTGTCCAACGGGGTGATTCCTGAGGGATTTGTCAACAGTGCTGTAATCAATGATTACCAGCCGGGTGGCTGCATTGTGTCCCATGTAGATCCTCTGCACATCTTCGCTCGGCCCATCGTCTCCGTGTCCTTCTTCAGCGACAGCGCACTCTGCTTTGGCTGTCGCTTCCAGTTCAAACCAATCCGAGTGTCCGAGCCAGTGTTTGTCCTTCCTGTGAGGAGAGGGAGTGTCACAGTCCTCAGGTGACTGAAGTTGTCATCTCTAAACCAGTGTTTCCTGTGAGCGCTCAGCCCTGAACTTATAGAAACGAATGTTTCCTTCTTTTTCAGTGGCTATGCGGCTGATGAGATTACCCACTGCATTCGACCCCAGGATATCAAAGAGCGACGGGC
Source organism: Adrianichthys oophorus (assembly GCA_036245035.1). Lineage (NCBI taxonomy): Eukaryota > Metazoa > Chordata > Actinopteri > Beloniformes > Adrianichthyidae > Adrianichthys > Adrianichthys oophorus. The sequence continues at coordinate 4,615,585 of BSAI01000119.1, read as the reverse complement.
AGTAATCATCCTCAGAAAGTACAATCTTTTTATTCGAATGCACCACAGGTGTGCTCTGTGTAAAAAAATATTGTTTTATTGAATTGTTTTGACTTTTTGCCAGGACCAGACCGGATGCCCCTCGGCTAGACTCCGACAGCCCTTTAAACTCCTCGCTGAAGGGAAGACCTACTCCACTAAAAGCCAAACGCTCTCATCGCAAAGCGGATCCTGATGCTGCTCACAGGTATAACAGCTTCTCTTTAAGAAGCAGGAATGCTTAGAAAAGTTGCTGAAAATGTAAGCAACTGATCTAAAAAAAAAAAGACAAAGAAAAGAGGAATCAATTTGGAAAAGGAGGATTGATAATAACTTTCAAAAAAGTCAAGAGTTTTTGCAGATAAACTAGACTGCAGAGGTGTGTTTTTGCTGCTGAGTAAAACATGAAATGTGGCTGCAGAGGACTCACTAATCCCTAATTTGAAAGAAAATCTCAGAGAACAAAAAATGTGGTTTTAAAAACTAAGTCTGTATCTAAATAGAACATTTGCAAATATAGGCGGACATTGCACGTCTGGTCTGAACTAACATTTAGTTTAAAGTCCCACTCAAGTTATCTTTTGATCTATTGTAAAAGCGCTCACAGTGGTGTTTTAGTTATGAATACGCTTCCAAAATGGAAAAAAAGTGTTGTTTTCTAGTTTCTGTGGAGCAGCAGTAGTTCATTAAAAATTCACCTCTGAGTTGTGGGCGGGACTCTAAGTGTGACGTAAACCCGTCCCCCCTTCCAGTTATCTCTGTTTACATTCTCTCCTGCTAGCTTGTAGTCTCTCACTCCTCCAACCTAGTATTACCAGTGCAACAATAATGGGGAGCAATAATGTAGCTATCCAAACGTACCGCTTTGAGCCAGATACCAGCTCGGACGATGAAAACAAAGACATACATGGATGTATTTGTCCTCAAGTGGATACAGTGAGTCCAGCGTATTTTCTATGTCAAAGCTACAAACTTTTTTCAAATGACGTTCTTACATCTGCTCCTGATTCACAACAAAGTAAAGAAATACTCAAACATGCATTTTTTTACTTAATTTTCTTTCTCAAAAAATGCCAAAAGAACATGTTAAAAACACTATTTTCATTGGAGTGTCTTTAACGTTACATTTTTTTGTCACAGCTTGTCTGAAAGAAATTCAAATAGCCTATGTGTCATTTGGAAGTTGTAGCATTGACCTGGAGACAGTATCTAGATCTGAGCAGACTTACGATTCAAGCAGCCTGGCTTCCTGAAATGAATCAGACTTTACTTTTTTTTTTTTCTTTTTCTTAAACAGAGGGGTCCTAAATAACCATGACCTAAAACCATGAATTGAACTTAGCTAATATTGAAAGAAAATATAAGTTAACTGTTCAAGTTGAAAACATTTTTTAAAATTTATTGCTTAGACCAGGAAATGACAAAATTGGAGCTTCTTATTTATTCCCTATTGCCTATCCCTGCCTTATACATATGCATGCAGACAGTAACGGGTCACTGTGATAGATAGACTTCAAAGCCGTTTGCATGTGAAAATTTAAACCAGATGTGACTCTGTCAGGCCAAGAGTCCTGGAGATGGATAAAGAGGAGAACAGACGTCCGTCACTTTCCCGGCAGCATCACCACAGCTTCAGTTCAGAGAACTACTGGAGGCGGGATCAGGACTACGACGAACAACGAGAGAGCTCAGGCCGCAAAGTCAAAATGAGCCGCCATTGAACACATCTGTCATAAACACTCAATACCTATTTTTTGGTGTGACAATGTCTCTTTTAGTAACAGTTTTGTTTGGGACAAGAGCACAGCATTTGTTTTTGTTCTCATCTTGGATGAGGAAACATGGAATAAAACATTTTAAGTATTCATTTGTTGGCAGAAAAGAACTGACATTTTTTTTCGTATATTACACAAACTAGTTACTCACCCCAGTAAATATTCTTCGCTACCTAAAATACAACTTTGCTTTATTACTGTGCTCATAGATAATTTAATGACCTTTTCTCTACTTCAAAATGTATAGACTTTGAGGAAGCTAAAAGGAAAATGTGTGTATTGACATGTACAAAGGCAAACTTGAGTTGTAATCTAACAGGATCTATTGTACAAAGTATTGTATAGTCTTTAATCTGGGGTCATCATGGAGAATGTTTATTTTTGCTCTGCACCTTTGTTTCATATCATCCCTTTGCTAGTAATGTTAGATCTTCCCTCTTTGTTCAGGCTTTTTGTCTCAGTTAGAGGAGCAATGGCTACACACACACACAGTTTGTTGTGTGTCGATTTGACTGGTCTTGATGGAGCCCAGAAAGTCAACAGATGCTTCACGGAGTGATGAGAAACTCAGGTCTTGTTTAACACTCTTGCTTTGAGTCTATAGTTTATCTTGCATAATGGCAAAAGCTGTGTCAATGCTGTACTCTATTAAAACCAATTTTTTCTTCATGTGGGGTTTTACCGTCTGACAGCGATTCCAGCGGTTTGTCTGTTTTTATTAGAACCATCTGATAAACTTTTCTTTGCTCATCCTCTTAGCGATGGTTTGCTGTGTAAGCATACACTTATTACCTGCTGCCAGACGCCCATATTTGGCAGAGGAAAGGCAGATTGGTTGACCTGGGGTTGTGCATAAACAGAAATAAATTCAGTGAAGACGTAGCGCTCTAAAAGCAGCACCAGCAAGCCTCTGTTAAACCTGAACGTAGAACTTATCTGCACAAGAAATGGTTAAACTGTTTTTTTTTTTTTTTATTTGTGGAAAGTCTGGTCCATCTGCTGTTTTCATTACATTATATGGTCTGTTATTTTCGGCTATAAAAGTAGTGGCCAAATGAAACGGAACAGAAGTTTTCTAAGTTCACGAAACCAGCTCTGAATGTTAAAAAAGTGAATCACTACATTTTTGTTTACCAATTATAAACAGGTTTTAACATTTTTATTATAAGACTTGGTAACTTTTCTTAATTTCTCTCACACTGACTTGAACTTTTTACTTTTTAACGTTTACTGAAGAATTTCTGGCCCAGTGACCCACCAAAAATTGAGCATAAAAGTCAAATATCTGTGTTTTCACAACAATGCCAACCAAAGATACATTAGGGTTGATCAAATACAATATCTTTCCCATTTAAGTTACATCTATAAAATTTCTCTCTCTCTGTGTGTGTGGTTATAAAACTTTATTTCTATTGAAACATATTTAAACAAATCTGTACCACCTAAGACTAAGTTAAATACTCTACACATTATTTTTTAGCATGGTTCAGATTTAGGTTTAGACTCTCAGAATCAGGCAATATTTTGAAAGGTGCTTTATATTTCTTATTCTCGTGGTTTAAAGTGAAGTGAATTAATTTGATTTTAAAATGGGCTATAATCTGCGCATGTGACAAATTGAGATGGTTTCTGATACATCATTGCACACTAAATTGTAAAACAAAAAAGTTCCATCTAAATATTTTCGGGGGTTTGATGGTTGCACAAATCTCCATCATAGTAACTCTTTCCCTTATTTGAGTTCTAAATTTTGGTTTTGTTTAATTTTTTACTCTATTTCTTTGTTTATTTTGAATAATTTGTGGTAAGTGTTGGAAATTAGCTTCATAATTACATTTATCTTACTAGTAAACTGGTAGTTTGAGCTCCAAAATATTTGTACACAATATTCTGTAAATATTTCTGCAAATAAGCAACAACACTGAGTTTTAATGTCAAATATATAAATGCATTTATGTTTTTAGTATCACCAACATAACCTATTTAATTTCTGTATGGAAGTCTAAAACAGATCCTCATCCAGCAGCTTTAAATTAAAATTGGAGTGTTTTTCCCCATTGCGTCAACAGAGGGCGCTGTTGTTTAATGACAGTAACAAGAGTGACGTTGAATAAACGAAGAAGAAACCAACCGCTTCTAGCTTAGCTCGCTACCGAAATGAAACAATGTTTCTCGTTAAAAGTCTCTTAATGCGGTATTTCCACAGACCCTCATGACTTTAGGTCAAATATTTGTTCCACCTTTTTCACCCAGGGGTGAGTATAAATCAACAAAAGCGACAACTTACCTGTTTCCTGACTAAGCTAACTAAAGCATAGGTTGTCTATTTTTAGCTGCCTGTGTTGATAACCTAAGTGTTATGATTAATAACGCTGGTTTGGCGCACAGTTGTCTTGTTGTGCGCCTTTGAATATTTCTGGACTGTTGAGATCTGGGATTGATCTAGGTCCGATGTCTCTGTGAAAGTTTCTGCTCTTAAACAGCTATTTTGAAGTAAAGGTTGCTATAATTAATCATTGTGTTAAAAGCCAAACTATTTTGTCCTGATGTAACCTACTAAAGCCGTGCAATTTTAAAGCCACGCTGCTAAATAAGCTAAAGTGTTAAGACACATTTTATCAATTCATTCAGTTTAATCCAAGAAGTCCAAGTAGTAAGAAAAAAATATTAGTATTATGTTCCTTAGTGGTTGGCATGTTTACACCCAGCATCTGCACAAACAACAATGACATCAAGGCAGTTAGATGGCTACAGTCTCTGGAGCAAAAAAAAGGTAAAACGTTGGTTCTTCATTAGAGCCAATGAATGTAGATGATTACAGTTTTTTGCAGATTTAAAATTTTATCTGTTATAATCAAAGAATTAGCTCAGATAAACTGATAAAAAAAGGCCCCTACTTCTTCCATTTAAGTGTGCGTTGGTTTGTGCATGATTTAAATGTTGTTTGGTAATGTAGGTCAACACTCATAGCCCTTCATTTACTAAAGATATCAAAACTAAAAGACAAGAAAAGGAAACTTTGTCCAGACTGGACCAGTGTATTTTATCAAAAAACATAATGGTATTGCAATATTACCATGGATAAAATGCAAAGTAATAAAAGTATTTTTTCATTGCATGCATAAACAATTTTCTGCTTGATGAACAAACAGATGTGCCAATTTGTTGGTCTTCTGTGCTTTTTTTTCAACAAGATAAAAACAGTTTGAATGTTTGGTTTTGTGGCTTTTTATTAAGTGCTAATTCTGTAAGCATTTGATTGGCTTGAAAATGTCAAAGAAAGACTTCTGTTGATGTAGCTGAACACACAACAGTCAAGCCTGTTTTAGATGAGACGGTCATGGGTGTTTTTAAATACAATTACAGTGGCTGAGCTTTTTTTTTTGCGTAGTTAGTTAACTGTGGAGCATTAAGTCATGTTTGTTTAAAAATACTAAAAATGTGTTTTCAATAAAAACCTTAGATTTTTTTTATAGGTTCAGAACATGTTATCATTCTAAGTTGAAGTTAGAGTTTTGTGCTGCTGATTTTTATTTATTTTTTATTGAGGAATATTCTCAATACTATTAATATAGTCACAGTAATTGCTGTGTTTGCTTTAAAAACGTGTTTGATGGTTTCTCTTTACTCATGCTGAATTTGTGTCCTTTACATTTTTATATGCAACCCCATCTTATGTAAAGTACTTGAAACCCTTTTTAAACTGTGTTTGAGTACACACAGATGCAAAAAAATATGATTAAACACTTGTGTACAAAACCTGAGTATATGAGCAAGTTATGATTTTGTTTTCCTGATCATTTCTGTGCTTGTTAGCAAAATAAAGAACCACAGAAAATGTTATATGACGACTCACCTCACTCCATTCCTTTTTTGTGTCAGCCACAAAAAGAATAATATAACAACTATTCTCCCACTTTGAACCATCTGTGCTTCTTTTTCCGAAGGATAACTACAAAAAGGCAGCCATGAACTTCCAGGGCGGACGCAGGAGAGGCGAAGAAGGCATCGCTGTGGTTCTTGATTTCCTGCTGTCGAATGCCCGACTGGTTCTGGGAGTTGGAGGGGCTGCCTTGCTGGGCATTGCTACGCTGGCAGTGAAACGAGTGAGTCTGTTGTGCATTTGACATTTATGCTTTGTTTTTGTTTTCTTTTGCAGAATATGTTTATATTACTTTCTATAACCTCTGCTCGTGCAGGGTTGATAAACTGGGTAAACGTGAAAGTTTTGAGGGTTTGTAGGATTCAGATTGACACAAGCATTTCATGATTGTGATATGGACTGCTTTCGTTTAGTTCATAGAGCGTGCCGGCCGTGCAGCAGAAGATGAAAAAGTGGAGCAGAAGATGGCTGAGAGCTGGGAAGAGCTGAGTTTAGTCTCTGCTTCCCCAACAATGATCAGGAAGGGCATCGGAGGTGTGGTGCTAAAGCATGTTGCCAAGGCAACTAGGCAGCAGAAAGGTAGGGATGGCTTACATTTTCACAGACTTCAGACCATAAATAAATCGCTTTTTTAACTTCAGCCAATCAGTTAAACATGGCTTTGTGTCTTTCTTTATCAGCTGATCTCTGCCAAAAACCAGAGGGATCTTCTCCTGCAGTTCAGCCTAAACCCGAATCAAAGCCCAAGAGAATTCAGCTCTGTGCGCTCAGTTTGCAGGTACAGTCCTCTCACCTCCTCTCATCAGCAACATTGCCTTAAAAAAAACAAAGATTTTTTTTGAATTAAGAAGAAAACTTTTAAAATTCCAAATTTAAATGGTGTTGAACTCCTCTGACCTGTTAGGAGCGCCTACAGCAGTACTGCAGCACAAGGGCGGTCCTTGCTCCGCATGAGGTCCATGGAGCTCAGTCTCTGGCTCTGGACATCTGCACTGAGATCCAGGGCTTTCTTCATAGTCGTCATCCAGACATGCCTTTGGGGGAAATGAGCCTCGGTGGTTCTCTGCTTGATGACCTGCAGGTTCACATAAAAAATTATTTAATAATAAAATAAGACCCAACTTGCACCTTTAGCATCTTTGATACCTGACTTTCTTCATTTTGTGTGTGCTTAGGTGGTCAGCGCAGACCATGCGTGTCTGCTGGTTCACCTTCAGCTGGAAGCCTCTCTGTGGCGCCTCATCCCTGGGGAAGAGACTCTCCTCACACACCCTCTGCACTGGATGGTCCGACGCCTAAATTTGGAATATTTTCCTAAAGGACGCAGTTACTGGGACAGGTAGCTGCATACGATTGAAAAATGTTCCCATGACACTTTACAGTGCTTACATTTCTATTTTGCATTATGTGGGGTCCTTGGCTTTTGAGTAAATGTCTTTCCTACTTCCTCCTGTTATCAATATTTGGTGAATGGTCTCTACACAATAAGAGATGACAAGGCACAGGTATCAAACTAGAAAACTGCCATATAACATTTCTACAAAACCCTTAACACTGAATTCCTTTTGTACTTTAAATGTATCCTGAAAGTCCTTTTTTGCAGCATCACTGATTTGGAATCTTTGCTTGTGTCTTACAGATACCTGGTGGGGGGTTACCTGTCTGCAGAAGCGGTGGTGAACATGTTCAGCAAGGCGGTCATGGAAACCGTGAACTGGCCAGCAATCAGCGGCACTTTGGACTGTCTCGTCAGACCTGTTCTAGGAGGACCAGATCTGAGACTGGAAATCCGGTGTGTGTCTGTTCTTATCAGCTTTCTTTCCATTTGTGGACATCAAAAATGATTTTATTACTATAAGTGTTGTGATTTTTAACAGAAATCCTTTGTTGTTTTGTGTTCTTTTGTTGTGTTTTAGGCCTGGAAGTGAAAAAGCATCTGAAAGCTACGATCAGCCCCTGTTCCTTTCTGTGCTGCCCATCCTGAGGGAGGGGGACGTGGTCCTGACAGCTCAGCCTGAGCTCACCTCTCCCTGGGTGAATGCCTGGCGTCTTTCCCTTTACCCCTGGGAGACTCAGCGTCTGGTTCAGCTCGACACAGCTGATGATGGCTGCCGCAAACAAACAGTTAAAGTCCTGAAGGCCGTGTGCCGATTGAACCCTACACTGCGAGCACTGGAGGCCGCCCCGCTGACCAACCTTGTCCTGCACCTCAGTGACAGTGAGTGCGACTGGTCCCAGAATAGCCTCCATGTGCGTTTCCAGCAGTGCATTACAGAACTGATCAGCTACCTCGAGCAAGGCGTGTTGCAGAGTTACTTCAAACCAGCCGTCAACCTGCTGAGCAACTTGTCCGAAGACCAGGTGGACCAGATCGGATTCATGCTCTATTGCGCCATATCAGAGCCTGAAATCTTGCTCATATAAACCTTTGCACACTTCAACTACTCCCATGGAAAGTAAAAAATCAAACCGTTGCAGTAACAAAAATGTCGACATCGTCCACTGATGTCAGCAGCTAAACTCCAGACTTGACTTTTAAACAAATCAGATGAGATGTGCCAAAACACAGAATGATAGAAAAGTTCAACGAAATGATGTGTATTTATTTTTTATGAACATTTTTTGTAAAAAATAATTGCATACATTTTAATAAGTTAGTTATAAGGAGTCAATGCAATAACTAAATTTTTATTTAAATGCTGAAATTTTTTTTTCTTTGTTCTCTGTATTGTTTGTGTTTTCTTAAAAGTCCATTAAATGTTCTTTCTTTATAAAAAAAAAAAGACACACATTTCCCAAACTTATTTATTAATGTTTTTGTAAACATGGGAAGTTCAATTTAAACATCTGTGTGGGACTTTTATCAGCACACAGCGTGTATTTCCTCCTAATTTGATGCAGTTAATCTTAATTTGTGAGAATGGGCCATATTTTAGTTTTTAGGAGTGAAAACGGGAATGAATTTGTTTTTTTTCTTTCTCAATTGTGATTGAAAGAAGTGCAAATAAAATCTTTTTTTAAGCTATTTATTTTACTGAGTTGCTTTTTTAAAGGTCAATTGATGACTCAAAATAATCTGAGGGCAAGTGTTTGTGATCCTTATTTGAACTGGGGTGTCCAGGATTAAACTAGTTTACTATCCATGATAGACTCCAGTGACCCCCTGTGACCTTACTAAGGACTGAAGGGGTTCAAACAAGGACGTCAGAGGAGGCTCTGCCTCACTTGTCATAAAATCTGTGCTGATAATAAATAAATGTGTCGCTAATCTGTGATTAAAAGCACAATTTATTTGCATTATTCTAATCATCTTTAGAGTCCAAATCACTGTATTTTATGTATTTCTTGTTCAATTACTGTGCAGGCGAAACCAGACCTCTTCCTCAAGCAGATTACGTAATCCCCTGCAAACTGGGTTAAGCACGTGCCTTTAGTTAACTCAGCATATGCTAGTAACCTTTCTAAAAAGTTAAATACGTTGCAAACATTTTATTACACGTCCTCACTTTTCCATTGAAAATATATTGTGTTTCATGCTTGTCTGTCGTTTATTTGTTACATATATATATGATCTGGTTTATAGCCACACTGAAAAGACTAACAAGGTGAGGCAGGCAGTAGCTCTGTCTCACCAGAGAGGGCGCTCGTAAATTCTTGAGTTTTTGCAAATTAAATTGATCAAGAGTTCATCCAGTGAAGGTAAGTTTAAAAAAAACAGCATAGATCGAGATTTTTAAACAAAGTTCATGTTTGTGATTACATTTTTATGATTTGATATAATATTTTGCTGAGACTATGAGTACCCTCATAAAATATTCTGTCATGATTATTTTTGCAAAATTGTCATTTAAATACTTTTATAAAGGCCTTTTTTAAGTAGGGTAATTTAAAAAGCCGCCAAATCCATGAGAAGCCCCAAGCAGTTGAAATCTATAGCAGCAGTACCGGCATGTAGCCTGCAGGGGGCAGCTTAATGAATTTGTCACTCTTGCAGAGAATATATTAGGCAAAGAAGAAGAAGGAAGAAGGAGTAGCGCGGGCACATCCGGTCAGTCTGTACTGCACCTCATACGAAGAAAAATATTTTATTTAGTCTAAAGTTTTAAGGTAAGGTTTGTTGGCTTTTACAGATAAATTATGGCATCTAGTTTATTTAATTGTTTAATTATATTATAGGTATTTGTGAAGCGTTGTTGAAGTTTATTTCGCGGGCGTCATTTTTTTTAAATAAAATGTTTGCTAAAACCTGGACAAACGCAGTTTCCTTTGGGCTAAAATAAAAATTAATTTCATATATTTTTTATGTCAATAAGTTGCACTCTCCGTTGTTTTTCTGTTAATGCTGATAAAACCTAACTTTCAAGCAAGCAATAATTTAGAATGTTATTCTAAGTTTGGCTTAACGGCTGATTGTCTTTCTCCTCAGAAACTGTTATGTGCAGTGCTGGAGACAGCAGAGAAATAATCATCCTCAGTGACGATGAGGAAGATTCTGAAAAAGACTCTGAGAATAACCAGTCGTGCCTCATCATTGAAGATCAAAAGAACACAAGTAAGCAAACAGTTTAAATTCATTTTTGTTAATTTTGTGTTGTAATCTACTCATGTTTGCATATTGTCTGTGTTTCAGATGAATTATTGCATTCTGACTCGTCGGTACCTCCAAGTGCTTCAGATGAGGACCTGGTTGTGACCTTCTCCCGCCGGGCTGATGTGCTGCCTCACGCGCGTTATGACTGTCCCATACATCCTTTCACGTGAGGACATGACAACACAGATCTTAAATCACACATTTAGATACTTTGCCCTCCATCCAAGGCCTTAACAACCACACACGTCTCTGTTTGTCCTCCTTCAGAGCTGCAGACTGTGAGACGGCCGGTCCTCTGGCCGGTAACCAGCTCGTTTGTGATCAGTGCTTCTGCTACATCTGTGATAAGCTGGCTTCATCGGTGTGTTGATGCCAGCATTACACTTTACCTACACTGTACAAGACCTTTCATCCTTAATGAACTAGATTCAGATGTCTGTTGTAATGTCAAAAGGCTGCAGACTTCAAAACAAAACACACTTTTCTCATGACTTTTTCTATTTTTATTCATCAAAGTTGGGCAGAAAAACTTGTACTGAGAGACCAATTATATAGAACTCAGTATTTGGGGAAAAAGTTTCTTGTTTGGACACAAAAGAATCTTTTCAAGCAGCAACAATATTCACATCATGCTGCTCTGAGGAAAATGTTTGCCAATTTTTGCTTTAGTTTTTATTTAATTTTATTTATTTATACTTTTTATTTTACAAAAAATACACTTTTTTTTTAGATTTGGTTGATGTGTTAAAACCCACCCCATATTTAAAGAAGGAAAAATGCTAGTAGTAAAAAAACTTTAAAAGTTCAATTTAAGTGTGGCCGGGGAAAAGATATTTCTGAAAACGGAGAACTGGCTTTTTTTTTTTAAATAATTTTAAATTTTAGTTACAAACTGATTGACTTTGGTGTTGTGTGCTTTCAGTGTGTGGTGTGGACCTGCAGTGGGCAGTGTCACTGTAACAGCCACAAGAAAAGTGAATTCTGGAACAACCTTAGAAACAATTTTCTGCTTGGGGAACTTAAGATGTTCAACTTCTCTCTGTCAGAGATAGACTCTCATCTCCGAGATGCAGGTACACATGCACATGTGTATGAAAGCTTCAGGCTAACAGTCTTTCGGTAAAAGTCGCTTTATAAATAATTTCCTTTTTTTTTTGTTTATTCTTTTTTTTAATTTGTGCAGAAATTATGCTTCAGATCTTCAGAAAAGAGGTGTCAGCCATTTTCTCCTCTTTTATTTTGGGACAAACCACACAACAGGATAAAAAGCAACAAGAAGTCATCCATGAGTAAGTCTTTTGTTTTGCCATTTTTTTGTTCAAAAATGCACTCAGAGTTTAGAGATTTAAAAGAGTATAAATAATTTTAAAAATGTGTTTATTTGTGAAATAGAGTTGCTTTTATGCATAATTTCTGCATAGTCTTTAGAGTACTCTTAATTTATTAGCAGTAGAAACAGTGCAAAGTCAAGGACATTTTAATATAATGAAAAACATACAAAATGATTATTTTTTTCTGTTTTAAAAGATTTTCTGCTGGGTATTTAAAAGCATATAAAATGTCACTTAATGGTTTGGGGGAAAATTTAGGATTTGAATGGCTTTAAAAAATCTACAAACAAATCAAAATAAAAAGAGTAAAAGTAAACTGTATTTTTATTTACCTCTATTTAAATCTTGAGGACTAAAGAGCAGAAAAGGACAATATGCTTAACACAATTGGGTAGGGAATGAGGAATTTGATTCATAGCTGCAACCAAGATAAAGAGAGAGTTTGCAGTGCTTGTAGAAAAAAATAAAATAATACCAGCAGTATGTATTAAAAGGTAAAATATTTTGATGTAATTTTGGATGTGTGGTGGCTCTAGTGGTCAAAAAGCTTTCAAAGAGAACGTAATAAATGTTTTTTGTTTTGTTTTTAGAGTGTTTACAGATTTTGAACGATTTCATGCTCACACAGAGTATTTCAGCAACTTGTATACAAAATATAATTGGAACTTTGTTTTTCTTTCAGTTACACGCCAGTTTTCAACTTTGTGACTTCATTTCTGAACAAAGCAGATAAACAGAACATCAGAGCTGCGGCTGTGATGAACCTGGGAGCTGCTGAAGTGTTTATGAAGCATTTTCAAGTATCAGGGTACACAAAGCAAGACCTGCTACTATCAGATTAACCCTATGTGCTTTTCTGGTGTTGTGAAGTCCTTCTGTCATTGTTTTTTTTCAGACCTACAGGACTGTCTCCCATGTCTAACGCTTCAAACGCCAAGTTGGTGTTACTGCAGAGGTGAAAACATGCACAAAGTCCCAGCTTTTGCTGGATGTGGAGTCTTCTTCACTTAAGTTTTTCTTTTTATTTTGCAGAGTAATAACATCAATACAGAGGCTCATAGTTATGGCTAATTTACCTTCAGGATTCATCCAAAAACTGCAGAATTTTTACCAGAAAGCAATCCATTTCCCAGTAGACATAAAGAGCATGAAGAACAGGTGTGCACACGTGGGTTTTCTAAACATTGTCCATCCACTTTGAGCATAACTTAATGTCAGTGTGCTTCAGCTTGTGCATTCGCCCCTGGGACGACGTCCTGCTGGTGTCTGTGCTGAAGGGCCAGAACGTGTCGGGCATCCGAAAAGACAAAGGCAAGAAGACTCATCTGGCTGAGGAGATGTGTGTGGTTTTACTGAGGAGTGAGCTGCTTCAGCATCAGTGCAGGTTCACACATCTTACATCAATCAATGTGTTTTCCTTTATTTTAGTCATGGGTAAAGTTACTAGAACCTTTTTGTAAAAGCATTTAAAAGTATTTGTATCCTTGTGCCCTGCAGGTACAGGGAGTTGTGTCGATATCTGAAAGTCGTCCAGACCGATGGTTCTGCACAGTGAGTTCACATAGTCTATGCGCAGAAAGTGTCTTAAAAATTGAAAAATATTTTTTTAAATGAAAACTTTCTGAGATTGGTTGTGAGAGTGTAAGAAAATCTTGCTAAATTCTTCCATTCTTGTCATTTAGTTTTAATTATAGCTAGACTTTGTTGTGAAAAGATTGGGTGCTAAGGTGCAGAAAATTTTATATACATATGTATTCATTTAAATTTTATTTAGCCCAATATCACAACCATAGGCGTCTCAGTGGGCTACCAACTGCTATTTATGCAAAGAACATAAAGTCAGTCATAAAATAAAAAATATAGCTGGTTGCTAGTCAAACTAAACAGACTAAGCTAAACAGGCATCCCTGCTCTTAGAATATATGTTTATGCTACACTGAAGTATAGCGCTGCATTTTGAGCTAGAATGAATAAGTTGTGGATCCAAGTGAGAAGAAATATAATAACTAATTGATAAGTTAAATTAAACTAAGTGCTAACTAATTTTTAGATATTTGTTTACTTATACATTTGAACTGAAATCGGAGGATAAGCCTCTTGAGATGCAACATCTCGTTTTCAAGAGGGTCCTGATTCCAGATATCATCTTTATTGCATCATATTTGTGTTAAGGAATAAAAAGACAAAACCCTCACCTTTTTTTGGGGTAAGATTATTTACATTTTTTTTTCATTGTAAGTAATAACAAAAATGCGTAAACACAAAACTAGAAATGATCTGAAATAGAAGTTAGTTATAATTGCCTTTTTCTGACAGAAGGCTTTTATTTTGAAAAATGCAGTTCTGGCTTTGTTCTGGGTCTGTTCTGTTTTTAGCTGGTACTAGAGTCCACACTACAGTTTATTTATACAGTTATATTAAAATTAATTATTTAATTAGTACACAGATATAATGTGGTTTTGTTTGTCAAAAAAGAGAAGGGACCGGAATGTTCTTTAAAACATTAATAAAAATATCTGAAATGTAACATGCAAAATGTATGTTTCAGAAGACTCATAATTCAATCCTAATTTTTCTCAACAAATACTTGTATAGTACAAAATAATATTCACACCAAGTAATTGAGTAAAAAATAAAAAAATTGAAACAAAAAATTGAGAATGAAAGTTTTTTTTGTTTTTTTTTTTTACTACATTTGATGTGTTTTTTTTACATCTTATAGTTGTCATGTTAATTGTGTTTCAGTTTTTTAAACTGACATCTGCTTCCTTCTGCCTCTCTCCTGTTGTCTGAAAAACAGTATCAAATACTTCCATCAAAATATATGGACATAAGCATTGAAACCTTTTTTAATTGCCTTTATTATCCATCCATTTTCTAAACCTGTTTTGTCCCTTTCGGGGTCACGGGGCTGCCGAAGCCTTACCTGGCCACCCCGTTGGGGAAGGCAGGGGACACCCTGGACATGTCGCCAGTCTGTCGCAGGGCCACAATCACACACCCATACACATTCACACTTAGGGACAATTTAGAGCAGGGATAGGCAACACCAGACTTCAAGGGCCGCAGTGTCTGCATGATTTCCAGGTATCGAAGCCCTACTCATGGCTGATTACCTGGTTCAGGTGTGTCCAGCCAATTAGAACACGCCAGAGCATGGTATGTTGGGAAAACATGCAGGAATGCGGCCTGTCCATCCCTGATTTAGAGTAACAAATTAACCTATGAAGCATGTTTTTAGAGGAAAGCCGGAGTCCCCGGAGAAAACCCACGCATGCACTGGGAGAACATGCAGTCTCCACACAGAAAGGTCCCCCATTGGTGATTTTTGTTTCGGGTCCCCCAGCCGAGATTTGAACCAGGGGCCTTCTTTCTGTGAGGCAAGAGCACTAACCACAGCACCACTGTGCAGCCCTGCCTTTATTTTATTTTGTTTCTTTTTCCTTTAGGTTTCAGAAGTTACAAGACCTCATTCCTTTTTTCCAATGCATGCAAGGAGACTTGACTGAAGCTATGACCAGCTTGTTCCCGTCAGTCAACGCTCCCGCCTGCCGCTTCTCCCCTCAGCTCTTTCTTGCATATCTTCGCATTTTCCAAACAGCCACAGCGCCAAAGCTGATAATGAGCCAACCGGAGCAGCTGTGCTGCCGCAACGCTGTCTGGGAGTCCATTAAAGGTCAGATAAACATAAGTTATCTTAATTTATTTTTATTTGAAAGTGTCAAACAGCCTTATTTTTTTCTGGTTCTGACTCCTGTGTGTGTAGATGCTGTTTCACTGAATGGTGTGGACCTGGTGAAGTTTGCTCTCAAGGCTCAGAGATGTTCTGCTGCTGTCTACACTGATGTAAGTCTACAGTGTCAGAACTCCCAGCTTAAACCCTGCTGTGTAAGAAATATTTCCAGCTTGCCTTTTTCCTGGAACCCTTACCAAATTCTTGACTCAGACTGCATTTTGTTCATCGATGTTTCTTTCTGGGACACAATTTTAGTCAAAAGAAGAGAATGCCTTTTTATTGCTTGTCTTAAAATAATTTCTGATACAGATTGAAGGCTGTTTTCCACTGGTCTGTCTGTGGTGCATCTCTGTTGCACTGACACAAAAAATAGAGCATTAATGAACCAGTCTGAATGTTTACATCACTTCTGTCATGTCTGCGTCTCATGTCCATCCCTCTGCAATGCAACGCAAGCTTTATGCAGGAGTTCTTTTTCCAGTCCTCTGACGTGTCACTGTCGCACCAAAAGCTGGAGAAACGGATACCGTTCCGGATTTCAAAATAAAAGCTTTTGTTGTACTTTCGAAATAAAAACAAGATTTTATTGGAATATAAGATTTTAGGTTATATTTAAGGTGATGGCACATATTAACATCACGGAAATGCTGGCATCTATTTTTGCCGTGGATGATGACATTTTGGAAGTACAAAAACATAACACAATTATGACACAAAACATGGATTTTACAGCAACTCAGTGAGAAGGGAAAGGGCTTGGAGCCTGGTTGCCAAAGTTTCAATGTTGATGACATGGGGCAGGACAAACCACTCCGCTGCGAGCCAGGGGTGAGGGGGAGTGGACTGGAGGTCATTGACATATATAGAGATGGACAAAGCACCTGTGGCGTCACCCATAGAAAATGCCTTGCATCCAGTTCCAAAAAAAGGAAGTTGGTTCTGTCGCCATTTTTCCTCAGTATAGACTTCACCATTTTGGAACCAGACAACGTTAGTAACCAGTGATTGATCCAAGTCTGTCTGAGTCATATTTCTATGGCAACCACTCTCGCCAATCAGGAGTGAGTTTGTTGGAAAGTCACACCCCTTCCACTGAAACCGGGCCTGAGAGATTCAGTCAGTCAAATGTTTTGAGTGCTTGAGGTGGGGCACCATATGCTTTTCTTGAGGGATCCGATTGGCCAGTTTATAACTTGAATAACTTGCAATAAAGAAAATTGATCATTTAAAAAAAATAGATTTAGCAAGAAGATGTTAAAAATAGGTAGCAGAGCAAGAATGGTTATTCTGACAAACATAGTGACTGAGTAATAACTGTTTATTTCTTAATAGAAGTGCATGAGATTTTGGCTTTCTGAAACTTCTTATTTGGAACATGAGGAGGTAGGGGATAAGGAGTCCAGTTCTAATAGACAGTCAATGCTGGAAATGCGACAGACAATGTAAACTTACAGAAGCTCGTGAGGTTGACTCCCCATGCAAAGCAAGGAGACACATAACAGACGAACCAGTGTAAATCAGATACAACTGAGGAGTTTAATCTGAGTAAATTCTGTCCCTTATAATGAACATGCCTTTACTTAATGTCCTTTTACGCCCCTTAATCTGTCAGAGTTCAGACATTCAAACAGCTGCTAACCTGAGTGGCTCTTATGATCACTTGAAGGTCAGCTTTAACTAGAAACTCTCCTTAGAGAGTGTCAGCCTTTCACGAATAGATGACTATCATTTTGGCAGTCATTCTTGGGTGTTTTCCTTGACTAATGTATGTGTTTCATGTCCAGTCTCAGTGTTGGACCAGTTTACTTACGATTGTCAACTCGTCCACTGCTTTCCCCCAACCCAGCCTGCAGTTTCTTCACGTATGTTTTACCTCTTTACATCTTGAAACATGTGGTACTGTTGTAGTTTTCATTCTGTGTTTTATTTATTGTTTTCCTCACCTCACTAATGAAGGAGTCGCGGAATGTTGTGAAATCCATACTGCTCAACCATCAGAATTCCAACGTAACAATCCCACGATCCTTTCATGAGGTCAGAACACTACACACCCACACACACACCCCGACACCGTTGATGATCTGACTCTTGCCTTTTGTGGCTTTCTTGGCAGGTGTACCCACATCAGGCCTTGCTGCTGTTGGTGACGGGAGCTTTAAGTTTCAGAATTCTAAATGGCGCCCTTTGTCCAGCTCTACCCGTGATCAACACATTTAAGGTGATCCTATGCACGTTTTGACTGAGAAAAGGACTTTTAGAAGAGGATGGGCATTGAAAGCAACTTCAAAGTGGTTGGTAGAACTGATCAAAGTCATGTCTACTCGATTCATTAGTAGCAGCTAATGAGGTTTTATTAAAGAAGAATGGATCAGGAGTCTTTGTGAACACTCACATTTTTTAGTTTCACGAAAACAAAAGATGCAATAGAATTTTTATATTTCTTTAAATTATTTTTGTTCTATGAATGTTTTAGTTCAACTTTTGGGGGAAAACTTTTTGTCATCTTGGCTTTGATTCCTAAAATATGAAGAAGAAGTCAAGTGCTTCCAAATATTTTAAATAGTATAACATTATTTTCATTTCTGTATGGAATAGAAAATTGTTACACTATAAATAAGTCAAAAATGTTTTTTTAATCCATTTCATCAACTGTTAGTTGATTTGACTTTTTCCTGAAAAGAGATCATTTCTCTAAATATGAAGAAAACTGTCTTAAAACAGAGTTTGATGGCTTTTGTGTTACAGGACAACATGTGGGCTTTTAGGTGGATGTTTGAAAACTTGGCTATCAATCAAGAGCGACTCCAGTCCTTCTTTCATGAAGTCACACAAGAGGTTGCAAACTCAACAGGTATGAGGTATTTCCCTCTTGATCTGTCGGAGCACTGAACTCCTCATATTCTAGAAGGTTTTGAGTCAAAGATTTTAAGGTCTGTTTTCAAATGTCCACGTTTTCAGAAATGTCTGAGAATGTACAAAAAACTTTAGGTTGATGAACATGAATACTAAATCAGTAGTTGGTTTTTAAAGATTGAAAGCTTTGTGCTTTCACTGCAAGTGCAAAAGTAATTTAGGGTTTCTGAGTTTTTTTGTTTTTAAAGCACAAAGGGTTTGGCTGAAAGCATTTTTGCTACTACTTCTTCAAGATGCTCTTCTATCTTCCACTCATTACTTATATTAATGTCACCAGTTTGAACTGGTTATCTGTATAAAATACACCTGTTTACACCCTTAAACGGTCAGACTTCAACCTCTCTACCATGACCAGAACCAAAGACGCAGCATTCACATTGAGCGCAGTTCGCATGTCAAGTTTACATCTGCTGCCTTTCTTTTGACGCGCGTCAAATTCACTGCTCGTCCAAATTGTGTTTAGAAACTTGCCGCTCCAGGTGGGAGGAGCTACCGCCAAAAGTTTTTAGCCTCATTGCTAAACGGAACCATAGATTGAATATCTGGACGTCTCATTTATAATGCATGGAAAACACGGATGATGTTGAGAGATCAGGTTTATTTGTTTTGAAGAACTCTACAAAGGCATCGGTGCTTAAGCCAGCACGTTTCCAGACCATCTAAAGTTTACCAGAGATCATCTGGGTGATCCAGAGGAGGATTTGGGAGAAGATAATGTGGTTAGATGAGACCATAGTGGTTTAAACGCCACTCGCCGTGGAAGAATGCTGAGTTGCCCACTGTGAAGCATTGAGGTGGAAACATCATGCTATGGGGCTGTTGTTCTGCAAAGTGGACAGAAAGTTTGACCTTCCATTTGTGAGATCATTTAGGATGAAATCCAGCAATGATCCCAAACACATTGCCTGGGTAATGGAGGAGGGGCTAATGTAAAAAAACATTTAAAAGTTTTTGGATGTCAGTCTCTGGACCTCAGTCCAACAGGGAATCTGTGCATAGTTGAAAGTTCACGTTGCTCAGCAACAGCCTTAAAGATTTGCATGGAAGAAGGGACCAAAATAGCAGTCTTGTGTTAAAAAAAATGCATCTGGACCCTCCAGTAAAACATAAACACATAAACTCCAGTCAGCTGTTTTCGTAAAATCTGATGTATTACCAAATATCAGTCCAATGAGACGGCTGTGGCTGTGATATTGGGCTATATAAATAAAATTGAATTGAATTGAATATTCGCGCATAATTAGATCCGATTTCTTTTTGTTCTCAATTAAAAGCAGCACTTCACAGCATTTCTCACCAAACTAAAACCTAAACCATCCCTGCAAGTGTGGAGAACACGAGTCAGTCATGTGACAGCAACAAAAAGTGAAAACACAAAAGTCTTGTTTGTTAACATTATTCTCCCAGTTCATAAAGTAACATCATCAGTACAGGATTCTTTTTGATGATTGCATGCTTGGACAGTTTGAGGTCAAGTGTTGCATCTGTAAGCCTACAGGACGCCACGTGTGTGAACTTGTTTTTGTTGTGAAGAAACCACTGCAACTCAACGTACATTATTTTATATACTGTTGATGCAGTAAGTGTGTACAGGTACTTTTGTAAAGATGTTTTTCTGGGTCCACTAAAAGGTGCTTTATGTTTCTCTCATTTAAAGTCCCGTTAGTTGTCACATACCTGAGTGCATGAAATTTGTTCTCCACATTTAGCATCTTCTGGGGGAAACCATTGGGTGGCTTAACCCCCAATATGAGTGGATAACCCACTTATCCTCTGGGTCAATGTTCTGAGGTCCACAGAAGGATCCTAAATGAGGAAAAGGAACTCTAAAGGGCGTTGACCACGGTTTACACTGCCCCAACTCAAAAATGTTTAAAAATGGACATTTGTGTGGGACACAGAATAACTAATCAACACCCGCATTTGACATGAATAGATAATAAAGCAAATCATTGTTCTTCGTCTTGGCTGTACACACATTTATTTTTGTTTTGTAATTTCACTTTCTAAAATAAGAGTCAATGGGAAATTGGTCTTCTCTGAATCCGCCTAGTGGTCTTTTTGAGAAACTGCAACATTTGATACGTCCTGGTTTGTTTTAAATTCAAAAGTTGAACTTCACTTTGTTTTATTCAATGTTTGGCTTATTTTTGAGCCAGAAAAATCAAGTTTTAGCACTTACGATAAATACAAAAACAACTTAATTTTCTGCTGATTTTATACATTTCCACTCTGAGATATAAACTATGGAGCAATAATTCATTGCTAGATTTATTTTATAAAAGTATTTGATTAGGGCACGTTTGTTGGTAGTGATGGGTGTTTCCTGCACTCATCTCCGTACGGTTATGTGTTTTGATTCTCTCCAGACATTGTGAGAATGAGCTCTGGGAGAGTCTTGGTGATAGAGATATTGGAATCTGAATCTGTGAACGTACAGGTTACAAGCACAACTTCAGGACCTGCAGGGTTAGAAATCCTGTTGTTTGACACTTTTTTTGTTGTTTTCATATTTTTCTGGTTGACCTTGTCCTCTGAACCTTAACTGTTAAAATAAACCTACAATCAAACAAATTTGAGTTTTTTTTTCCGGTTTAAAACTACAAAATAGTTTTAAAAATCCTTTGATTCATTTCAGACACTGGTCTACCTACATCTGCTGCCTTTTCTCCTAATCATCAAATCCTAACCTGATAATCATGATTGGAAAATTCGGAAACTATATTCTGCTTTTATTTCTTCCATCTACAGGCTCTCCATTGGCTGTCAATTTCATCCCCTTGTAACAAAAGGCATCATGACACATTCATGATTCACAGTAAGGCCAGCCATTCATGTCCGCACCACTGCATCCATTCTTTCAGAAAACACTCTTTAAGTTGAGCTTCACACGTTGACAAATCCATTTTCTCTACCCAAAGCTCATTAGCTTTAAAGTGAACCATGCCCTAGCGCTGTCATGCATTTTACATTTGCAGCAGAGTCATCTGCTGTAATCAGGAATGTAAATCACATGAGCCTTCTCCTGCTGCTCGACGTATGTCTACTGATCTCTGTGAACTCAGCTGCTCGCCTAGTTGTCAGTCTAACCTCAAACTACCCATTTCATGAGTTTGTGCTCTCAGACTTGACCAAATGTTTTCTGCACTGTTTAAATGTCTTTTCCGGCTGTTGTCTTTTTTTAGGGACCTGATGAGTTTTTCATCTCAATGTCAGAGTTCAGAAACTCTCCCTGCTAACCCAAACACACATGAACTCAGTGAGCAGCGATGAGCTTCAGCAGATGTTCGACTGTACCTGTATGCCTGCTTCAGCTGTCGGCGGCCTCGCACAAACATACGACACAAACACAGTTTACTATTCTATTTAAAGAAGTTTTTTTGTTTTTGCTAAAACTTTTTTCAGCTAGTCTGTAAATGCGTTTACTTTCATTCCACACGGCAACACAATGCCGTTGTGTTGGTAAATAAGCCAAAGGGCATTGTGGCAAAATAAGTTGATTGTTGTCCACAGTTTGGAGCACAGAGGAACTTTATTTTCATAGTTGTCCACACTGTAACACTGTGCCTTTAAAGAATAAACCAGATTTAATCATGAACTCTGATTTGTGAATGACTGCTTTTATTTTTTTTAAAACCACAGCAGACAAAGTGTTCTGATTATGGATTGCTAATTACTGCAGGGCAGGTCCTTTTTCATTTTTTTTCTTGTGTGGTTCTTTTGTTCTGATAAAATTTTGTTGAAAGCAAATTAAAAAAATACGAAATTCTAGCCCATTACTTTAAATCAAAACAGCTTGCAAGTGCAAAAATATAAATATATTTAAATAAAACAATGTTTAATATAAAAAATATCAGTGCTTTGGGGGGTCTGGAGGGATGAATACACAAAATAACATTGCAGCAACTGCAGAAAGTCAGTAAGGCACAAGTGCTTCCAGTGCAGCATCATTAAAATGCGTTTAAACTGTAAAATCCGTCCCTGTGATTAAGATTCCAGTCAGACTAAAGTGGTTTAAAATGAGAAAACGCAATAAGTGCACTTCAATCCCACAATGCATCAACCATCATTGGAGCAACTGTAAAACAAGTCAAACAACTTCATAGAAAATTTCCACAGAACCTCACAGAAAACATTTTGGTTTGCTAATCTCATAAAGTAAAGAGGTCTTAAGAAAGACCTCCCCCTGATGAAAATTGTGTTTTTAACATGTTCTTGTGGCATTTTTCTTAAGATGGAGAACATATATGAATAAAATTAAGCTTAAAACTGCATTTGAGTATTTCCTCATTCAAATCATTATGAATTTGGAGCAGACAATAAAAGGAAGTTTGAAAAAGAGCAAATTTGTTTTCTAGTAGGAGTGTAACGATTCATTTGATTTCATTTAATTTGTCGTTGCCTATACGATTCATAGTAGATATTGGATCATTTTGAACAACCCGATTCACTGACCTAAAATCAATCCAGGAAATCTTTAGCCAAAACTTCAACCAGTGTGACTCAAGAGATAAATCAATACCTGGTACTGAACAGTGCAGGTGAAGCTTTACAGATTCCTTGTATTTCTTGAAAGATAATCAATTGTAAACTAAATATGTGTACAAACAAACAAGAAACAATGGCAAATCCATTCACAATTTAGTTTCATAAAGTTCAACCCACTGTTTTTCTAATACTAAAATAATACTAATGGAAAATTATTAGAACATTCTACCACACTGTATGGTCACGTGTTTGTAAAATTCAGTGTTTCCACACATTAGACTGTAATGATGGTTTGATCCGTTTTTGCTGTCATCACGTGCGTTTTCTGTCGTGATGGCACTTGGTTGTTTTTACGTTGTAGTAAAATAAACCTACAAAGTGTAAATCCAAATGGTATTTTTACAGATCAATTTCTCATTTTGAAACCATTTTTTAATGGTGCAAGTTGATTTAATTCATTTTTGCCTCAGACAGATCGATCTGGTTGGGTCGTAGGAATAGAAATCGATTCATCGATCAATCGTTACACCCCTATTATCTAGAAAAGACGGGCAGCCAACAAATTTCCTGCTCCACTCAACCCACAACTCAGTGGTAAATTTGTAATGAACTCCTGTCACTCTGCAGAAATTATGACACAGAAAAAAAACTTCATTTTGGCTAAAAACAACAGTTAAAAATAAAAGAACACTGGGAACACTTTCAAACGGATCAAAATAGGATCAGAGTGGGTCCTTGAGGTAAAATTTTCTCTGATCCAGACATCTGGGTTTTTACTTCACTTGCTTTTCCGAACCCAAAAACAAGCAGCATCAACTTCAGCATGAGGACTGAAACATTTGGCTTCTCTTCGATTATTTTAAAAAAGGTTTTCATGGAAGAAAGTGATAAAAATAGATTTTTAAATGCATCTATACAATTTTGATGTCCTATAAAAATCCTCAGAGAGGTCCTATGTTTTAATAGGTTTGAAGTGCATGACTTTGATTATCAATATTGAACATCTATTTCAACAGGAAGTTTAAACTGCTGAAGACTGAGACGGTAAAAGCTTTTTGTTTCTTCATTCATTGGTTGTGTTTCTGTGGAGCTGCACTGAGCTGTAAGTAAACCTGAAAACTGGAGGTCCTCGGCCTGCGTGCTGCTGTTTGATGAGCTCGGACAGAAAGTTCATCACTCTGAGATCACCATCGCTTCTGCAGAGCCCTGAATGCAGCTCATCCTCCTCTGTCCCTCTGAGCGCCATGTTTGGATGAGGCGACGCCATGCCAAAAGTGTGCAGGAGGGCTTTGTTGGCTAATGCGGACAGGCAGCTATCCAAGTGCAGCAGGTAGGTGATGCCTCTGCTGATACCTGTGTGAGGGTTGGCTAAAGTAGCGAGGAGCGAGCCGGCGTAGGACGGACACTGGAGTGTTCTCTTGTCCAGGTCCAGCAGAGCCAAATAACGCCTGTACTGATTCAGAGACTGAAGAACAGCAGATGAGGAGCTGGAAGAAGATCTGATGGCGAAGAAAAATAAGAAATACTACATTTTAGCATGAAAATTAACTTAAAGATGACATTAATTTAGATTCCTCTGACACTTTAGCATTGTAGACTGGCTATGATACAAATGGACATTATTACAAAAATGTACAAAAGCAATGAGTGGTATTTGTAAATTCTCACTGTTTGCAAATACAATGAAATGATGTTAGAAGCAGATTTCTATGTAATGCATGTCTAAATAACTTCCTTTCAACTGTGTTTTTGTCTATAAAGCAAAAAAAAAAAAAAAAATCACCAGATTTATTTTTGTTGTTTTTGCTGAGCAGTTAATGCAGATACACAAGGTTTACCCTTGCAGAATAATTTAGGTTAGGTTAAGCAGGTAAAAACAGCGTCAAACTGTGGATTAGTGGCTAAAAACATGTTTGAATACATCAGTGGTGCAAATTTAAAGCACGGGAGACTAAAAGTGAAATAGTGACGATCGGATACTCCAATGAAATTCTAAATATTTACCTAAAGAATCATAAACGTAGACAAAAAAATGGTCAAAGTCCTGCAGTTTCTTTCAGTGTGAAAGGTAACTTGGCTGAATGTTCCTGGATTGTTGCTATACGTTAAAGTTTTCCAAAGATAAATGCATTTAGAAGTAAAATTACAAAATAATAATCTATTATATGTTTCTGTAGATTAAAAACAATTCTATCACAATTCTAAAAAATCATTTATAACTGGGAAGAAACGCAAACCCCTCCTAACAAACACTTTTTTTTTTTTTTTTTTTTAAACACAATGCATTTCAAAACACTCTAATGAACTGCTTAACGAACTCCTAAATCCAAAGCGGCCGTTAGCTGCAATCTTCACCTTCACCACTAAATCTGTCACCTAATTTATTTGCTGAAAATTGAATTTTTGGTGAAGCATTTTTTAGAATCAAGGGTTTTTTTGTATTAATTGTTTAGAAATGTAAATTTAAGCTTAATTTTCTTCATATATGTTCATCATCATGGGAGAAATGCCACAAAAACATGTAAAAAAAAAACCACCATAAACAAGTTTTTCTCTAAAGTGGCTTTTAAATGATTCACGGTTTTCACCTGTTTATTCCTATGAGTCTCCAGGTAAGCAGGTCTGTCAGTTGAAGGGGCGTGGTCAAACACGGCATCACAGCGCCTCCATCGTGGCCCGGGGACGGCAGGAAGAGGCTCAGTGCGTCTACAAGCTTCCGCACCAAACCCTCGTCTCCTCCAATTACAACCAGCGGCCGACCGCTCAGCAGACAAAACACGGCATGCTGGGAAAACGAGTGCTGCTTGATGAACCTGAGGGCTCGCAGTCCAGCTTTCCTTCTCCTCCTCTTATCCGGCTGAAGGTTCCTGGGGTTGCTTTGGGTGGGGGTGGGCGGGTCGGAGGAGCTGGTAAAGCTGGTGCAGTCCGATGCCTCGTCCACGCTCAGAAACCTCAGAGGTGGGGATGGCGAGCATCTACGGTCGCTGTCTGCAGGGGCAACAGGCGGGGCAAAGATCACATGGAGGTCAGGCACCAGCCTCCGTCTTTGGCGGACCTCAGGCCACTGATGCACAGACTCCACTGCTGCTTCACCTGTGTGTGTGGGGGGGGGGGGGGGGGGGGGGACAGTTTCATTACAGA
Organism: Adrianichthys oophorus; assembly: GCA_036245035.1. Lineage (NCBI taxonomy): Eukaryota > Metazoa > Chordata > Actinopteri > Beloniformes > Adrianichthyidae > Adrianichthys > Adrianichthys oophorus. The sequence continues at coordinate 4,589,709 of BSAI01000119.1, read as the reverse complement.
CACAAAAAGGAAACGACTTCTTTTCTGCAGAAACGTTCAACAAACAAAAACATTTTTAAAGTCTAAAAACAGGGAAATCAGCCCCACATTTAAATTCTATTTACAATGAGTTCATCATGATGGACTACTGAGTTCTTTCAGCCAGATGAATGCTTGAAAGGATTTCTGACGCCTTATGTCCGCTTTAAGGATTAAACCCCCCCCCCCCTCACATGAGATTTAATAGTCTTTGTTTCAAATCCTTTTTTTCTCACTAAACATCGCTTCCTTTTAAATTCCATTTACTTCCCTCTCTAATAAACAGTTTAAGAGATGAGTGTTCACTTACAAAAGAATATTCTGGACTCTCGATGGGAGCCTAACTCTCACCACGCAGAGGCCACGCAAGTTTACCTGTGTGCATTTCAAAACGGATTTTAAGATTCTTTTAATGCTTTATAAATGTTTTTAAATGCCTTCTTATATCAATGTTCTTCCGCTGGCCTTTAGTTGTTCATAAAGTGAGGACCAAAGCTTACAGCGAGGCCTCGTTCCACTATGACGGTCCTCGCCTGTGGAACAGCCTGCCAGAGAGCCTCAGGGCCCGGAGAGCATAGAGGTTTATAAGAAGAGACTCAAAACCTTGTTTATAAAGTTGCTTTCTTTTTTTTTTTTTTTTTTAATTTTTTTTTTTTATATTGTATTTTTAAAATTCATGATTTTTTTTTTCTAAACTCCAGTGCTTCTTTGTGAGGGTCCAACATTTCTGGGGATTTGCTGACTAACTCTGGGAGGGTCACTGGGGCAGCTGGTCCCACACTATGCCCCAACAGCTGTGGATTGGACCCTCTGCTGTACTGGTTTGGGTGAGCGATGTGGTGATGCCCCCTGATAATTATATCGTTTCCTCACAGTAGAGCCATGGCAGATGTTTCTCTTCCTGTTAAGCTACTGTTTTCTAGTTCCATGTTTCAGTTTTAATGTGAGGAATTGGGGGTCATGCTGGTAAAACTGAGTGGGTGGAGGGATGAGCAGAGGGTCATTTTTGTGAATATGTTTTTTTAAATTCAGTTTGTGGGTTACTTTTGAAAACAGGGCTTTAAACTGACAAACCTGGAATGAAAAGTGCTCCTTTAAATACAATTTGATCTGATTTTTGTCATTTAGGCTTTGAATAAATGCATTCTTTCATTTGAAACATCTGAGATGAAAAGTTGGGGCTTGTGAGAGCTACAGTTATGCACTTATTCAAAAGTACAGATTAATCATATTTTTTTTCCTATAGGATATTTAAACAGAAAATAAAAGCATGATTGACTGATACAGATCCAATTGTAAAAGTAGTTTTTAAAAGTTGCTGCAGATGATGTTCAGGTTCTTTCACCTATTTATTTTTCAATAGGAATTTTAAAAATTGTTTATGCTTTTAATCATTTTTTATCTAAGCCATCCAGGATGGCTTTCCCCAACAATAGCTGGGATAGGCTCCAGCAACCCTGGAAACTCCAAAACGAGACTTAACAGGTTTGAAAAAAGGGTGGATGGTTGAATCTCTGGCAGAAGTGGTTTAAGAACCTTGCATCAGTTTGAACATCCTCTCTGGAACGTGGCTTTCGTCGCTCCTCGCAGCATCCGAGTCTTCCTTCTTGGCGTCACCAACACAGCACATCCCGTCTCCCAAAGGCTCCTCTGTGCCACCAGGCGCTTCGCCAGGCTCTGAAGCAGCAGCCGCGTTCCCCTGCTCCTGAAGGAACCCTGTCTGTGAGCAATCCTCGTTTCCAAAGCCGTTGGTGAGAGAAAGAGCCTCAGCTTCCTCCTCTGTGATTGCAGTGAGGTCTTCAGGAAATATGGACTCGGTGGTGCTCAGCACTTCGATGCTGTCTTCGCTGTTGGCGCGTTTGGCACTGGTCTGCACACGCCTGACGCCTGTGTCCACTGCTGCATGCTGAAGGCAGACATCCACCCTGCCCAGCTGCACTTCTGGGGAGCAGACCAGACACAGAAACTCAAAATCCTTCTTTAATTTTCCATCTTCCTTATGAAGTCATAAATATCAAAGTAGCAAACAAAAAAGCAGTCAGCTGGACTTCTTCAATCTTTTATTAGCCTTTCTCAATTCATTTTAAATCTCTTTATACTATAAATCTTCAAATATTGTGAATAAACCTGGCTTATGGATCAAAAACAATTGTCTAAAAAAACATGGATCAGTGTTGCAAACCGCCAAACAACTTTAAAGTTTGACGTTTGCCAAAGAAAACTGAATTATTTAAATATTTGTCTCTTGGAACAACAGATCAGGAAGAGAGTGTCACTGTTTCTCACACTCCCAGTAAACACACAACTCTTGTGTTGATCTCTTTTTTGATCCTGATTCCCTTTGCCAGACTGAATTTTTAAAAACTTTCAGAGGTTGTGTAACTGATGAATTTCCTGCATCCGCCTTTACCTCTTCTGTCAGAGCCGACCACGCCCGGCTGAGTCCGATAGGATTTTTCGGTCCCAAGCACTTCGATGCTTTCGTTACTGCTCACACTCCCTGTCATTTCTGTGGCAGCAGAAGGGTCAGGGGTCCCCCTTCCAGCTTCTCCTGCCTCTAGTTTGATTGGCAGCTCCTCCACGCAGGAGAAGAACACCTCCATATGGTTGGGTTTGGGGTGAATATCCTCAGAGCTGCTCTTTCCCCCCGTGGCTCTGCAAGTAACCGCATCTGTACCTTTTCCGTCATCCTCGTCAGCATCTTCTGGACTCCACGTCTCAAACAGGAAGTTAGTGAGCCTCAGCTTCCTGGATAGTGACTGTGTGATGCTGCTGGTCCTCAGGACGCTCCTGTCACCGCGCAGACGGCGCTCTGTGTCCACCAACTGCTCCCTCATCAGGGACAGGAAGTAGTCATTGCAGAGTTCCTGTAACGGCTTCAGAGAGCGCTCTGATGAAGTGGAGATGGGTGCAGAGGATGGGCAGGGCTCGAGTGGAAGAAGGGCAGTGGGATCCGTGACGCAGTCGGACGGATCGTAAGGCAGGAAGTCTGGCTCCTTGAGCTTCCTGTTTGGGTAGGACATAACCTGGCGAAGAAGCTCTCTGTGATTTAGGATGGACCTTTCTACACCTTCAAGATCATCGCTTTTCCTTCCACCTTCTGTGGAGCAATTCACTGTCCCCTCCTGGAGCAGAGTCATTCGCCTGTACCTGGATCAACAAGAAAAGCAGCAAATCCCTGTATTAATTTGGTACAGTGAGAAAAACCCACAATATACTGCCTCAATTCTAATTGAACGTGTTGTAGAAAGATCTGAATGGAGAAAGAAGAACCTCACTCTAGATCCTGCAGCTTTCTCTGCAGCTCTGATGAAAACGCTTGTCTGTTTCCCGTCTTGAGGCTCTCAGACGCTTGAGAGAAGCCCACTGACAGCTCGCAGAAGTTCTCCATCAGCTTCGTCTGGTCCGAGCAAATGTAGGCCATGCAGAAAGGTCGCACCATGCCCCGAGCCTCCAGGTCATACAGGGTCACATGGTGAACGTACACGAACGCGTCCTCCGCCGAGTCTCCCAGGATCACCTTGGAGTCCTCGCTGAAGTTCAGCCGGGGACCAGGTGAGGTAGGAGGGGTAAGGGCTGGGCCTGACGCCTGATAGTCCACTGACATGATGCGAACGGAGAAGTGGTTGAGGTCGAATGAACCGATGATGCGCTGATCGTCTGGTATGGTGAGCACAGGCTTTGGACCCACCTTACAACAGATCAGAGCATCATACTCACATTCACTGTAAAGCCCACACCTACTTTTTAATGTATATTTATCTTCATATCTCATATTTTATTGTATTTAGTAGGTGTATTTTCTTTGACATTCTAATCTTCCTAAGAAAACATCTATGAGCTGATGTTTTACTCCTGAGACAGAGTGGTGTGGACCACATTTAAAATAAACATTTGAACCTTTTTTTTTTTCCATTTAAGGATTTGAAGCATCTATTATGGCTGAAAAAATACAGTAAGGGTCACTTAATTAGCTTTAATGTTATTTTGGTTCATAAAATTTTTAAATTTGTTGGCTGAGATGCACAAAAACGGTAAAATAAACAGTTTTTAATATCACAAATGACCTTACAGTACTGCATTGAGATGATGGGTGTATTTTATTTTGATAAGTCATGTGAGCATGTGTCTACTATTTGTCATTTTGAAAAATAAAACTACTTTTTCTGTTTCTGCTTTATTTATGAAAAGACAATAGTTCATTATTGCAACAATATCATAATTACAAATCGGTGTCTTAGTTTTCTAAAGGGTGAAGTAAGACTTTGTGACTCATACTAGATTTTGGTCAGTGAGAAATGAACCCGAATGACTGTGGAAGGTTGCAGACATCAGGACAACTGAGCCATTAAACTGGCATTTAAAAAAAAGCAGATCTGAATCTGAAAAGTTCTTCTTTAAAAAAGAAAATCACAATTTGCTGTAGGAACACAAAAAGCAACCTTTAAATGAGCTTCTCCATACAAGGCTGACTGATGATTCTACTAATTGAACTGCTCTCTTGAAATCATTTACTTTTGTATTGAATGGTCTTTAACTTTCCCTTTTATTTTGAAATCTGGCCAACTTCTTTTTCCAAACTTAAAGACGCGCGCGGCGCACCTGCTCGGAGAATTCCGCCACCAGGATGAAATCTCGGTGAAACCGCGCTTTCGTGCTCCAGGGGTCCCGCGGGGGTAAGAGGGGCACAGACAGCTCCTCGGGGAGACCCTGCTCTTCTCCGCCCTCCTCGAACTCCTCTGCGCTGGTGAAAGCCAGCAGGTCCGGCGAGCCGATCATGGTGTCCCGGTGGATCCTCGGGTCTATTCGGACGCGGCGGAATGGCCGCGATCCAACACCGCCATGAGCCGCCTCAGCTGCCCGTGAGTCAGCGGTTCGAGTGGGGCTATACCACCACAAACGAGCGGGAGGGGGGTGTAAAAACTTGCTGCGCACTTATTCCTGTCGACATAGGAGCTGGAGAAACCTGCCCGCTTCCTCTTAACAAACCAACTAGCGTGCGGGCTCCTGCGGGTGACAGTCACACGGTTCCTCAACCTTTGTCCTGGGAGTCTTGTTCCTCTTTTTTCACTTTTTTTCCGAAGTGTCCGCGCAGTCATTCAGCTCAAAACAAGCATGGAGACTTTTTATACCGGCAGACATGAGCTTCTGCTCTCCTAACGGTCCATGTGACAGACATACGCGCGCGGGGGGCCCCGCTCCCCGCCCTCGGGGCCGAGGCGCGAGCACACAGTCAATGGGCGCGAGGCGAGAAGTCCGGGCGGAGCATCAGGTGAGGGCGGGGCCCGGTCAAGGAGAACTTTACCCACAGAGTTCCGGTCACTTTAAAAGTAATTAGCCCACCTCCCAGCGCTTCATAACCAATCAGGGGTTACTAATGAGTGATTAGTAGTTGTAACTTATTGGCAATCACAAAAATTTTGTTCGGTTTCTTGTTTGAAATGTGTACCCCGCATTTGCCCCATTTACCCTTCAATCCAACCCCTTAATTCTTAATGACTTCACTGTGGATTTGAACCATCGATGCACAAGTGGCAAACACTTAATTGCCATTAAATTGGTCTAAAAATCATGTTCTGAGTGGGAGATTTAGCTCTCATCTATGTTTGGTCCCACACTGTGGAGATATGGGACCACCACTGGCGGCAGAATATGCCACCCTCACCATGATACTGCCCCCACCAAAATTTGCTACGTTTATTGCTGCAGCAATCAGCATTTTCTGTATCTTCTCCACACTTTGATCCTGTGCTCTAACTACAGTACAATACTTAGTCTGGTTTCTGGGCTAAACAGAGCATGCTAACAGTCATCTGATCACCAGCAATATAAATAGACCAGTAAGTCCAAACAAGAGTCAATGGCAGATGTAAAGAAATCTATTTGGTATTGCTAAGGAAAGATCTGGCTGATTTTTGTGCTGACAATCTAAATATTTACCACAAAAACATGTTCCTATCAAACGTGGCACCATTTAAAAGCATAACAAAACATATTGGAATAACAATTATTGCCGAAAGTATGGCTACTACATAGAAATATTCTGCAAAACAACAAATGTCTTTACCTTTTGGGCTCAATTTAGATATGTGCAAAGGAAAACAATAAATGTACTGTGTAGTGTGTGGTTACATTCACTTGTATGTCCTCCCTAAAACTTCTGATCTCCAAAAACACAATTTTACTTAAAAAAAGGGGGGGGAATAAAATGTTAACTGCATAAAAATATTACATTCTATTTTAAACAGAGACCCTTAATCTGCAAAATACTGCTGACGTAGTTGATCACAATTTTGACTTAAGGATGTAGACAGGCTTAAAGTGCAACATGTGTCATTGAGATTTGAGCTGTGCACTCAAACATCAGTCTTGCTGGCAAAGATGGTTTATGAAACTGGAACACTCCAAAACCTTTTGTTTTTATTATTTAAGCAAAAACTCCTGAGAAACAATGCTAAAAACAACATTGTCTTTCATCCAGATGTACACATTTCGGGGTCACTGCCTTCTTATAGATTTTTGCAGTGTGCTGTTACACAGTTGGTAAAGTGTGATTCAGCTGCTTTCATATTCCTCTGAGTCAATTTTTGGATTCTGCGTTAGGAATTCAAAGACTCATTTTTTATATTCTCGTGCTCTTCATCAATCTGAGCTGGACAATCCCTTAGCCACTGCTGGTAGTACCCCCGGAAACCATCGATGTGGACCAGGTAGTTGTTTCTTGATTTGTACTAGAGTAAGATGAAAGGAAGACCAATAAAAGAGAAGTTCCACAAATACATTTAAATCTTTCAAATATGAAAAATAATCATTTTAACGTGAGGGTCAAAGTTAACCCTAAAAGCAAATGAGAGAGCTTTTAAAAAAATGTCTGTAACTAGCTCTGTGTGTATTCTGACCTGGTTGTAGTTGGGAGGATACCGCGCAGCGAACTCCAGCTGTCTGATGATGACCTTATTAGGGAACATGCTGCTTTCCTTCATGGTCTTCAGGAGTGTTTGGAGGTAGACGTAATCCAGTCTGCGAGTCGCACGGCCAATCAGAGCAGAGAACACGTGGACATTGGGTCTCAGGCCAGCAAGCTGCAGCCAACAAACGTGTGAAGAGGACTCCTATCAATCCAGGTTCACCATCACCATTTAGAGTGCTGGAACAGCAACTCATCAGGTGACTGCTTCCACTCAGAATATTGTTTACATTTTTGAAACCAGCACCCAAGAGACATTTCCTTATGTTTTTGTTAGCAACCCTTTAATACCAGAGCTTTAGCACATTCTCTCGACTACCGTAAATCTTCAACCATTTACGCAATTAACGTAATGGATGTATAGCTGATTCTGACGGGGGAAAAAAGCAGCCTCAGGGTGATATGCAATACTTTACAGTTGTGAAGTGCTTGCACAATCAATGCAAATCAGCTGATTCTG
>BSAI01000119.1:4540450-4582254 GCA_036245035.1 Adrianichthys oophorus | reverse complement strand
AACATGTTGGATACTAGCCCTTGAGGCCTGGATTCTGACACCCTTGGCATCCAAAAGGTCAAAAGGTTGCAGTAAGTCAAAGAGTGCGTGTTATTTAGGTGGCGACATCTGCAGTGTTAAAGGGTTAAGGCTTCTATGAATTATTGCTATCGTTGGTTTTTCCTTTTTCTTGCATAAAAAAGTTTTTCAATCTGTACCATCCCCTTCAGGTAAACTGAAATGTCAAGATTCATTGACATCCAACACTGAAGCTTTGACCCCCAAATAGAAGAAGTGGGGAACTAAATTTTGTAGAACAGTAATGCATAGAGCTGCAACACTTTCTCCTGCTCAACAGACCAACAGTCAGGTGTGTGACCTAACAGGTGAAGAACAGCATTTCTACTTTTCAGCCACTGAGGTGTTTTTTTCACATCACCTTCATGTCTTGCAGCAGCTGAAGGCCGTCCTCTTGCCGATTGCAGCCCAATGCAAGACATCCAAATGTCTGCACGTTAACACTAACGTGACGCTGTCGCATCACACACAGCACACCCTGGAAAGACGAGCACAATGGAAAACATTCAGTGATGAATAATATATGCCCACAATGCTGCGCGGCTCAAGAAAAGGACAAATGATCTTAAATCTGTCAACTCTTATGTAAAATTCATACAGTGGGGCAAAAAAGTATTTAGTCAGCCACCAATTGTGCAAGTTCTCCCTCTTAAAAAGATGAGAGAGGCCTGTTATGTTCATCATAGGTATGCCTCAACAATGAGACAAAATGATGAAGAAAAAAAAAACAGAAAATCACATTGACTGATTTTTAAAGAATTTATTTGCTGGCAACACAGACTTAACTCCCTCCAAAGATTTTCTGTGTGGTTGAGATCAGGAGACTGTGGTTTAAACTACTACTACTAGTAATAAAATAGAGATTCATGATAAAATATAACTAGTTTTGAAACAGAAATTTGACAAACAAATACAATTTAATTGAAATAAAGTCAGTAGTTCAGCAGAGATAACCAGCCTCACATCTAGAGTGGACATCTAGGGATGAGTAGAAACAGCTGAACAACCGGCAGGATTTTTAATCATTAGACTCAGGCCCCAACTTCAATGTCCAAATGACAAAGGAAGCTGTGAAATTCTAATAGATTTTTGCCTCATCTCTATATGCACTCAAGCATCAATCAGTTTGGATCCATCAGTGGATTTGGAACACAAAACAGGTCGCATTGAAAAATGTGATGACATGAATTTTGACAAGTGATTCTATTAACATAAAATACAGCTGTCGTTACTTTATAAACTTTCAGGCATAAAACTTTTTAAAAGTGCATCCGCATACCTTTGCCTCCTCCAGGTTACCAGCTTTGGCTGCTGAGCGGATCACGGAGTTGAAAAAGGCGACGTCGAGCTTCACCCGATGGTCTTTGGCGACCTTCAGCAACACCTGCAGAGATTGGTCACCTGGCTCCATCATGTCCGCCAACAAAGTCAGAGTTTTCAGATCTGGACTGAGTTTGCTGGCTGCCATCTTCTCCAGGAAGCCCTTGGCTCCACCAATGAGATCCAGCCTGTCAGACGCTCCATCCACAGAGCCGAGTGAGATAACAGCCCCTCTTTTCCCCTCAAAAAGCTCCAGCAGGTTGGGTGCTGCAGAGTCAGCCATCAAGTCAGCTGGTAGTGAGATGTTTTCTGTTTGTTTGAGTGGTATCAGATCGGTCGGGTGGTCTTCCTGACTCAGCCTGCTGTCCTGCTGACCACCAGGATGTGACTGAAGAAACAGCTGTCTTTCCAGAAAGTCCACGTCTACAACAGCCTTGTAGCTGGCGCCCGAGACATCGCCCTTTTCCCTCTGCCCTCCAAAGTCAGTCTCAAGTAAAATATTGGCTGCCAAAGCAGAATCTCCAATCCCACAATCCCTGGCAGTTCTTAAGAGCATGTTATAGTTCTTTGAATCTGGAAGAATTCCTGAACGCAGCATCTGGCGCCACACCTGCAAAAAACACAGAAGGTGACAACTGTGGAAATTTAACATGATCACATTTTCGCTGCACACCACATTGTGAGAGTGAGCGGGAAAATGAGTCACACTCATTTATGCAATTCTAGGGATGTGACCAACACAATGACTGTGTGGTTGGTGGTTTGAGTGTCTGCGTTTTTATTTTTGAAATTCTTTTTAAGTCTACCACAAAGAGAACTTTCCAAAAGGAAACTGCAAACTGGAAAGAAAAGAAATAATCCAGATTAGATTTTTTCCTAAAGAAAATACACTGAAAAAAATACTGTAATTGAACCAAATACACTAACATTAACCTGTGATAGACAAACAGATGTGGAAAGAAAAAGATGAATGCTAAATACGAAATAATATTGACAATATTGACATTATACAGAGATGTATCACTTTCAAGAGATGTCTAGTTTTGGCTGAGAACTCAATTAAGGGTGCCTTTCACTGGTTTTACAGCTTCCTATTTGTGTAAACAATGCAAATCTGAACTCATGGGCCATTCTGATGACATGTTAAAGACGCACTCCAACCATCTATTGATTTATTGTGATTAAATGACCACTTGGACGTGGTCATTTAATCACAATTATACTGTATTAGACAAAATCAAAAAAACCTGTGTCGTTTTCTAGGACATAGATTCTGCAGAGCGGTAGGTGATCATCAAACACTCACCTCTGAGTCGTGGGCGGGGCAGTTGGTGCAGATTAACCTCGTCCCCCCCTCCCCTCCATCAACCACAACTGAGAGCTATCAGTTTACGTGCTCTTGCACTTGCTTACAGCCTCACACAACCACAACCTTGCACATTACCAGTGCAACAAAAACGGCGAGCAGTTTTGGCGCAATCCAGCCATACAGTTTTGAACCAGATGTCAGCTCAGACGAGGAAAACAAAGAAGTACGAGGATCTATTTGTCTGCAAGTGAATGCATCGGAATGTAGTGGCACAATTAGCTTTTGGCCCACCGTAGTAACAGTCTACGTCACAACTACAAGCTTTTTCAATGGCATTTTTTCATCTGCTCCTGATTCAAAACAAACTGAATAAAGAAATACTCAGAAATGCAAATGTAACCTTCATTTCCTAAATCATGAGAAAAATACCACAAGAACATAATAAATACACCAAGAAGATTGTCTTGAAGTCCCCATTTCGAATTTTTAACAAGACAAACCAACTGAGGGAAAACATTAATTTAGTGGCACATTTGTACAGAAGAATCTCAGCCAGTGAACATCATGATGGAATAAGATTACGCAGCTACTGGTTCTGTCATTTGTTTTATAGCACACTGTAATGCAGCTCTGAGGATCTCTGTTGATCTGCAGGGTCATTTTTAAAAAAGATCTATCAAATGTATTTTTATTTTAAGATATATTATGTCTTCGTTTTTTTTTTAAATTAAAAACTATTTTCGCTATTATGAAAATGTGCTCATTTCAATCTGAACAGAATAAAGAAATGTATTTCATTTTTTTATTCCTTTGGAATGACTCTAAAATGGTACTTCAGAGAATTTAAATATTTTGTTGCTCCCAAACGTTTTTAAACCCAGCTGTGTTGAACTTTAATAACTTTCCAGCATATATAAGCCACATATCAAGTGAATTTCAAAGAAAATTGACAGAATTTCAGAGAAGAAAATTGACATATGTATTCTACCTGTAACGCCAGTCTGAACCCGGTTTCTTTGTGCTTCAATGAGCCCATCAACAGGTAGTGAAATGTCTCTGAAGTCACAGCGTGCCCATTTTGAAGCATCTCCTACGAACACAACATACACGATCACAAAAGAATACATTTCTAAGCCGTCACTTCATAGTTGAATCATACATGATAAAGGCGCCAAACCTTGAGAGTGTGAATGCAGGCCTGCAGGTGGTTTGTGATGGCGTGAGTTTTAAGAAGAGCATGGTACGTGATGGTACTCAAGGGGTAGTTTTTGCGCCGCAGCTCCTGTTCCAGTTTCAGCGCTTGATGGAGACCGGCTTCTTTTGCGGGCGCCTCAGCGCAGGCATTGAACAATGCAGTGTAGGTGGCATCGGTCGCAACCAAACCTCTCTTCTTCATCTGGAGGAAAACAAGCAGTTTCACACATTCTGAAAGGCAATTCTGAAAATACTATTGGAAAAAAAGGAATGAAATTGAGTTTTTGAAGGGGGGATAAGATAAAGAATTTTAAACTCTTGTACGGGTGTTGAAAATTCATTTAAGTTACTTATATTTTTAAGTTTATTTGTTTATTCATGTATAAATCAAGTCAAGGTAAAACATCAATCAGAAAAGAGCATATGATAACAAGATGGTGAAGTGAAAAAATAAAATAAATTTTAAAAAACTGTCAGAGGCAAGGTATGAGGCAACTTAAAATAATAATTTTGCTATAGTTTGATAAATGAAAACGGTTTTCTTGTCTGTGTTTGGAATATGTTTAAGATACTTAAAATAATCAGAAAAAGTTATTCAAAAAGATGATAAACAAAGGACATGTGCTTTTCCATTTACATATACAGTATGGATCAAGTACTTGCACAAAATAATGACACAGTTCGTCACATCAGAAACGTATTAGCACATATTAGCCATGGACTACAAAATATCAAATGCTGAAAAAGTGGGAATATAAAAAAATTTAAGGGACCCCTAATTATTAATATCAGATTACAAGACCTTTAACTGTTAACAGCACAGTGAGGTGTTCCAATGTTTTTGTTTCGGATGAGCAAAAAATACACAGTTCTGATTGAAACTTGAATCTTTCATGCAAACAAATCTCCTACAGGGTAAATTTTAGATGTTTTTTTAAAGACCCACTCCAATGACAATGGTGTTTTTGGACTTTTTTTTTTTTACATGTTTTGGTTGCATTTTTCTCACGGTGAAAGACTTTATTCAAATCGTAATGAATCAGAAGCGGATGAAAAATGATGTCGGAGACAGCTTATAAGTGTTTCACAAAAACAACAATCAGCGAGCCACAAGCTTCCTGCTCCACTCCATTCCAATGCATCCACTTGCAGACAAATATATCCACATATGTCTTTGTTTTCCTCGTCTGAGCTGGCATCTGGCTCAAAACTGTATGGCTGGATGGATCCAATAATGCTTGCCGTATTTGTTGGACTGGTAACTTTAGGTTGGGGTTGTGAGGGGTTGTAAGCTAGCAAGAGAGTGTGTAAGCAAAGGGATGATGGGAAATGTCCTAAAAAACGACACAGGTTTTTGATTTTGACTAAAACGGAATAATCATAATTAAAAGGCCACTGGGAACGCTTTAAAATAGATGATTGAAGTGGGATTTTAAAATGTGTTTATTTCATTGAGTGCAAGTAGGTATTTCATGCATAATGAAAACAATGTATTTATCAGTGTGTTTTGTTGCCCGAAGGTTAGAGTTACTAATTATTATTACATTATTTTATCTTGTAAAAGGACATCATTAATAGATCAATGGATGGACGGATGAAGGAGTGGTTTGACTGCACTGTATTATATTGTATACACCATACAAATAGAATGACTTCTGCATCATCATCCTTACATCATTGTAGAGTTTGAAAGCCCTCCTGAGCTGTCCAGCTCGACCGCAGCCTCCAATCAGGACAGAATAGTTGTACTCCTCTGGCTGCAGCCTCTCCTCCTTCAGCATGTTTCTACTGAACAAATCCAGGGCCTCATGCAGCTGTTAAATACACAGAAACGTTGAAAATTTCAGACAAAATTAAAAGTCTGAGGCAAAACCAGCACGGTTGAACGTACCTTGTTTTCTTTGATCAGTTTTTTGCACTGCAAGAAGTACCAGTAAGGAGTATTTCTCCTCCCAGGCCTACTCAAATGTTGATGTAAATCCTCCTCGTCGTCCATGACAGCAACATCCCGTAAACTCGGGCTGTTTTTCTTATACGAGGTCCTGGAGGACCACTCGGTTGACAAGGAGCCAAAGTTCTCCCGGTCTGGTTGGACTGGAACTGTGTCGCTCGAGTTAGAGTCCGTTTTCGAGGATAGGGACACGAACCTGCTGTTTGGCATGGTGCGGAGCTTCCAGGGATGTTGTGACCGATCCAGCTTTCCTGGCAAAGTCACGCTCTCCGGTGACTTCTTCAGTGATGAAAAAAACATGGACGACCTCGCTACGGGAAGTTTACCCACATGACGCGCACACGCTGAGGCAACCCTTTTAAACATGTTTCAAGATTTCATCTGTTTACAAACAGAATTAGCAAGCCGGATTGCCTATTCGACGTCTAAATTCAGCATTTGTCCAAATCCCGTGGTCATTGCTGTGAGCGCGTGGACCTCAACCATGATGCATTCTGGTCCAGACCCGCTTAATCGATCTCAAAACACATTTTAAACGAATGTATTTTCATTTGTAATAATCAAAAATAAATAACAAATCTATATTATATAAATAAACAAAAACCTAAAATAATGATTAGATATAGTATTACAAAGGCCAATATGACGTTGCTCTCGAGTCGACTACATCATGAATCGATTATTAATGCCTGAGGTAAAGCAGACAGACTCCTTATTTACTGTCCCCTGCTGGTCAAATAGGGGGATTCGTTTTTTTCTTTTCTTTTATCGAAAAGACAGATTCACATTTAAATAATAAAATGTTAAAAATGTAGTTTGAATTTTTCAAATACAGATAAAAATGAATTAAACCCACTTAAGGGCAATTTTCAATCATACTTTCCTTTTATAAACGTTAAAGGTTCAAAAGATAAATAAGGATTGTTTCTTGGTAATCAATAAAACTACTTTTCAAAATGAAATTAATATTCTAAATACAAATACATTTAGATTTAAATAATGGATGACTTTTTTATACATTTCAATTCAATTTTACAAACCAATATTACAACACAGTTGTCTCAATGGGATTTACACCAGTAAAGAGAAGAACATTGACTGACCGTTCTGTATCAGAATTTAAAATTACAGTCCAACCAATACTTAGTAACATGCTGAGCATACACTCTGAGAGCAGCTCCCACAGTTTCAGTCCCAGAAAAAATGATCAGTTTGTTGATGACTCCATGGAGGCCCGCAGGAGAACACTTGATGTTGTTGCTCCTTTGAAACCAAAATTATTTAGACAAAACCGAGTATCACCGTGGTTCAACGCTGAAACACGTTCCCTTAAACAAAAAAACCCGTAAGTTAGAAAGAGAATGGCGCTGATCCGGCTCAGAGCAGTCCCTGAATAACTGGAAATATGGCCTTTTAAATTATAAAAAATCTCTGCGTAAAGCCAGAACCCAATACTATTCAGCTTTAATAGCACAGAATGGACATAATCCAAGATTTCTTTTTAGTACTATAGCCAGACTGACCAGCAGTCACAACTCAGTGGAACCACATATTCCTGCTACTCTGAGCTCTGAGGAATTTCTTTCATTCTTCGATTGTAAAATCCTAAATATTAGACAAAAGCTGAACAAAGTTATCCCTACTATCAGCCCAGAGCAGGCTAAAACAGTAGAAACAAAGGCATCTATGGAAACCTCTGTAACATTAGACTGCTTCACTGCTGCAGATCTAGCAGAATTAACATCAGTTATTACATCCTCCAAAAGCTCAACTTGTCTTTTAGACCCAATCCCCACTAAGCTTTTTAAAGAAACCTTCCCCTTAATTAATGAATCTATTTTAACTATTATAAATACTTCTATAGAAACAGGTTGTGTGCCACAGTCTTTTAAATATGCAGTTGTTAAACCTCTTCTGAAAAAGTCCAGTTTAGATCCTGGTATTCTGGCCAACTATAGACCAATATCAAATCTCCCCTTTATCTCAAAGATATTAGAAAGGTTGTTGTTAAACAGCTATACTGCCACCTACAGGACAATAGCCTCTTTGAAGATTTCCAGTCAGGGTTCAGACCTCACCATAGCACTGAAACTGCACTAGTTAGAGTCACTAATGACTTGTTACTGGCCACAGAAAAGGGTCTAATCTCTATTCTGGTCCTGTTAGATCTTAGCACAGCCTTTGACACTATAGACCACAGCATCTTACTCCAGAGACTAGAGCATGACATAGGGATCAGAGGATCTGCCCTTCAATGGTTTAAATCCTATTTATCTGATAGGTACCAGTTTGTTCATGTAAATGAACATTCCTCCCATTATAGTCGAGTTAGCCACGGAGTCCCACAGGGCTCAGCTCTAGGACCCATCCTGTTTATGCTTTACATGCTGCCTCTAGGGAATATAATCAGGAAACACAGGATTAATTTTCACTGTTATGCGGATGATACACAGTTGTATGTATCCATTAAACCCGACCAGAATGACCACTTAGAGAAACTTAATGCCTGCATTAGTGATATCAAGATTTGGATGGCAGTTAATTACCTCCTCCTAAACCCTGAAAAAACTGAGGTCATTACACTAGGCCCAAAATACCTCAGAGATACCCTACCTGTTCAGATGGTCTCCCTGGATGGTGTAAATATAGCCTCCAATCCCACAGTTAGAAACCTGGGGGTTTTATTGGACCAGGATTTATCATTTAAGGCACACATATCACAGGCTTGTAAAACTGCATTTTTTCACCTACTCAATATTTCTAGGATCAGAAACATATTATCTAGAAGCCATGCTGAAAAACTCATCCATGCATTTGTTACATCTAGGCTGGATTACTATAACTCTGTGCTAGCAGCGTGTCCTAAAAGTTCTTTAAAAAGTCTTCAGCTTGTTCAAAATGCAGCAGCTAGATTGTTGGAAGGAACCAGCAGAAGAGAACGTGTTACTCCTGTGTTAGCTTCACTTCACTGGCTCCCAGTTCAATCTAGAATCAAGTTCAAAATCCTCCTGCTAACTTATAAGGCCTTGAATGGTATGGCCCCATCCTATATTAAAGATCTCATAGAGCCTCACCAACCAAATAGAACACTTCGCTCACAAAATGCAGGACTGCTTGTGGTTCCTAGAATCTCTAAAAGCACAGTTGGAGGTAGAGCCTTTATCCACCAAGCTCCTGTTTTATGGAATAAACTCCCAGCTCATGTAAGAGACGCTGACACAGTTTCTACATTCAAAGTTAGACTTAAAACATTCCTCTTTGGACAGGCTTATTGCCAGGCTAGCTAGCAATCAGAGACTATTTAACTTACTGCTCCTCTGCCTCACCTGCTGTGATGGGGTTTGCCGCGCTGGCTCTGCTCAGTCCCCCCCTTCCCTTCTCATCTCCCTCCACCTCAAGACTTCCTCTTATTTTCCACCCTTCCCTCACACTACATACACGTTAAGGGACTTTATGTCCTATGGCACTCACTTTAATTTCAAGGGACCACCAAATCCCAACTGCACATTACATAACAGCTTTATTTCAAGGGATCACTGGATCCCACTGCACTCACTCAGACTCCAAGGGACCCCCAAGTCCCATCTGCATTACACAACATACTCAAGTCCACAACCCCCTCTCCTTCATCTCTCTCTTTCCTTTTCTACTAACCTTCTACCTATCTCACAATAAACCCTACCCTAACCCGGGTCTGCACCCCCCCTCTCTCCACCTGCAATCTTCATTACATCACTTGCCATCTGCCATTGCTTTATTTTATTTGGTTTATCATGCCTCTGTTTGGTGCAGTGCGATTCACATGTTGTCCCTCTTTCCCACCCCCCTACGGGGGAGTGGGAGAGATTTCTGATTCCAGGTGGATCATCTGTGCTCCTGTCCCTGGCTGTGACCTCGCCTTTGGCCCCTCCCGCTCCTGTCCTTGGCTGTGACCTCGCCTCACCTGTGCTCCTGTCTTTGGCCGTGACCTCGCCTGGCTCTTTCAGCAATCCCAGCTGTTACCACAACTCCTACTGGATGAAGCCCATCTGATAGACTATTCAAACATGTCTTTGTTTATTTAATGCTTAGCTGTTACCTTTACTTGTAGCTGTTTATCTAGACGTGTTTGTTTATTGGACATATACTTATATACTTGTTATTCAACCATGTAGTTATAGAATTAATTAAGCTCACTTTTCTTTAATAGTTTTAGCACATCACCTGTCCGTCCGGGGTTGAGGATCTCTCCTTCATGTGGGCAACCCTGAGGTTTCTTAGTCTCTCTCACCCCCCCCAAATATAGGTTTTTTTTTTAATTAGTTTTTTCTCACCGCGAAGGAGGGTGTAAGGGCAGAGATGTTTGTTCAGCTTAGTCTGTTTTATAACCAGCTATTGTTTACTTTTACATGTTAATAATCTTTTTTGCTTCTTGCAATATATTAATAATCAGTCCAATGAGACGGCTATGGCTGTGATATTGGGCTATATAAATAAAATTGAATTGAATTAATTGTACAAAAACATAAAGTCAGTCATAAAATATAAACAATAGCTGGTTGCTAAGCTAAACTAAACAGACTAAGCTAAGATGGGCATCCCTGCCCTTAGACCCTTCTTCTCTGAAAAGAAAAACTCCTAAAAAAGACTCCTTGTTGTAATACAAGTCAGAAAAACCACACAGGCAGTCCATATAAAAAAATGTTTTTTTTTTTATTATTATTACCTTATCACATGATATTCAGCTTTAGAGGCAAAGAACTAGTTCTAGACCACCCATTTCCTTTCATATTTGTCTCTGAAAGCACTTTTGCTTCCTTTTTTAAGGGTAACAAAGTTCAGTGTTAGGTCATAAATTATTCATAACAGAGAAGCCAGAGTTAAGGAAATTTCCCTTTGAACACCATAATTATTGTTGTGTAAATGTAAACAATGTAGTTGACGTTTTGTTAACCTGAAATTGTTTATTGCTCTTCGCAATCTGATGACATGATAATAAAATTGTTTCTTGTGCATTTTGGATGCAGCAGCAACACACTGAATCACAGTGGTGATAAACGTGGTGGCTGTGCAACGTGACTCTGGAATAAGGTGATCTGATCCAGCAGTGTTAGAGGAATGCCTCTGATGACTGAAGGCAGGTCCTCATGCTGCAACGGATAGATGACCACGCTGAGAGCCTGGCGCTTGGCTGAAAATCTACAAAGAAGAAAAAACAAAACATTGTAAAGAGTTAACACCACAGGGTGTCTATTCATGATCCAATAACACAGTCATTCACCGTTCTAAGAGAGTTTTCTGCAGTGTTCGACAGGCCACCAAAGTCCCGCCCATGAACACGTGGCACATGATGAGCTCGGAGCATTTCTCCACGAATGCCTCTGTGGCTGATGGGTCAAATGTGCCGCTGCGTGAGATGAGACAGACACGCTGCAGGCGGGAGCAGCAGGATAGAGCCTCAAAGAAAGACGCGCTGGCGTTCAGATAAGGCTGCTCTAACCTAAGAAACAAAAAGTATTAAAAATCATTCAAATTGACACGGTACAGCATTTCACAAAGAACGGGAAAAACGAAAATCTACACGGTGAAAACTGAAGTTAAGGTACCAAGAAACAAAAAAAAAGAATCACTTACACAAATACTAACCATCTTTAAAAGTTTTATTATAATGATATAGTAGTATCATTGATTATCAGGGATTTGACCCTTGACCTTCTTGCTGAACCACCGCAAAGCCTCACAAAATCCCCTAATGATTAATAGGAATAATTCTTTAGTAGATTTTAAAATATTTTTTGGAGCCCCATTAGAGATTTCACCTCACAAATTTTTTTTTTATGGTTTCACCCGCTAAAGAGAAGTAGCTCTTCAGGGGTCATTTCTAACCTGAGTTCCTGCAGCTGTGTACACTGCTTGATGGCGTCCAGCAAGGCAGCGGAGTAGTTCATGGTCTTCGGTGATCCCAGATTGGCGAGCGACAGCATTCGCAGGTCTCTGCACTGCTGGGAAAGATGTATCAGTCCGGTTCCCCTGAGGGCTCCAGGAAGACCTGCTAGGGTCAAGCGTCGCAGTCTGGGAAAAGCCCCGAGCGCAGCTAAGTGGGAGTCACCAATGGTTCTTTCCCAAGCACAAATGCCGCGGCGCTCTATGTTGGCACGAGAGCAAGGCTCAAGCCGAGGAAGTGCAGAGACAAAACCCGTGCCAATGACCTCCAAAGTCTCCAAATGAGGACAGCCAGCCGCGATCAAAGAAAGTCCTGATGTACCGTCACTTGGAGGAGGAGCTTCCAAGTCTGGCTTGTAGTTCTGGAGACCAACTCGAGGAGCTTTCTTCAACCCCTGGAACAAGGAAGAATGAGCCGTACTGCGTACAGAAACTTGATTTGTATTTAAGCCGTCTGATAGAGCACAGGCAGGCAGCGTGAGAGAGCGCAGGTGTCGGAATTTAGCCAGGCTGTCACACAGGTGTGTTTCTGTGCCAAGCCCAGGTGAGTGTTCATGATGATAATGGTTGTGCATCAGATTGAAGTGTTTCATGTTGCAACAGGCGACGGCCAGCTGGCTCACAGATCCAACAACCAGCTGATCCTCCACACTCCTGCAGTCAGAGTACGGACAGTGGCTAATCCCACTGAGGTTGAGGCTAACCAGCTGTGTGGCGTCTCGGACTCCTCCGTTCAGCAGTGACTGGAACACCTGAGGCCACAACGCAGGGCAGCGGCTGAAGCTGAGGTGCTTAGGGCTGTTGCCCTCCAGTGCTCGCTTCAAAGATAAATGGTTTAACCAGGAGCGCGGCAACTGCAGAGCCACCAGGTCTCCTCGTTCACCCAAACTCTGAGCCAAAGAGGGAGCAGCGGGCCAATGCGCAGGGTTGGGACCAGGGATGGACACCAGGAAAGTTCGGAGATGCTTCGGAACGTGAACGCTGAACACTGCCAGATAGAGGAGCAGCAATGTCTGGTTCACCTGTGGTTGTTGAGACACAGAGCTCTCAGTCACGCAATCAACTAGTTTCAAATCCCACGTGAACTTAAAAAACTCACTTCTCCTGGAGCCAGCCGGGCAGTGAACTCCTCCAGCTGTTCGTAATGCGGCACGCTGCTCTGACCGACCATTAGCTGACAGCTCACTCCCACTCCCTCTCTGGTCACATCTGGGATATCGAACTGCAGCATCAGCCTAGACAAAAAAAAGAGCCTCAGCATAAATAATCAACAATATACTTGTTTTTTATTCTGTTGTACAGAAAATGAGTTAAAAAAATGGGGGGGGGGGGGTATGCTTATTTGAGAAATCGATTTATATTTCTACGATTCAACCAGATCGATCTGTCTGAGGCAAGTTGTTAACCGAATCAACCTTTAAAAATTATTAACAAAAAAAAAAATCGATTATAATCAATATTGGAAAACACAATTTGGACTGAGACATGGTAGATTTATTTTACTATAGAGTAAAAATGACCAAGTACCATCACAGGGCCAACACACAAGTGATGCAGCAAAAAAGGATCAACCATCATTATGTGTGGAAACACTGAATTAAGCAAAGACGTGATCATACAGTGTGGTAGAATGTTCTAATAAGGTTCTTTGTATTATTTTAATGTGGAAACAAAACAGTAGGCTGAACCTTATGAAGCTAAAATGTGAATGGATTTGACATAAACGTTTAACTGTACACATTTAATTTACACCTGATTATCTTGCAAGAAAGATCTTACAAGGAATATGGAAAATTGCACTGTTAAGTACCAGGAATATATCTCTGAGTCATACTGGTTGAAGTTTTGGCTATACTTGTCCTGGATCGATTGTAGACCAGTGAATCAGATTGTTCAATATTGACTATGAATTCTATTGTCAATCACAAATTAATTATATGGATTGAATCATTGAAGAAATGAAACCTCTATAATTGAAGTATTTTAAAGCTTCAATAGTTTATTGCTTTTAGTTATGTTACTGTTTTAAGGTAAAAGTGAAAGTTGAGAATGTTTTTCACTTTATCATGAATTAATGAGTTAATCAACTGTCATGTAGTTAACTAAAATTCTCCGCCCCATACTCTCACATTTCTGTGATTGTCCTCACTGCTGTGTGCTAATATTTCAAAATTAAAGTAAATCTGATCTTAATCAGAAAAAGCACCTTGTGCTTTTTAGCATTGTACTGATTAGTGGAATGGCGTTTATTCACCAAATTGAAGTACGAATGACTGTTTTTTGTCTTTGGTGTTGTTTAAACAGTGTTAGAATGATCATTAATTAGTGATGTTTTATATAATAAATCCTACGGTCTTTAAAGCTGGATTGTGTAACTGTGCAAAATGGCACAAATAAATGTTGGATACCTTTACCTTTAGTAATTAATTAATTAATTTTCTGTATACATCATGAGAAAAAAGCCACAAGAACATGCTAAAAACATACAACACAAAATTTTAATCACAGTGGGTCTTAATTTTAAACATAAATTTCCTGACACCTCTAATTGCAGCAGTTCTTACTTGCGAAGTTGGGCACAACAGGGCACCACTCCATAGCTCGGCGTGAAGAGGGTCTGCCTGAGCTCAATGAGGCGGCTGAGAGAATCCACCGCCTCAGAACTGAGCAGAGCGGAGTTGAAGCACGGCCTCACATCAAAGGCCAGTGATTTGAGCAAAGACAGGGAGGAGAGGAGACGAGACAGGCAAAGGGAAGTGAGGCGGCAGCCGGTGACATCCAGATGTGTCACTCCTCTGCAGCGAGACAGACACTCCATGGTAGAACCAGAAAGCCAATAACAGCCGTTAAGGCTGAGACGCTGCACTCTGTTGGCTAGCTGCTTCAGTATGACGTGAACCAAATGATCATCAGCCTGAAACAACAAAGACAGCATGCAATATTTAATGTTTTCTTTCATTAAACCACAAGAACGTGTTGCAAAACCGTTGTCATTTCACGCTTTGTATTGCAGTTAATTTTCTATTTCTGTTAACCTGCAACTTCAGCACATGTCAAAAGTTTTAGAAGAATTATCCAAGTTATTTTTTTCATATCCAGATGGTGAAGTTGAAGGAAAAGCTTGAAATGTTACAAAAGTAAGTTGTAAACTTTCAGAGTTAAAAAGAAAAAAGGGTTTGGCTACCTTAAACTGAAAAATTGTGCACATTTCAGAATTACACCAATAAGGCCTTCCCTAATTAAAAATATAAAGCTGTTTATTAAACAGAAATAGATCAAGCTTAAAATGGGTCTTTCAAATCTTCCTGATTACTCAGATTCTTCAAAGTAAAATCCATGCTGGAATGCACTGGGACATGATGTCATTAATGAGCTTCAATCACAGTATTGTAAGGTTAGAAAGTCATGTGTTGCTTGAAAACTGGCAAGAAAAAGCAAAGCAACAATCGAAGAATTTTAGACCATCATAAAGGTAGTAAATATAGGTTTTCCTACAGAGAAAGTTAAGGTGTCAGTGATTACAGTACTTTCATAAGCAAAAGATGCTCAGAAACAGGGGGAAACTGCTAGAAAGAAATCAAGCAGACCACAAGTCTATTCTGAAACAAAGGACATGTTTCTGAGAGTTAACAGCTTCATGAAAAGGAGACCATGAAATAAAAGTTTAAAGGAGAGCTTCATTCTAGCTTCATTTGTTGTAGTAGGCTAACCTCAGTTTTAACTCAGGACATAGGACAAAACTCAAAATTGCGGGACCGACAGGACAAGCTGCAGCAAAAACATAATTGGTACTGTGTCAGAATATTAAAAAGAGGCTCAGCAGGGCCAGGAAACAATGTAATTGGCCCACTGAACACTGGAAGGTGCTACGAACTAATGAAACAAAGTTAGAAATCTTTGGTTAAAGAGGTGAAAGGATGACTTCACAATGTGTGACATCAAATGTCAAACACGGAGGGGGATGTGTGATGATCTGGAAACTGTTTTAATGGATCTAGGGTCAGTGACTTCTACAGCATAAAAAACAATCGCAACGACCTCATGATTCTGCAGCACCATGCAGGTCCTTCTGGTATGTACTCAATATTTTTTTTTTTTACAGAAACTCAAGCTGCTTTTTTGCACCATTTCAAACATGAAACCGGACATTACACTAAATATGTCCTAATAAAAAAAATAAAACAGAGTGCTCTAAAACCTTTGCCCTGGTAGTGAATATAAAGTTACATGCGCATATAAAAACTTCAAAATTCCCTGAAAGCAAATTTTCAATTAATAAAAAGTGCCATTTCTCTTCAAATAATAAAACAATCTCTTTACCAGATATTCTTCGGATAATCTAACTGTTGTGAGCAGGGACTTGTCATGGCACAGCGTGTGCAACTTTTGGCAGACATTCGCCACATTCTCCAGCAAGTCGCACACTGGAACATAACGCAGGATGCACAGCAGGATCTCATCGGACAAGTCTGACATTCCTGCAGATGTGGAAGACATTGTGTCCTCTGCTCGTACAGCCTAAGAAGAAAAGCAAGTCATGCAAAATACACCTTTAGATCAATGATGCAGTCAAAGGATATTTAAGATGTTAACATCTTCAAACATTGCCTTTCAGTATACTAGGCTTAAAATTCTAACTAAGCAACTGTTTATTCCATATTTTATACGTGCTTTATCTCTTACACTTTGTGGTTTGACTTTGTTGTTAAACTGTTCAAAAAAACCAAAATTTTTACACAAATAACAACAACAAGCAAGCAGGACATCTGAGAAAGAAAGGATCATATTCAGTCTTTAGGAGTCTAATTTAGAATCTAGATTCTAGTTCACATGGGGTAACAGTAATTCAAGCCTGAAATAACTTTTTAAGGAAATAAGCACTAATTTAAACCATTTAAGACTGATATCAAAAGCGCAACTAAAACATAATAATTTGTGATTCGTTTATCTTTGCTTTCCTTTATTTTCTACTTTTATAGCACTGAAATTAGCCGGTAATAGGCAGTCCAAGGGAGTGCAAAAAATGGATTGTTGCAATGGTTTAGTAACCCTCCTACCTGGACAATTTGTGTATTCATGTCCTCTATGGCTCCGCACACAGCCCCGCTCATCATAGGTAGAATTTCTACGGATCATTCACCTTTATCTTTTTTTTTTTTTATGTTAATAAAGCCGGCTCCAAAAACGAGCTACAAGCTCCTGGATTTTACATACACGGAGATAAATGCTGCTGCACACGGCGGAACACCTTCGAGGACGGACCTACATCCGTCCAAGGTAAAATACTTCCGGAGGGAAATATTAAAAGCAGATTTTATTTCACTTCAAAATTACAACATTATACAATAACAATCTCCGAAATCATATATATATCTATATCATATATATATGATAATAAATCATATATATATAATAAAAGACAATTTGGTAATTAAAAATTACATTTTGTCTTTTCTGTAGTTAATTATAAAGTCTGTTTGACATAAAGTAAAATAAATAATTTGTATTGTTTCTATTTTAGGCGAAAATATTTAGATACATATTTGAATAAAAGTCTATCAACATAGAAAACGTATTGCATAAAAGTAGCTTTTAAATCGAAATCTAAATAATTGATTTTCCATCCAACTTTCTCGTATTTAGAAATTTCATCAGAAGTAAGATTTTCTCATTCCAAATTGAAAGTTTTTTTTTTTCTGATTTCGAACAAACTTTGAAGAACCACTTTCCTCATTTTACTTTAGATCCCAAAGCAAAGAAATTACATTCTAAATCAGTTTTACATCCACCTAACAAATGTCTGATGGATTTTTGCAAAATAAGAACTAGAACAAAATATTTTACACTTTTGCCATTTAACAAACTGACAAATCTGTTATTGGAATCGCAGTTTTCCCTTTGGCAGTTGCTAGTCAACTTTTAGAAACTAGAATGCAATTTGGTTCACAAGTCATTTAAAGGGAAAGGGTATTAATATGGCATGCATTTAATTAGAAGTTACAAACTGGAAAATGTTAAGTTAAATTGTAAAAAAAAAATAAAATAGGAGGTGGGATCATACGACTTTTGACTCGTTTTACTCCTTTGAGCAATTAAACTCTTGACAAATCTCACATTTAATGGATTCAGTGTGTAATTTGTGTATGTACACGTCTATGATTAAGAAAAATGATGGCATAATTTACATCTGGATGTTTCTCTCGTTTTAATTTTGTTAATGTCATGATTGATCATCCAGTTAGATACATCTAACACAGGGAAAAGGACTTTGAACATTGGAAGTTCAGGTTATTTTGCCATCAATTGAAGATTCCCCTTAAGGATTTACATGTACAGCATGAGGAAGTTCTGGTAGATAAGGTCTTCAGAGGAACTGCTTTATATCCCACAAATCTTTTGATTTGATCCCACTGGCTTTCAGTTGCTGGACATTTTATTTGAAGTGTACAAGACATTAAAATGGAATGGAGTTGTGATGCCAAGTGTCTAAATGTTACAACACTGCAAACTGGTTTCTCTCCATTGGGATTTTAACAGAGCAGGCAGACAAACTTTCAGACAATGTGCGCTTTATTGAGTTGTGTACACTAGAGGCTTTAACCCCATGCACGATCCTTCATACACAAGGTGTACACCTTGTGTCACATGACAAAACTGGAGTATTGTTAAGGCTGGAAAAAAAAAAAAAAAAAAGAAAAAAAAAGTTTAGATTACATAATTTAAATATTTAGCAATACTACAGGTCTGTTGAGCAGTGAGCCCAGAGAATAAACCTTCATAGAGGCAAATAAGATTGTGAAGAGACATCTGAAATGACCTACACGGGGAAAAAAAAAAAACAACAAACAATGGACAGGTTCCTCAAATTCACACCGCCTGGAATCCCCTGTTTTACCCCATCATGGGGCATGTGCCAAAGTCAAAGTGAGACAAAAATGGGATGCATAGGCTTGCATACAGCGTTTTGGTGCAGGCATGTATGCAGAGCCCACTTGGGCTTGGAGCAGTGAGTTTGAGAAAGGGGAAGGAAGAGTCTGTTTAAAAGCACTTTCTGTGGACAATGCTGGGGCCAGACTCGTCATATTCCTGCTTGCTGATCCACATCTGCTGGAAGGTGGACAAGGAAGCCAGGATGGAGCCTCCAATCCATACAGAGTACTTCCTCTCTGGGGGTGCAATAATCTAAAAGCAGCACAAATTGAGAAGTCAGCATCTTTTTAAAAAAAAAAAAAAAAAAACCCCACCCCATGACATGGTCAAGATGGAGTTTTACATCTTGTATGCGAGTAAAGTATCCATACCTTAATCTTCATTGTGGTGGGTGCCAGGGCAGTGATTTCTTTCTGCATGCGGTCAGCAATGCCTGGGTACATGGTGGTACCTCCAGAAAGCACAGTGTTGGCATACAAGTCCTTTCGGATATCAACGTCACACTTCATGATGCTGTTAAAGGTAGTTTCATGAATACCACAAGACTCCATACCTGTGTGCGGGGATCAAGATACAGGTTGTCAACGTCACATGTGGCAACATTCAAAAACTCATCTTGCATGAGGATTTAGGGTTTACCAAGGAAAGAAGGCTGGAAGAGGGACTCTGGACAACGGAATCTCTCATTTCCAATAGTAATGACCTGTCCGTCTGGTAGTTCATAGCTCTTCTCTAGTGAAGATGAAGACGCAGCAGTTCCCATCTCCTGCTCAAAGTCCAGTGCAACATAACACAACTTCTCCTTAATGTCACGTACAATCTCACGCTCAGCTGTCAAAAGAAAGGAAGAAAAAAAAAAAAAAAAGTAAGACCATTTACGTTTTTTTTTTTTTAAACTTTGCACATAATTTTGCTTGAGTGCAAAACAGTGCCCACCTGTGGTAGTGAAGCTGTACCCCCTCTCAGTCAGGATTTTCATGAGGTAGTCTGTGAGGTCTCTCCCAGCCAGGTCCAGCCTCAGAATAGCATGGGGCAGAGCATAGCCTTCATAGATGGGTACTGTGTGGGTCACACCGTCACCAGAATCCATGACGATTCCAGTGGTACGTCCAGAGGCGTACAGGGACAGCACTGCCTGGATGGCTACGTACATGGCAGGAGTGTTGAAGGTCTCAAACATGATCTAGAAGAGACATTAGGACAGTGAATCAATTATTGTTTAGCAGATATGCCAATACAAAACAGCACACCAGCCTGTTTTAATAAAATTGATTGAGCACAGCCACTCCGTTAGACAGATTAACGCAGAACACTAATTTAAAGTGATAGTTTGCACTAGCGGGTTCAGATCAGAAAGGTTTGTGCCCATGCTGAAACGAGTCATTCCTGATGCAGTGCAGGAAGATAGAAACCTGAAACTTCCGCAGAGGTAAAGAGATGAGCTCAGGAGAGAAGAATCCTGGAGTATAAAAGGAGCAGGAAGAAATGACATGGAGCATGAAAAACGAGAAGCTTAAAAAAAAAGACAGCTTCTCAATGGAACCTGAAAATGAGCTGTCAATAGGATTTAGGAAACGGTCATCAGCACTCTCACCTGGGTCATCTTTTCTCTGTTAGCCTTTGGGTTAAGAGGGGCCTCAGTCAGCAGGACTGGATGCTCCTCAGGGGCAACTCTGAGCTCATTGTAGAAGGTGTGATGCCAGATCTTCTCCATGTCATCCCAGTTGGTTACAATACCGTGCTCAATGGGGTATTTGAGGGTCAGGATTCCCCTTTTGCTCTGTGCTTCATCCCCAACATAGCTGTCTTTCTGGCCCATACCAACCATCACACCCTGGGAAGGAAATATTAAAGTTAGACACACACAAAAAGAGAAGTTCAATGTCTGACTTTGGATGATGTTGCAGGACAAAAAAAAAAAAAAAAAAAAAAAAAAAAAAAAAACCCTGTACCTGATGCCTGGGGCGCCCCACAATGGAGGGGAAGACAGCACGAGGAGCATCATCCCCAGCAAAGCCAGCTTTGCACATACCAGATCCATTGTCAATAACGAGGGCAGCAATTTCATCTTCCATTTTCTGCAGACAAATAAATAAAAATCAGAAACTCATCTACTACTGGTCAGTCATGTAGTTACAGATTCTGGACAATGGGTGTCGCTGTGGTGTCGTTTTCACTTTAAAAATGCAGGACTTTGAAACAAAAGGGCTTTCACGGCCGTCTGGCCATTGCCATATAAGGCAAAAGCAGCATCAGCAGACCGGTCCAGAAACCGCCCCGTGTTGATCTGTCCCAAAAAGATTCGGATGACACCGACAGGCGACCACTCCCAAACAGAGATCCGAACCCCTTCTGTTTGCTGTCAGCACATCGCATTACCGCCGTAACGGGTTGTTTTCTAGAACTGCTGCTTTCAACCCGCTAAATTATCTAATTCATCATCAGCAAGTGCGGAGAAGGCAAGAAAAATACAGAAAAACTAGTGGTTTGTTTTTGTTTTTTAGCTCTTCATCATATTGCATCTATGTGCTGAATGAAACATGCCAGCAGGGATGCTTCAGAGCGGAAAAGATGTAAAGCCCTTCATCACTGGGCGAAACCTGAGACGTCAGAATCGCAAACCTGGATGCTGGCGTGACAGAGAAGGTCAAGCTTTCATCGATGCTTGATTTAAGACCAGAGGATTGATGAGGTTTTCCAACACAGCGATATTTACTACAGAAAAAAACTGTTTGCAGCAGTTTGTCATTTACAGCGACAAAACATTTTAATTTGCTATCGCCAACTGACAGAAGTTGCGGACTACTTGGGGATTTACGTCTTAAACGTATCAGCTAACTCGTAAACACGAAACCAAAAGTTGACCCTTACCTGTATGAATGGGGGTTCACGACTTGTGAAGACTCTTGCCTGAAGGCAATACTCCTTCGGAGCTTAGTGTCTGCGCTACACTGCAATGAAGGCCGGTGAAGTGCAGGTTTATATTGGAGCTCGTGCTGCAGCCCCCTCTCCATAAAAGGAGAACTTTCCGCACGGCGCCCTCTGATTGGCTCCGCCGCATCCACTGGGTGTGGCTCATGCAGATAGCTGCTCTGCGTCCTGGCACGCGAGGACAAGGACCGTGAAAATGCTCTCAGGGTTATGTGTCAAAGGTCATTGGTCACTTTGTTTTATAAAATGATTTCTTTTCTTTTCTTTTCTTTTTAATTTTTTGAATGTTTGTGTGTCGACAAAACACAAAGCAATTCCAACTGCGAAACACAACAGGATTCTTGGGAATACATGTCTAAAAACATGTTTTTATGTTATGTTGCTCTCAGATTAAGGTGGAGTGCAGATAAACATGCAGTCATATGTTTGCGTCTTATCATCTGCACTGTAATTTGGATGAGGTAATCCTTTCATTTTGCTTGTCCAGCTGTTTTTTCTTAACTAGTTCATTAGAAAAAAAATAAAATAGCTTTCAGTAATTTAACTGAATTGTGGAATTGTTTAAACATGAGAACTTTCCCACTGATTGCAGACACGTGCATTGGCAGCCTTGGACTGGTTACAGTTTCAGGGTCACTGACAGTAGTGTTAGCTCCCCGTATAATATCCTGCATACTGGTCTCACTTATGCAAGCATGTATTAGAATGACACGTGTCCAAGCTGATTTTTGCTTACAGCAAAACTGAGAATCTGTAAATCACTCTTTTGCACTCATCAGTTTTGTAATGTAGGAAAAGGTGTGTTCATGCTTGAATGAAAAATACGCGACTTGCTGTGACTCCCTTCAGTGCACAGACTGCTCCTGAAACACCTGATGGCATTTTAACCTGGAATAATAGATGGAATGTAGTATTCAGTTTCATTATGCAAATCTGCCTTTAGAAGCTTATGTTGTAAGAAGACAAGACAAAGAGTGGCTTAGTCAGAGTGGCGTTTTAACTCAATTAGGGCACAGGACCAATCCTCCTAGTGACTCTGAGAATTGCTCCCTGTGCTCCTAATATGGATATTTGGGAGCCAGCTCTCCAGCAGGGAAGGGAAGTCAGATTTTATGGTGCGTTATTTTTTGAAGATGCACACAGGAAGTGATTGCAGCTAAAGACAACATATGGTGTATGTTTGTTGTGGTGGTGGGGGGTTGGGGTGATGAGCTGATCATGGAATTGGCTTTTCTGAGTGGCATTATCCTGTTTTAGACAGACGCGCACCAATTATAGCACCAGAGCGGGCTATCCATCCCTTTAAGAGTTCCTTTGGATGACATCCATATAAGGAGATATCGGAGGATGTCACATGGTGGGGTGGGGGGTGGGGGGGAGGGAGGGGGGGTGTACTGCTGGGATCATGTGACTTGTCCAAAGAAATGAATGAATTTTTCTATTTGAGGGTCAGGATGTGTTCCCGGTCGCAGGGTTTGCAGCTGTACTCCTCAGTGTCAACATTCTTGTTGACTCAGACACAAAAACACTTTAAAAAAAAACCTTTCTCAAAACTTGTATGTCACCTCTCTGACTGATATTTCATAATATTTGCTGTGTAATTCTGAGACACTCATTTAAAAAAAAAGAATTGTATGATTCCTACATACATAATAGCACACACTGATAAAAAGGGGCACTCCCTGCTGCTCTGCTCAGAGAAACTCCCAGGCCTGGCTTTCAGCGCGGACTAACACCGTATATGGAAGAAGAAAGCAGGTAGCTTCTCTCCACTTTTTACTCATCCCATTCTCTAACATGTTTCCTCTTTTTTTTTAACGTGCATTATCAATCTTACTTTTTTCACCCCCAGATTCCTCTCTGTCATGCTTTTCAACCAACCCCTTAAGTTTGGGATGTGAAGACTGAGAAGGGGTGAAGGAATGAGAAACTTTACAGAACACATATTCCCTCCTTTCTAAATCACGTCGGTGCGCTGTTAAACTTTCAGAGTTTCTGTTAAAGATGAAAGTATCTTGGATGGGTCTTATACAAATCTGTCTTTAATAGCTGTAAGAGCTGATGCAGCTCAGTTAATGTTTGTAGGTTGAAACATTGTGTGGAATTTAAAGACTGGTGAAAATCATGTTTCTGGTGTTTTTATCATGTACTTGTGGCATTTTTTTCATGATGAAGGACACCATGTAAAAAAAATTAAGATTAAATTGCATTTTCAAGTATTTCTTCATTAAAATTGTTGTGAAACAGGAGCAAAGGAATAAATGGCGTATAAATAAAAAGGTGGTAAGTGTGACATAAAAGCCACTACGGCAAGCCACAAGCTCCCTGCTCTGCTCCATTCTGATGTATCCGCTTGCAGACAACTAGATTCATGTACTTTTTCATTTTCCTCATCTGAGTTGGCCTCTGGCTCAAGTACACCTGGATAGCCACAATACTGCTCACCATTTTTGTTGCACCTAGATTGGGGTTAGCTTGGGGTTGTGAGGGGATCTAAGTTAGAGGGAGAGCGATGGATGATGGGTAAGGGGGAAGAATTACTCCATGCCAACAGTCCCGCCTACGACTCAGAGGTGATTTTCTAATGAACTACTGCCATCCTCCAAAAACTATCGCCCCAAAAACAATATTAAAAAAAAACCATTTTGGCTAAAAACTGAATAATCATAGTTAAAAGACTGCACTTTTACAATAGATTAAAAGGGAATCACAGTGGGATTTTAAATCTTGACAGATTAGTTTCCTTGTAAGAATAATAAATTGGACCTTTTAGTGTATGAAACAGCTTCTACCTGTGCCTGAATCATGGATATTCATATCATGCAGCTCTCTTGGATGGGCATCATGAGGGACCTTCCCCATTCGAGGATGGGTGAGCCCAAGCGCTCCCATAAAAGCCTCAACAAGTAGAGTATTTTATATACATTTTTCCAGCGGGGAAATATCTTCTGCAAGAACATAAATTAAAAAACAAATTACAACATCAAAACACAATATCTTTTTTTTATAATGGCCAAAACTCTGATTAAAAGGGTAAGACAATACATGTTTATGATACTGACAGATTAATTTCTTGAGCAATAAAATGCTAAAACCAATGATTGGTGTGAATTTGACAACTTTGACTGCATCATCCCGGATACTGGAAGCTGTTTGCAGCAGGAAGATGAAGCCATTTTCAACCTTAACATGCTGCTGGCAGACAAACTGCAGGGGGTCCAGCAGGGGGTCCAGCTTGACCACTGATCTGAGTGGTTTCAGGATTAATCTTCAAGAAGTCAAAGCCATCTGTCTGTAATGCAGACTTCCATTTTCTGCTGTGACTGTGGAGTGAGGTTAGGACAAAAAACCTGATAAGGACAAAAGCACCAGTTTGAAATGTCAATGAGAAGTGCATGAACACTAAAGAGTGGTTAATGGTTAGGTCAATGGATGAAAGTCAGGACAAGCCTGTCACAGCCAAGCAGAGTCCCAAAATGGATTTTGTTGGACTAATATTAGCACACACTGAATCAAACAATGTTTCCATGATGGAGCTGAAGAACGGAGAGTCAGACTCCTGCAATAGTAGAAACAACATCATCTGCAAGGAGCATCGTTTGTCTCAGGAAGCAGCGCAGCCTGTCAAAGGCCAACACGATTGCAAATTGTTCCTGATATTAATCATCGAGTATTGGGAATGAATTAAAAGTAAAATTATATTTTAAATGCAGCCTTTTTTATATTGGATAATCTAAAAGTGGGAAACATTTTCCACAAATGTCCTTTTTTGCCCACCTCTGAATGAAGCTATTTGTCAAGAGAGTTTATTTATTTGACAAAGAAGGTATTTTTTCTTTAAATCCTACTAGCTGAGGTTCCATATATTGCTTGCTGTTAAGTTAGATTTACTAATTAGATGAATGCATTTAAAGTCAGAGGTGCTGCAGAACTGTCACTCCTTTAAAATGGGAATATATAAAAAAAAAAACATCAGCAGCAAAGACCGGTCTATCAGTCATGTATGTTACTGCACATTAAAAATGGAAAAACTAACAATCATTTGATCAAAAACAAATGGGTAAAACATGTAAATTGATTGTTAACTGTTGATGGAAACACCATTTCAGATTTTTTATAAACATTTGTACTTGTGGTCATATATATGGTCACTGGTGGATATTTTCATGGTAAAAACAAAGAAATGAACTGAAAGTCTACAAACAACAGGGAAACTCCAGATTACAAAAGGTGTCATGCAGCTGCCATACAGAATTCTCTGTAATATGTAGTATTTCCAAGTATAACATATAAATGTGAAACATTTGTTTAATAAGTTGCTTAAAATGGGTTTATTAGTTCCATTTTGGTTGTATACCTTTCCAGTCTGCTTTTGTAGGTCAGTAATTAAAATTAGCTTTAAAACTGGGACTATTCAAAAATATGACATATCTCAATATTTGTTTTATTTTTTTGTTTCATTTGAACAGTCAGAAGAACAAAGTATAATCTTTACTTTAGGGTTTTAATTTAGGCTATATTCCATATATTTGTGTTTGAATAAATGCTAGAACTAACAGTAAAAAAACTCAATATAGAGTTTCTTACATCAGTTTAGAGTAGACTAATTAGATGCGTGTGTTGAAATTGGCAGTCCTTTAAGCATGTTCAAGGTCCAGATGTGACAAATCAAGGAAACATGTTTGCAAAACAAAGTATTTGGTTTTATATTTTGTTGGGTATATTTGGGAGGAGCTAGACTGCGTTTTCAAGTTTTTACCAAAATACAAATTTAAGATTTAGCAACCTTAAAAATCATCATCTTTATTTTTCAAATCTTATTACATTGTTCAAGCAAAAGTAAAATTCTTACATTGTCCTTAATTTCAATTTACTCGACACATAAAAAGGTTTTAACATCACAAGTCTAGCATTTAATTGCTGTAACACTGTTTTAGCATCAGATTAGACAGACAAATACAGTAACAGCTTTTCTTTTATTTTTCCAAAAACATTTGAACTACATTTCAATAATTTGAGCTCAAATTGAATTAATCCATGAGGTGATCATGCGGTCCAGCTTTTCCCCATGTCTACCAGCTCCATGCCTTCACAATAGGAACGTGGACGTGACACCCGGACCTGCTTTGAAGAGGTGAGAACAAACGAATATGAAGCAGAGATCTTTCTCAAATCTTGATCCTAAGTTCCACACTTACTGCTGGAGTCCTGTGGGAAGCGAGCTGCTGCAGGAGCGGAAATGGAGTCCAGTGAATGGGTTCTACGGGCCAGCTACAGACAGACAGGTCACTGGCTTTTCCTGAGTCCAACACGCCATCTCCCACGCTCACCCCACTCCCCCGCCAACCATACTGGGAACTACAAAGCAAACACAATGTCAAGAAAAGATTTCAATGTCATGATGATTGAGATTTTAGGATTACGGTGAAAATCCTGTTTTTGGAGTTTTTGACATGTACGTGTGGCATTTTTCTTGAACAAATGTAATAAGAAATCATTTCATTTTTGTATTTCTGAATATTTCTCCTTCTGTTTGAATTAATGAACCGTTGTGATGTCACAACTGCCCAACCCTGCCCAACTTGCACAAGGTGCTCAGGTGTGGGAGAAGAGAAGATGGCATCTTCCACTTCTGTGCTGTAGAGGGTTGCAATTCAATGAAAGGCCATAGTGACATTAGCTTTCATTCTTTTCCTAAAGACTTTACTTTGAGAAACAAATGGATTGCATTTCAAAGCTAAACTCTCATTAATTGTCACGCACCTACACGTGTGAAATGTGTTCTCTGCGTTTGATTCATCCCCTGGAGGAGAGGTGAGCGGCAGAAACAGACGGGCAACATGGGACCTATATCCAGCTGTACAGTTCTGAGCCAGATGCCAGCTCAGATGAGGAAAATTAAAGACGTACATGGATCTAGTTGTCTACAAATAGAGGTATCGGAATGAAATTGGCCTACCTATCCCGGTTTCTACGTCACAACTGAGAGCTTTCTCAAACAGCATTTTTTCATCTGCTCTTGATTCACAGCGATTTGAATAAAGAAATATTCAGAAATGCAATTTTAATCTTAAATTCTTTTAAATATATGTCCTCTAAAAAACACACCAAAAACACGATATTCATTGGAAAACGACATTTTTTTTCTTTAATTGAAAAGTTCATAAAAACAAAAAAGCCGTATTTACTTGATATACACCTGTTTTGCTCAGCGTTGAGTTGTTGCAAAGGACAGAGTTTCACCTTGATGCCTCCAAATAAAGAGAGACTGCTTTGATTAAGTCAGTGCTATTCCACGGTTCCTGGAATGTTCCCCTTTCTTCAAGCACCAATGTGCACGAGCCCAAGTAGATTATTTCTGTTATCTTGATAGTTTTATATTTGTCCAACTTTCCAAGGCTTTGACCATTTACAAGTTCAACTGGTTTCTGTGCACAGATTGAAACTTGATGTGTGACAATGGATAGACCAACACAGCAAAACAGGGAGGTTTCTAAAAGTTTTTTATAGTTGATAAAACTTTTATCATATTTTTAATATGCCAAGTTTTAAAGTACTTGATGCTTCAGTCTTAATGGCTACACAGTGGATTTGTGGTCTAAAGAGCAAAACAATCCAGTACAGTCTTTACAAATAATAATTAACTCAGAGCAACTTTGTCAGTCCTGGAAAAAGACCCAAACTATAATTGACACGTATGTAGGGGAGCACTGTGTGTGTGTCACCTGTGTGGGTAGATGGTGCTGATGTGTGCTCCATGACTGGGACAGGTTGAAGCCAGGGACAGCGTGTCGTCATGGAAACAACAGGGGTGGTCGCGTGCCCGCAGATGCAGCAGATCATCCGAGCGCCTGAAGCCAAGATTATCCAAGGAATCTGCAGATCCCGCCCATGAACGCAACCAGAAGCGGCCCGACAGCTCATCAAAATGGTTGAACCTGCGATAGCTGAACAAACGTTTGATGCTGTTTGGCACCACAATACTTTGACCACACAAACTTATGTTTAGTATATTTTTTCTAAGACAGTTATTGCAAAAAAGTAATTTTCTTAAAGGAGTTAAGCTTCTGTGATGAAACTTCATCTTTTGAGACTGTTACTGTATTTCTCAGAAAGTCTTGACAGAGTTTGTGAGAGTTTTTGTGATGAACAAGGAGCTCCATAGAGGCAGAGAGGGGTGGAGTTGGCTCTGCTGCTATAGATGAGATCATACTTCATGAATGAACTTACTATGTTACACAGAGAATGCTTTGTGCCAGTGAGGGCTTCATACAGAAACTGAAAACAAACAAATTAAGCTCATAATTCCATTTTTCTTTTAAAAAATGCATTTCCGGTGCTTGACTGCTTTCACAAGCATGTAGTTTTGACCGTAAAACAACCAAAAAAAACAAATTTTCTGTTAGAAACACCACTTAATCCCTGACAAACATTTTTTTTTTTTGCTGTGATGTAGCAAAAAGTTGCAGTTAACATCCTGCACATGCTTCTGAGGAGCAAAACTAGTATAAACTGTAAACATAAAACTTTTAAACTGAATTTTACCTAACATTAACATGTCTGAGCTCTACAACTACATGTTTGAATAACAACTACATGTATGAATAGTGGCAGCTGATGGGCTTCATTCAGATGAAACTGTGGAGCAGCTGGGGGTGAGAGACGAGCCAGAGGCGAGGCCTACAGCCAAAGACAGGAGCACCGACCATCCACCTGATATCTCTCCTGATCCCCCGGAGGGAGTGGAAAACAGGGACAACATATGAATTGCACTGCACCAAATAGAGGCATGATGAACTAAATAAAAAAATAGTATTGGGTAAATGATAAAGAATAGAGGAGAGAAGTAATAGGGAACAGAACCCCAGTGCACCATCCTGTCTCCAGCTTCTAACGTCTAGCAGCCTGCTAGCAACTCATTGGTATTGAAATTTAATTTAAACATGTTAATGGTAATTTGCATGAATATGGCACAAACAGTGGATGGTATTAATAATGATGATAATAACAGAAAGTCAGAAGTTTTAGAATGTCAGTATTAATATATCATTAATCTAATCCAAGCTCGCGTAACCCCAGTAAGCAGAGGGAATAGGCCATCTTGGCCCGGTTTATCAAACCATTTTCCCCTTTGCTTAGCTTTGCGGTGAAATATGTGAAATGGAATGAAAATTATAATTATTCCCCCAAACTTCATAACAGTAGGTGAGGTAGGGCAGCAGTAAGTTAGATATTCTCTGATTACAAGCTAGCATGGCAATAGCAATGTTTTAAGCCTCACTTTGAATGTAGAAACTGTGTCTGCCTCTCTTACATGAGCTGGGAGCTTATACAATTAGACAGGGGTTTGGTGGCTAAAGGCTCTACCTCCAATTGTGCTTTTAGAGATTCTAGGAACCACAAGCAGCCCTGCGTTTTGTGAGCAAAGTGTTCTGTTTGGTTGGTAAGGCACTATGAGATCTTTAATATAGGATGGGGTCACACCATTCAAGGCCTTATAGGTTAGCAGGAGGATTTTGATTCTAGATTAAACTGGGAGCCAGTGAAGTGAAGCTAACACAGGAGTAACACGTTCTCTTCTGCTGGTTCCTTCCAACAATCTAACCGCTGCATTTTGAACAAGCTGAAGACTTTCTAGAGAACTTTTAGAGCACGCTAAATTCCTTTTGGGGTCACGGAGTTGCTGGAGCCAACCCAGCTACTGACGGGCAAAGGCGGGGTGCACTCTGGACAGATTGTCAGTCTGTCCGAGCCACACACTCAAATTCTCACGTAGGGGCTTTTTAACGAAACCAATTAATCTCTGACGCATGTTTTTGGACTGTGGGAGGTACAGTAACTGGAGAGAACCCACACATGCACGGGGAGATCATCCAAACTCCACACAGAGAGGTCTCAGCTGGGATTTAAACCAGGGGCTACTCCTTGCGAGGTGAGAGCGCTCACTGTCAACCAAAATCTGTTAAAAATTCACAAGTGGATGTGAAAAAGAATGGAAGAGTTTGAAGATTCAGGAGACTCAGGCAAACTACCAAACTCATTTAACAAAAATAAAAGCAATAATTAAAAAAATTCTGTATGTGGAACAGTCTGCACAACACAAATAAAAACAAATTCATGAAAACTGCCAACAAAAATTGTCCTTGCTGGGTTGACCAGTATTGCTGCAGGTAAATTACTGCTTAACTACATGAAATGTAAAAGATTCTAAACCGCATGACGCAGGTTATGAGTCCTTCTGGAAAAAAGTATGTTTACAGTGAAAGTAGCCGTGGATGCATCTTTCAGCGCACTTACTGGGAATGTGAATGATTAGCGGGAATTTCTTTTCCATTTTAAAGTTTAATAATCAGCATTTACTTAAACAATGCTGTAGAACCCAACTGGTCCTCCACTGTCTGCATCAATATTGCAGATGCCCATGCATGCACAGTTATTCTGCATTACAACCCTACTGAATCTACGTTCACTGGCTACTAGGTTTCTCTGTTGTCACGAAGCAGCTGTTAGCTGCAAGATGTTTTTCTGCCAATAATCTTTAATCATCTCAGGAATCCAACTTTGTCTGGAAGCTTTCATTTCCTACGTTTGAGGAGGTTCTGCTCTAAAACACTGACTTGTTTTGAATTCGATCTGTGAACACAAACACATATAGGTATCAAACCCATCCACACAAGCAGAATCTCAGTCAAGCTGGTTGAACTCGTCGTTTACAGAGAGTTATAGGTTCATGCAAATTAAAAATCACAGCTAGTTCAGCTTTGAAACTGATATTTTCAATGGTTGCAGATGACGACCTGAGCAGACGATTAATAACATCCAAAAAGTATATGTAGATTGTTTTCAGGCTTTACTAACATCTGCATATGATACTATTTGGACAAACGATATAGTAAAGTTTTCTTTAAAAAAATGTCTATTCCAATTGAATAAAGATTTTGTTGTGCAATTTGTAAAGATTTACTGATGTCATTTTGACAATGGTTAGAGCACATCACTCCTCCTTAATCTGTGACATAAAAACAGTGAAACAAACGCATTCATTCCACTCCTACTGGCTGACAGCGACATCTAGTGGACATCTAGTAGAGTGCAATAACTGATAATGCCGATTAGAGGTTTCCTGTTTTGCTTCTTCAAAACATCTGATTTAAGCACTTGATGTTTTTTGCTTACATATTGTAGCTTGTAATATAAAATGTATGATTTTTCCGCCAATTTATTTACAAATTAATATATATGCTCCCCCCCCACACACACACACAGCTGTCAGTGGTCATGTGTGCATGTGACAGAGCTGTTGGTACCTGCTGCGTGTCTGGTCCACTTTGGCTTGGATCAGAATGTCTCGATAGCGCCGAACAGCCACGTACGCCAACGTGCCGATGACAATCACAGCAATGAGTAAGACGGCCAGACACGCGCCCACAAGCCTTGCTCTAGTCATCTTTGTGTCACACCTTTGACCCATATACCAGAAGTCATCCCCTACAAGACAACTAAGACAAACCAAAACTCATTTGCACAGAGTTTTTCATTTTGGAAAAACGGATCATTCCAATGTAAACTAATGTTACCGGCAGACAGGAAGTTGATCTGGATGGTGTGTGCAGATGCCATGATGGTGGCAGTGGTCAAAGTGGCAGACAGAGGAGCAGCTGTAGTTTGCTGTGCCAGGTCGAGGCTCACATTTGTAGCCTTCAGGGCACTGAAGTAACCAGTTACACACATCCCCCTGAAGTCCTGAGAGACAAAGACGATAAAGAAAAAGAAGTGTGGCATTCTCTATCTCCATCTCAAGTTGTAATATTTAGCAAAATATAAATATATATATTTAAATGTCCTTCCTATTGTCTGAGTGAAAGACCCACTCCCATCATCTTTTGAGCTTTTTTAAAAGCATTACCAACGGTCTTTTTAATGCAATTTTAAGCTTAATTTTCTTAAAATATGTCCTCCATCATCAGAAAAATGTCCCAAGAACACACAAAAAAAAAACATTTTCATTTGAGTGGATCTTTAAATTTTATGGTTTAACAATTTAGAAACAGCAACTTATTTCACAGAGAGTTGTTTTTTGCAGCAAATGAAAAGATCTCATAACATTTGGTGTAGCCTCCATTATCTCCAACTTCATACACACATAAATCACGATATTCTACGCAACCTATTTATTCTAATTTTTTCCCCATTTTGACATTAGTCTTAAATTTCATTAGAGCTCATGATTACAGGAATGTAATTTGGTTTGGAAGTTAATGGACCCACGGGTACACATGAATATACTTTTACCTTCTCATTTTCAGAACTTTGTCGAATTGGGAGGAGTAAACGGCTGTAAATAAACACTTCATTCATGTTTCAAAAACCTTGGAGCGACGTCAGGGATAATAGGTTCAGTGTATTAATGTTTAGGATTTCATTGTGGATCAACATGAGGTGTTAATTCATTTCTACATATGTCATCTGGAATTTCACTTGTCAATTTAGCTGAAGTAAATTTTCAACAACCAGAGCTGTGAATATGTTGCTCAAGATGGATTATTTGCAATTTGATCACTCATTTCAATAGGCCGGATGCTGCAAATGTGAAGCCAGTAATTTCACATCTTGGTGACCAAATTGGTACAAGAGTGAACCCGCAATAATCAGATTTTTGTTAAGTTGATTGTGAGCTTCATTGATTTACTTAATTTGGTTGTTTACAAGAGTCTGCCCGCAGCTGCAGGAATAAAGTAACAACATTAGGACTGGAATTCTTCGACTATTCCTTTACTAGATCAGACAGAAGATTCAGTAACATGAAGATGCCAGGTCAAGAGATCAAAGAGAAATGTGGATGAAAACATGAAAAAGAAAACTCAGTTAAACCATCACTTCAGCCAGTACTGGTTTGAGATGTCACACTTTTGGTAATCTCCCTTTGACCCCATAACCTTCTACTGTAAGTCCAAAAATTATATTCAGGAAAAAAAGGCAGAATAAGGAAGAATATCTATTCTGGTTATTTTAAAGTCCCACTCCAATCATCTTTTGATCAATTGTAAAATCGTCCCCAGATGTTTTTTATTAAGGATTATGCTGTTTTTAGCCAAAATCAAAAAACCTATGTTGTTTTCAGGGACA
Source organism: Adrianichthys oophorus (assembly GCA_036245035.1). NCBI lineage: Eukaryota > Metazoa > Chordata > Actinopteri > Beloniformes > Adrianichthyidae > Adrianichthys > Adrianichthys oophorus. Next base: position 4,548,514 of record BSAI01000119.1, on the reverse strand, counting down.
TACTTCCTGCAGAGTGGCAAGAGTTAATTAGAAATTAGCCTGAATTGTGGGCGAGATTGTTGGCGTAAAAGTAAGCCTCCGCTTATTTCCCATGATCCCTTTATTTACACCCTTTCCAGCTTACAGCCCCTGACAAGCCCAACCTAACATAAGAAGTGCAACAAAAATGGTGAGAAATGTTGTAGCTCTCCAACTGCACAGTTTAGAGCCAAAGGCCATCTCAGATGAAGAAAACAAAGGTGTTTATGGGTCTATTTGTCTGCAAATAGATTTATCAGATTGGAGCGGAGCAGGGAGACTTTGGTACGCCCAACGCAGTTTCAATGTCCCAGCTAAGAGTCTTTTTCAACTGCATTTCTTCATCTGGTCCTGATTGACCACAGTTTGAATAAAAAAATACTCAAAAAACCTTAGATTAATGTGTATATGTTCTCTATCATGAGAAAAATGCTACAAGAACATGTTAAAAACACCCACAACACATTTTTCATTTAATAATTGCTTATTCTTTTACTGATGTGGATTTTTAAAAATATTTTTACAACCTCTGCACTTTTTTACTTTTAAAAGTTTGAATAATATTACTGCAGATTTGCATAAAAGCTGGTTGTCCTTTCATGGATTCAAACAATTAGCAAAAGTGATTGTAACTTTCTCAAACTTGTTTCACAAATGAATAAAACATTAGGAATTCATTTTTAGGATAGAAATTTGATTAATTCTATGTTCATGAAAAATTTGACACAAATAACTATAGTGCAATCTACGCTTTTTCAGTTTTTTAAATATTATATTATAATATTATTATCTTTTGCTTTTTTGGTTTAAAATGAAGACCAACGAAACTCTAGAGTCTTGTTCTTTTTTTTTTAACTTTGAGACCCATCGATTAGTCCTCCTTTCCAAGGGTTAAGAAGCAGTTAGACTAGATAGTCAGAGTGGTTTTCACCCTTTAGGCTCACCTCCAAGTGTAATGTTCATAACCCTGGATGATCTGAATGTCTTCCCTTCACGGACAGCCTGAGCCAGTCCTGTGCGCTCCAGCAGCGATGTAGATCCAGTCATGCTGAGCCACTGCAGCGCCCCTCTGGTATTAAAAGCCACCAGGCTCTGGACTGCATGGCCACTAAAGCAACAACAGAAACAGGTACTCTGTGTTTTATAAACATTTGAAGCATTTATCATGTCTTATTGTTTTTTTTTTTTTATTTAGGTTAAAAAAAATGCAGTTGGCATTACACTGTGCTCTAGTTTATCATGGAAGTTACGTTCTGAAAATAATCCACAGTAGGTGAAATCTGTGAAGTAGTCCAACAATAATTATAGATCTTTAAAGGTTGAAGAAATGAATAAATAAGCTAAAAAATTGCCATTGGGGTACGAAAAATTGTCTTGGGTAAGAATTCTTATTGTAAATTAAATTTCTAAATTCTAGTGACTATGACATGTTTTCTTACCTATTGATACATTTTCTTAAACTAACATGTTTCTTGCAAGACAGAAAACAAGACAGTTTTCTTGACACAACGGTCATATACTTTCTTAAGGTTCCGTTTTTGCAGCGTGTACACTTTTCTCTGACAGACATGAACATTTTCACACTTTAACACTCAAAGTTTAAACCTTAAAGAAAAATAAGTACAACATTATAGAATGAAAACAAAGATCATCATCAAAGCTAAATGTAGCTCTGCCAAACAGAATAGATTTTGTACAGGAGACATGGTACAGAGGAGATTGATTGGCAAGGTCAACAGCCAATCAGGAAGCAGAACTCAATCTGATGGTAAAAAATAAATATATAAAAAGCGTGAACAATTGCGTTGAAAAAAATTAGCAAAACAGCGAGACTGAATCACTGTTTTAACTGCAATATTGCCAGGGATCACTGTACTGTATTTTTTAGAAGAAATCTGACATTTTTGTGTTAAAATAATTATACTAGTAGGATTTTTTGTGAAGAGTGATCTTCCCTCCATTTTCTGAGATCTACAGGAAAAGTTTCAATGTTTTCTCTAAATCACCTCACCTGCTCCAAACTCCCAGCAGCTTGCTGAAGCCTGGAGCTCTCTGCAGATAAGGCTCCATCTAAAAATGAGGAAAGTTAGAAGAGAAGTTGATAATCTTAACCATGACCAGGGATTGCTTGTGTTCTGTGTACGGTCCCCTCACCCAGGCTGCTGTGTCTTCCTCCAAACCAGCTGCCAAAGCCGATTCAACCTCTTCCACGATGATCTGTAGCAGCAGCTCAACTGAGTCCTCTGGACAGAACAAAGAAGTTCATTTGAGTCCATAGAAACAAACACCTACGAGTTAGTGCGTGCATTTTACCTCTGATGGTTACTGGCTGGTTGGGCACAATGAAGAACATCGTACTGCTGGTGGAGTCCTGGGTGGGTGTGGAGGTCACTGCAGAGGGTGTGTGTGTGAAACGGCTCTCCTGATTGCGATGTGAAGTCAGTGATGGTTGAGCTGTGGGAGACCATGACCTAAACTCATCTTCTTCCTCTATGTTTACCCCCCCATGGTCCGATCTTGCAGGTGTGGCAGCAGTGGTGTAAGCAGGAGCAGCGATACGCTGTGTTTGTTCATACGTAGGAGAGATGCTAGCGGAAGTTGGCCAAATCTGGTGGTTGTGAGAGCCTGATGGTAAAGGTCTCTGGTCTGTCAAGCTTGAGCGGTTGTAGGATTCACTAACAGAGATCACAGCTCTTTGATTGTCAAAAGAAGGCTCAGAGTGTGGTTTGAGCGTGTAAGGAGGTGTTGAGGAGGCTGTGGTCGTGCTGGACGCCAACCACCCTGTGGGCGAACTGTCATGCAACACAGTGGAAGCAGCAGGCTGTTTGTGCTCCTCTCCTGTGGTCTCTGCTGAAGTCAGGTTCTGGATTTTTGTTGCTTTTGCTGCTCCGATTGTAGATAAAGATCCAGTGAAAGCAGAAGTCTCTCCGTCCATACCGTCAGTCAGAGAGGAGGTTCTTTCTGTGATCACATGTGGAAAAGCGGTCACTTTTTGAGGACTTTCTGTTTGAATGTCTTTGTTCCCCCTTTGTGTCGATCTAAAATCCAGAATCTCTGTGCTTGCAGGAGAACTTGTGGCACCAAAAGGAGTACGTGTGTGCAGCATGTGTGCACTTTGAAGATCAAATGCAGTCAGATCAGCGACAGCAGACGCAGGGGATGCAAGTTCGTCACTGCGGTATGCGTGTGGATGACTTGAAGCAACCTCCGCAGTAACAACATCAGCACCGTGCTCTGGGATGTGGGCGGTGGGTGAGGATAATGACGAAGTGGGTTCGGTGTCAGCGTTTGCACTGCTTGAGTCACGGTGTGTAGGTGCAGCGGAGGATCTTAAGAGGTCGGAGGTGGCAGTGGAAGTCAGACGGTAGTTTAGCTGGTCTGTGCTTCGCTGGCTTCTCCAGGAAAAGGACTGTTTATTTTCAGGTGTCCCACCAGCAGCACCGCCCTGTACAATTATGGTGGGTTCGGCCTCCCGCGTCTGATTCTCAGGGGGGGGAGAGGTGATGCGAAGAGAGGAGTGGGAGGCGGTCTCATCTGTTTGTGCAGTCACACTTTTTTCTGTGTGTTTAGAAGCTTCAATATCAGCGGTAAGGGGCGCTGTAGAGCTGGAGAAGGTTGCTCTGGTCCGTGACATTTCAGTGTGAGTGTTAACCCTTTCGGTTGAGGCATTTGGCTTTGCCGTATGCTGAAAGTATGGGTGTGTTTTGGTATCACGAGCGAGCAGAGCAGCTCCAGATGTTTCCGCTCTATTGTTTGCTTTTTCCTCAGGAAGATAGAGAGTTTCCCTATCAGCATTCCCAGCGACAGGGCGTCCCCGCTGGGTTGAGGTGTTGGGCAGCATCCCCCCATCGGGAGAAGAGGTGCTGGACTCAGACCGAGACCTGAAACGCCCTGTCGGACCTCCATAGAGAGGACCTTTGCTCTCCTCTGTGTCTTTTACCACCTTTTGAGCAGCGGTGGGTGTCCTGGTGAAGGAGAGTCCGGTCTGAGACAAACCAGCCGTCTCTTGGTCTGATTGGTAGGTTGAGTGGACATCAGAGACATTCCCTTCATCTCTCTGGACTGGATCATAAGAAGCACGCAAACAAAAACAGCCAAAGTGATGAGTGTCAATGTGGAAATCACAACATCAAAATGTTTTCTCTAACACACACTGTTGATAGAGATAAGAGATGTGGATTTATAAAACAACAAACTATGTCACTACAGGGTTTATTTGACTGGTTTACCTGACGCTCTATACTTTTACTTAAAGCACGTATGATTCTAATTCATTTGAAACGGCTAAATTCAACTCTTGTGATCAAGATAACAAGAAAGACACTTTTCAAGTCTAAACCAGATAATTGAGGAGGAATGTGTTCTCACCGTAGTACGCCAGACTGATGATGCTTGAGAAGAATCCCGACCCTCTGAGGATGGCTTTGTCTCTTTCACATCCAGAGAGCAGAACCGCTTCCCCGTTCTGTAAACGCCGCTCACCCTCGTTCCAGGCGCAGCGCAGGGACAAATCTGAGCCGATTTCTACCTTTAGAAGCATCATCCTCCCTGGAGGAATCTCTATCACCCAGGTGCAAAGGTAAAACAGTGATCTGCTTATGGGGCCGGGTGTGCTGGTGTTAGTAAAAAGTCCAGGTAAGGTGAGGTTGATCCGGCCAACGGGATCTTGGTCCAAATTGACATTTCCACCACAGAGCTGGTTCAACGAGGCCAAAGTTTTCTCTGTGAAAAGAGGAAATAACTGAAAGAGTCTGAAGGAAGCAACTCTAATATATGCAATATATCTGACATTTCTAAAACTTTTGAGAAAATATTCTAGTGTTTCTATCATTAGCTCATGTAAGACAGAGACACAAAAAAATGAATATACTGTATTTCTTCTAATAATGGCCAGTCTCTAATAGACGCTGGTCTCCAATAAAAGCCGGGTCTAACAGGTGTTAGCTGTAATAGACGCCGGTCTCTAATAGTGGCTGGGCTCCTTAGGACCCCCGCCCCACCCCTGGGTCGAGCACATTCATGCAGACGCAGCACCTGGGCACCTTGCCAGCGACTAAAGGCAGGTAACACAATATGCACATCCATCTTTGCAAAAATGCGGATGTTTGTTTTAGTGGATGAAATGCAGAAACGTTGCCCGGGCCGGCTCTAGGTTGACGTCAAGAAAATCATTGAGATTTTTGCTTCAGAGATTGAGCTGTCTTACGTCTGGGTAGGAAAAAGTTCCCAAAATAGCTCATATTTCATAAATAATTTGCTCTTTTGTGTGCCAAAAGTAATAATATATGATCATATATACGGAGATAGTTTACTCTGAAAGGCTTAAGAAAAGCGTGGTAGTCTAAAGGCCTTTTAAATCAGAAAGATCAAATGCTCCAATGACCGAGGCCACAATTTCTAAAACATTAAACTAAAGCGACTTTGTTTCATTCTTGATTAACAGGTATTTTACCACTGAAAGAAAGAAAAAGTTGTCTGCAATTCTTCAATTTGTTGTAAGAAGGAAACCTAAGCAGCCACTTCTAGATATTTGACCATCAGTATAAGAACTGTTTCATGACGTTTCATGGTGAAAAAAACCCACAGAAAAGTATCTGAAAAAGATTTCCAAAGGTCTAGAGGATAAAACAACTTCAACTAAAAACCCTTCATATTTGTTTTGATAATTATTATCCTAGAACCCGTTATTCCAAAGACTTTTAACAGAATCCTCTAGGAAAGTCTTGATTTTCACAAAAGTTTTGACGCACAGAAAGTTCTTTTGCACAATCCACAGGATGTTAAAGCTGGAGATTGTTTGTTTGTTGGATTTCCTTTTATTTTCAAACACAAAATAAAGAGTTATATAAATACGATGAACATAAAGTCATAAAAGTGCTCAAAAAAGGAAAGTAAAAAGTAAAAGAAAAATCTTATCAATTTCCACCCCCCATTTTACTATATTTTATGCCTACATTTTTACACATTAAACATGTAATCATTGTTCACATATACACAAAAAAAAAATCAAAGAAAAAAATTGTGCCAAAACAACTTCACAAAGTCACGATTGTCCATATATCTTCCTATTAGGTTTCTCATTTTCTAATTAATACGCTTTCAAAAATGTTTCCATTGTGTTATATTTTTCCTCATTTAGATATGCTTTTTTGGGTTGTCCTTACTATTCCATGAACATCTGAAACCCAACGATGAACTTCAGAAATGTGATAAAAGAATAGCTTGATGTGAGTATGAATGATCCCCAAAAAATCCTGTTCCACTGTGACTTTGGGGTTACAAAAATAAATGAATAATTTCTTCAAATTTGAGTGATCTAAAAATAAATTAAGGATGAATAAAGTTCAAGAGTTTACACCGCTGACAACCTAAGAAATGGTCCTAAAAACATCTAAATGAAGCTGTTAAAGTGACCTCCCAGAAGCCAGAAGCTCAGGGTTATGGTCCACGCACGCAAACCAAACAATGTGGATGAGCTGGAACACTAATCATGGAAAAACTGATTTATATTCACGGACAAAAAAAACGCCAACTTATTCTACGGCAAGATGTTCCATGAGTAATAGCCGGGTGGCTGATAATTTCCTAAATGGCATGTTTAGTGCAGTTGGTACCTTAGCTAATGTTATTAGAGATCTGGAACCAAATAAACAATAAAAACACATTTAATTGTGGTAATCTCCGTGGCAAAATAATTGATTTTTGTTTACAAGAGGCTTATATTTTTATTTTGTACTCAAAAACAAGATGCTTTAATTAAGAAAGGACCTAATTAAATGTGTTCTTTTCAAAATAAGATGGCAACAGCATATCGTGATTTCAAAATAAAAGGTGAGCTCACCTGTTGTGATGATAAACAGCAACAGGTACGTGTGGAGCTGCATTTCCAATGTTGAGACATCTCACTTTCAGAAGGCTCTTGTGGTCCCAAATCCACGCAGGTTCCTGAGATTCACCCTTTCCACGCGCTCGACGCCGTATGAGTCCTCCAGGCTTCCTGCCGGACAGCAGTACTGACGCGCGGAGGCGTCCCTCTCCATCCTTTCCTCCGCGGCGCTCCACAGAGCAGTGCTGCGGCCGAGCCAGCTCAAATTAGATCCGCGTATGTCGGCCAGAGTCTCTCCCCGCTGGGCCGGGAGTGGGTGGAGGGAGGATGAAAAGGAGGTAAGCAGCGCCTCCAGGCTGCCGCTCCTGGAGTTCGTTAAAGTTCAGCGACGTTTAAGATGAAAAGAAAACGTCCGCCGGTGGAGCAGGAACTCCTTTTTTACATGGACAGGAAACTAGTGCCAGGGACGTTTTCCCCAAAGATTGAGAGCTCACAACTTATTAAAATCTTTATTCGTGACACCCCGCTGAAAAACTTCAAACAAGACTATTCTGGCCCGAATAAAAAGTATGCTGCTGAATAAAACAATTTTGCATTCCACCCTGTTTAATTTAAGGATATTTTTTAAAAATCTGGATTAAACTAGTTTCAAACACGTTTGCATCTCCCACCCCCCCTAAAAAATGCATCACATAGGGTCACATAACACACAGATTCAAAACAAGCTATAGAATTTTATAAATATTGTAATTGATTGTAATTGTAATTCCATTTCTTAACCAGCTGTATACAGCCTGGACAGGTCACCAGCCTGTTGCCTAACCACACAAGCACACACCAAAAACACTGAAAGTCACACCTAGGGACAATTTAGTGTAATCAACCTTTGAAGCATTTTTTTTCCATGGGAGGCAGCTGGAGTGCCTGGAGAAAACCCAAGCATAAATGAGGAGAACATGCACACAGAGAACAACGCCACGCAGCAGGGTCCCAGCTGGAATTTGAACCTGGTGCTGACCACTGTTCCACCATACAGCCCTCCAAATAAATTGTTGGGGGAAAAAAGTGATAAATTCAGCTTCCTAAATTTAACTAATGCCATTTGTATTCAATTGCTGCCAATTTTTCTGTCAACTCTCTTTACTTTTAGATCAATCAATCAGTCAATCAATCAATCAATCAATCAATCAATCAATCAATCAATCAATCAATCAATCAAT
>BSAI01000119.1:4366569-4540440 GCA_036245035.1 Adrianichthys oophorus | reverse complement strand
AATCAATCAATCAATCAATCAATCAATCAATCAATCAATCAATCAATAAGTTTGTAGAGCACCCTTTTATCATCATGATGTAAAAAACAAGGTAAAAAACATGCACTTATTGGGCACTTTATCAAGTACATCTTGTATTCGACTGGACCTCTTTTTGCCTTCAGAACTGTTTTAATCCTTGGTGTCATAGATTCAACAAGGTACTGGAAATATTCCTCAGAGAGTTTGGTCCTTATTGACATGAAAGCATCACAGTTGCTGCAGATTTGTCGGCTGCACATCCATGATGACAATATCCCGTTCCTCCACATCCCAAAGGTGTTTTATTGGGTTGAGATCTGGTGACTGTAATGTGAGTCCAGTGAACTCATCATGTTCTAGAAACCAGTCTGAGATGATTCCAGCTTTATGACATGGAACCTTATCCTACTGGAAGTATCATCAGAAGATGGTACACTGTGGTCATAAAGGGATGGACATGGTCAGCAACAATACTCATGTAAGCTGTGGTGTTGGAACCATGCTCAGTTAGTACTAAGGGGCCCAAAGTGTGGCAAGTAAATATCTCCCACACTATTATACCACCACCACCCATCTGAACCATTGACACAAGGCAGGATGGATCCATGTTTCATGTTGTTGGGCCAAACCAGTGCCTCTAACCACTGACATCAACAAGACATTTCTGCCCACAGAACTGCCACTCACTGGATATTTTCTCTATTTCTGACCATTCTCTCTCTGTAAACTCTAGAGTTGGTTGTGGGTTAAAATCCCAGTAGATCAGCAGTTTCTGAAAAAAAAATCATATCAGCCCATCTGGCACCAACAACCGTGGCACTTTCAAAATAACATATATCTTCTTTCTTCCCCATCCTGATGCCCAGTTTGAAAAGCAGCAGATCATCTTGACCATGTCTACGTCATGGTAGACATGGAGCTTCTGCCATGTGATTGGCTGATTAGAAACTTGTGTTAACGAGCAGTTGAACAGGTGTACTTAATGAAGCGGCCGGTGAATTTATGTAAGAAGAGTTAAAACAACAGCAATCAAGACAAACATAAAATGGAAGAAAATGCTGTGACTAATACTTTGAGGAGGCGCTGTATAGGTTAAAAGATAGAGTAAAATTTTACAAATAATAAACCATAAAAGTAATAAGCAGGCTGAGGCAGATGGATCCATGTGCAGAATTTTATTAACAGTGAAGAGAAAAAACAGAAGCGCAGGAAGCTGGGCAGGTGAGGGCTGACTATGAGGTAAGATAGCTGACTCAGCCCAGCTGAGGCAGCAGACAGAGCCAGGCATCCAGTATTGATCAGTGGCTTGGCTGAGCAAAGCCAGAACCATACATAAGGTTAGAATGTACTTTACACTGAGCCTGGCTGAGTGTGCAGCATAAATAGAGACGGGGGGGGGGCATTGCAGAGGAGAGACAGCTGTGTGATGACTGAGTGAAAGCATCTTGGAAACATCCAGGTATTGAGGGCAATGGCTGATGGGAAACGTAGTAAAAGAACCAGGAAGTGGTTAGCATTCAGGTGACAGGTCCAGCTGATGGCCATAGGGGGAGACAGGGGACCGGTTCCTGACAGCCATAACATACTTAAAAACCACACGAATACACAAGTTAATTAGGTGAGTTATGTATGAGTTAAAAAGATAGGTCTTTAATTTACATTTATAAATCTCCACAGATGCACAAACTCTCAGATCCTCTGATTATTCAACAGATGAGGACCACAGTACTGAAAAAAAGCCTTGTTTAAAGTTCAATAAATATGAAAAATCTAAAGGTTTACTACAGGATGTGCAATGGCTGTAACAACAGTTAGTTTACTTAAAGACTACCACGGCTGTCAACAGCATGTCAACTTTTTTTTCTTTAGTATCTCACAACACAAAAAAGACAAAAAATCAGCTTAATCAAAGAAAATCAGCTTTATTATTTTTTAATGCAGCAGTTTTTTAATGATCGTCACACGTTTAGTTGATAGAAATACAGAAACAACTGCTTCTTCAGAAGTTGGTCTATTTATTCAATTTTTTATGCTTAATTCCATTTTATAGTTGAACACAGGTTGAGTAAAAAATACATTTCATTTACATGTGATCAGGAAGTGTGTTCAGGTAAAAACATAACAATCATTAAAGTTATTCAAGAAATGTTAACTGGTTCAGTGAATTTTTTCGTGTTGTAGTCATGTTTCAGATCAATAGGACAGTCGTATTTTTTAAAACAAAAACTATTATGTAGGACAAAGACATTAGCAGAAATGACATTTTGATCAAATATGAGAAATTTTGGGCAAATGTAGCTTTAAAAAACATTTGTTAGTTTGGAGATGGTTTATAGCGTTCACACCTGTCTCCTGTCAGATGAGGGTCACAGGTCAGAGTATACTGGACCTCAAAGCCACCATTTTTAGCTGAGCAGGTGAATCTGTGTGTTCCCTGAACCACAGACCTCTGACATGATCCCAGGAGGTCATCTCTTTTCAGGTCTTCATCCCAGACCTCGACTACCAATTTAGGATTTGTGTCCACCTTTATGAAAAACGACATATAAGATTTACAGATGTGTTATTCTTTAAAAGTTCTGTTAGTGTTTATTTTAGCTCAAAGCAGAACAGTATCTAATTCACAGATATATGCTAGTACTAAACAAATTCAAAGTTTTGTTTTGATCAAAATTGGATTAGTTGAATTTTTTTTTAATAAAAACCTTTCATTTAATTTTCAAAAATATTTTGGAAACCCTAGTTAGTCATAAATTATTTTTAAAATCATGTTTTACTGTAGAAAAAGAGGAATGGGGATTTTTTTCTTTCTTGTTTGTTTGATCATGTTTTCAACGCTGAAGTTAACTGACCTTGCCCAAATTGTAGTTAGCGTTCCATTGTGGATAATTTGACCGGATCATATGGGTCCTATGATAGTTAGAACCAAACCACATCTTGGCATAGCTGTGAACAAGAGAAAACACGAGAGGGGTTTATTTATGAATATTACTGATGAATTAATCAGAGGTTTTGACCTTGCCTGACCTTTCGGTCTTGCCTGTTAAATCGCCTTTCAAGTTCCATCCTCGTATGATGGTCACCTTCAAGGTTCCTCTCCTGGCCTGCATTGGACAGCAGTTGGTAGCCAGGTTGGGAGTGTACCCTTTACACACTGGTTCACTCGGCGAGCGTTTCACTGCGTTGTCCTCCAAGTATTGCGGAATAGCAGCCTGCATCCCAGCTCTTTGGGTCTCACTAGGCATTAGGTCATGCATTGGGTGAAGTGAGTATGAAACAATATCTGGGTGATCCTTTAAAGATGCCAGCCAGCTCAGGTAGCCCATGGAGTCATTATGGGTAATTGAAAACTCCCCTAGCCATCCATTGCCTCCGGAGACCTCTGTGTAGTGCTGATGGAAGCCAGAGCTGTACTTTGTGGATATACCTTCATTCTGGAGAACCTGTTTGCAGGACTCTCGGACGCTGGATAGTTTTAACTTCCCCAAACCAACTGACATACCCAGAGATAAACAAGAGTGCACCTAGAAGATAGAAGGGACAACAATTTGCAACGGCAAAACACAATGTCACACTATTAGATCTGCAGGGTGGTGTGCTGGTTTGAACTGTCATCTCACAAAAAAACTCCTGATTGACTCTAAATTGGCCTTCAGTTGTGAATATGTTTAAGAGGTTTGTATATCTGTTGCTGTTCGGCTCGTTGACTGTTCATGAGAATTGGACCGAGTGAGTGACGTCGCAGATTGAAAATGGCTTATTTCTGCTTTCAATGAAATTAAGTCAATTCAGTCACCATTTTACTGCTATGGATATCTACTGGACACCTCAGACAACTCTATTGTGTTACTCTTTTAGATAGTGTTCTGCATATATAGGTCTCCTACACATCTAATGGACATCTAATGTTTTTACATTTTTAGATAATATTTCGATTTTAGATTACTAGGAGGCTATGCACAATGAGGTTGCATGGTAGTGTGGTGGTTAGCTCCTTCATCTTACAGTGAGAAGAACCTGGTTCAAAACCCAGCTGGATCCTTTCTGTGTGAAGTTTGTATTGCATTTTCTCCTGTTTCCTAACACATTTCAGCAAAAATTGCTATTTGAAAGTTGACTCTGTGTCAACACAAGTAGATGTGTAGTAGATCTCTATATGCAGATATCTTTCAGAACACTATTGGTAGACATTTAATAGAGTAACAACATAGAGCCGTCAGAGATGTTCTGTAGATATCTACAGTAGATTTATATTATGTATTTAATTGACATCCTTTTCCCAGTGGGTATGATCTGGTCAAAATGAGTACCACAAATGTACTGCTCATTTCCCACCATAAGTATTTAAGTTAATTGTTTGAAGTTGTTTGCTGTTGGGTCATTTTTTTGTTTCACCACAGTTCAGACTTTTGTCCTATTTTCTTCTTTGCCATGTTTTGGCTCTGTTTTTTTTTTTTTTTTTTTTACCAACGCATGCTTCAGTTTGTTATATCAATTAATTTTTTTAGTTTAAGTCAGATCTATCTACTCTCCTGCTTTGGGATCCTTATTGGATGCTTTCCGCTAGAAGAACTCATACACAACAAAAAACAAATAAGACAATAAATCAGTATTAAGCAAGTGAATAAGCTTTATTGAAAAAAATCTAAGCATGTAGCTGATAACTGTGTAAGGTGAGGTTTACACAAATTATTGTCTGTTACTCGTACTTCAGTACATATAAACCTAACATATCTGTTTGAGTTTACTATATCCGTGTGTAGGGGAGGAGAGTCCATTCAGTGAAGCCAAACAAGTTCGGGTCGCTGTCACTCGCCTCAACCTTCCTCCAAGATGAACCTAAAGAAAGTTTATCATTTAAAAAAGAAAAAACATATATATATATATATATGACATCATAAACATCAAAGTGAAAGAAAAATGAACCTGTCTGATGTAGTGCGTGCCGTAGATATGAATAAGTTCTCCATACTGAGCACTGGTGGAGGAAGTGTAATGGCTTGGCAGCCTTTCCACATCCTTCCTGAACTCAGAGCTGAGGGCTGGTCTGCCTGTTGTACGGTAACTGGAAAAAAGGTACAAAAAAGCAAAAAGTTGGTGGTAAAATTGGAAATGTAAACATTTCTGTGATCATGCAAAAGTGTTCACAGTCTACCTATAATGGCTGCAGGTGACTGTGTATGCTGAAGGAGTGGCGGTCCTCACTGGTCCTTTGTGAACCAAAACTGTAAGCGGAGGAGCGTGTTCCTCCCACTTCCAGGTTGGCCGACACATACTTTTGAAAATCCAGACCAACCTGATAAATTACAAGAAAAAAAGACATTGATTTTCTCTAACGTTAATTATGGAGTCTGTTTGTGTGAGATATTTACTACCTTCCAGTCATTGCTGTCCTGGGCAGAGAATGTCTCAATCAGCGAGCTGGGAACAAATTCAAGTTTTTCATTTTGAAGGCCAATCTGCAGCGTGGTGTAGTTAAAACTAACATAGAAGCAGAATGCAGCTTCAAACTGTACCTGACAAAAGTGTGGGAGGAGCTGTAGATGTCAGCACTGCAGCGGCTAAATGCACGCCAGTCAATCACAGCAGCTGGTAACTGAAGGGAAAAAAAAATAAATCCAGAATGACGCCATGTCTGATGCTTGTTTGCAACTGTTTTGTTGTTGTTTCTTACTCACTTTTTGCAGTCTGTTTCCTTGGAGAGGGTTGGAGCACAGGGTGCAGAGGCCGCTTGCTGTGAGGTAGGTCTTTACATCAATCACCTAAGCTCCTTTCCGCTGCAGCCTGACTATGTCGAAGCCTTCTCCCACCAGATTGTGGCCAGGTATGAAAGTGGCAGAATCACACTCGCTGGTATTTCCACTCCGACATGACAAAACGGGGTAGAGGAGGAAGAGAGCCAGGAAAACAACTGACGATGAAGATGCCACCATGTCTGGAATTAGAGATTATATGAAATAAACTCAAACATGCAAAGCTGATGAACCATATATCTTCTACTAGTAACTCTGGTGTTTATTCAAAAATGTTGGCAGCCGGCCCAGTTTTTATTAGAGACCGACCACTATTGGAAGATATATGGTTATTATGAATTTGCAAACATCTCTAAATAATGTTTCTCATTTCTGTCACTAATTTGTTTCTTAATATCCACCCATCCTTTTTTGAAACTTGTTGAATCCCTTTTGGGTCCACAAGGTTGCTGGGGCCTATCCCAGCTCCCAGAAGGTGGAATACACCCTGGACAGGTCGTCAGTCAATCCCAGTGTGTTTGCAATATTAAGCACAAAAAAGCTATTATTTTATTTACAGAACTCACTTCACAAGAATTAGTTAAATGAAAATATGTCACCAACAGTATACCTTTATATCATGTTGCTCAAGCTTCACTTATCAGTGATTTTTACTATGACAATATACTATATCTGTTTTTTTTCAACAATAAAACAGCCTGTTCTGTTATCTGACTATAAAGACCATGTGTAAAGCTGTTTCAGAGAATAGAACTTCATTTCAAAGGATTTTTATTTGTTTATTTCACAGTTCTTCTGCTTGAACAATAACTGACTGGCAAAACGTGATTCAAACAGTTTAGAAGTTTATGAATCGTTTTTCTCCTTCCTCTATAAAAAGCAAACAGATTATTTGTTTTTTTTTTATTAAAACTTTAAAGATTGTAGCGTTTTATTAAAAGATGTTTTCAAGTCAAGACTTAAAAGTGCTTTATAGTAAAGATTAAAAAGATACTAGAGATACTTACTTGAGATTACATTTTTTTAATGCAAAATTTCAATAAAAATATTAAAATAAAGTGCATATATAGCCTAGATTTAGAACCTCTAAATCTTTAAACATCATGTGTTGTAGTATTTACTTGTTAATAACTCCTACAGTTTTATCACTAGTGTAAAAGAAAGGTCAATAAAGGCTGTATGAAACTGTTTATTTAGGTTATTTGAAACTGAGTATAATCCACTTTCTGGACATGTTTGTCTTTTACCCAATAATTAGTAGTTCTGTAGAGCAGCAGCACTAAGGCTAAGAACATTTACTTTCTGTTTTGTCCTTACAGCATTTATGCAGCTTTGCTGTTTATTGTCAAACTTCATTGTAGTACATGTACTATGTCACATTTCTATTTCCGTTCATGTTTAAATATAAGTTACGTTTTTTTAAACTTCAAAAATTTCGAAATAAACTTTTGAATTTTATTACACTGCAAAAACAACCCCTCTAAAAATTAGTCAAAAATTATTAGATTTTTGAAAATTGTTCTTTGAATAGCCAAATCAATCTGTCAATAGGGTACAAAAAATTGTCTTACCTAAAAATCTTACTTATAAATTGTTAGTTGAAGAAAACATGTCTTTTTGGCTGGAATTTTCTGTCTTGCAAAATTTGTCTTGAAACAAGGGTCTTTTTACTTTCTTACAATCCAGTTTTTGCAGTGTAGCACGTATGGATCCATTTTCTTTTCCATACTGTCAGCTTCAGATTGACAATGTGTTAAAAAAAAAACAACGCAATTGTAGTTGCTTTTCTAAGAATCCCTTTTTGATTCTGGGTCATCCTTCCACAAACGTTTAATGCAAGAAGAAAGAAGATGTAAAATATATTCTTTTTGTATATCTGTTTTCAACTCACATCTTAGTTTGTTTTGAACACTTTGGGCTTCAACAATGTCTGGTATAGCAAAAAACAAACAAATAAACAATGTCAAAATAAAAATATAGTAAACATGTTGAAAAAGTAAACATCACCAGCTCATAGATGCCTAAAACACTTAACCAAAGTTCTATAACCTTTAAGCTAAAAGAGCCATTTGCATTTACTGAGCAAACCCAGTGACAGCAGCAAAATCTTTATTGTTTTAGAAAAATACATTTTATTCATTCTTTTTTCTTTTGTCCATTATGCCATTCCTTCCTAAAATGTTTCTTTTTAATGTTTAAACTAATTGATAATAACCAGTATTGTATTTTCCTATAAACAATTTACTTTACTTTAGACAGCAGCACATACATGTTCCTTTCAAAAGAAAATATAACCTTTGTCAAATAATGAAGATTCACTTGAATAAAAATGCCAAAAAACAATTCAAACAGCATTTTCTATCATCATGACTTTTAGGCACTATCATCCCATTTCTCCTATGGGATTTAAACATGACAACATTGGTTATTTATGTATTTCTATAAATGAAATTCTTTACTTCAAGATCTTTACCTCTGAACAGCAGCTAGACACCTTTGTCCAGCAGAAAATAGAAATATGGGCTTTAACCTATAATAAGTCTCTCTGACAGTAGATTAAGCTTTTTACTGTCATTTTGATCAGTAATCTGACATGTTTAAAATGTAATCATACATAAATGTCAAAACTTAACTATCCGAAAATACAAACCCAATTATGGATTCAATTTGTTTGCATTATTTTTAGAAGCCAAATGTCCACAACGGAGGGATAAAAAGAGACACACGTGGCTCCAAAGCTTCCGGTTTCAAACTTCTGATCTAAACAGCATAAGATATGAAAATATATTTTTTTACTTTGTTGTTGGTAAAATAACATTAATTAAAAAAGAAAGAAAATTCAATATCTAAAGATTATCTGACTTGTGAAACTACTGTCTTTGTAAAAAATAGTTCTTACCTCTTCAAGTTTTGAAAGGTGCAGCACCTCTTTACAGTGTCAAAATATGACGAACTCAGAAGTGCAAGAAAACCAGATTTATTAATTCTTTAACTTGGAGGACCCCCAGGCAGAAAAACGGCCATGCACAGATGTGGGTTAAGGAGAGCGGACTGCAGGGAAGGAGTGGAGTGGAGTCTTCTGTACAGCAATAGGAAGGTGTGGCTCCTGACACAGAAGCTAGTGAGGAGAAAAGGAAAGGGGTGTGGCAAAAAAGGATCATGGAGCTTAGTCACAAACTCTTGATTCCACAATTCAAATAATAATCACCAAATATCTGGTAAGGTTCAGAAAAGTCAAAGGTGCGGGGACTTAATGAGGCTTGGGGCAAAATGGAGCAGCAGAGAGACAGGAGCAGGCAAGGGCAAAGGAAGCATAAAGTCTAGAGCAGAGGCTGGAACACAGGCTGAGTGATGAGCATGAACAGAGCAGGAGAGTTGACGAAGAGCTTGCAGCAGCCCTGGCCTGAGCTGCATGGCACCCTAAGCGAAAAAGGATTTTTGCCCACCCCACCTAGCTTAGACAGCGGCAGCGACAGGTAAGGAGGGGCGCTGCACCAGGAAAAGTTATTGATTACATCAAACTTTCAAGTAATTTTATTTGTTTTAAATGATTACTTTTTTATTTTTAAACTAAATAAGTGGTGTGTCCAACTGTTATTAACTTGTAAAAAATGTCTTAAACTTTAAAAGAAAAAAAAAAAACATGCCCCAATCATTGTTATTTGGCGCCCCCTTCAGCAGATGGCACCCTAGGCATCTGCCTGGGTCACCTATGCCAAACGCCGACCCTGGCTTGCAGTGCAGCTATCCAACAGAGTGAAGGACAGAGGCAGTATGGGAGCTGGCACAGGTGGATGGAGCCAATCAGATGATTAGCAACAGGGTAGCTTCTGCCTCGACATGAAGCAAATAAACACACATGCATGCACACACACTTAGCAGAATAAAGGGTGAAGAGAATCAAGAGATGGAAGAACTTGATCAGACAAGCTAAGATTACTATTTATAAGGAAGCTGGACAACTTAAAAGCCCTGAGATAAGCTGGTTCACAGACGAAAGACAACAAGCGTGTTGCATCAAAGGTAAAGGAAATAACCTTGCAAGACTTGCCTTTATGACGTCCCTATAAAAAAATACACAATGGAATGTTTCTGTGGAAATGGAAAATTATTAACTAATTGTGAGCTTTTTCCTTTATTACGTTTTTTTTCCAAGACTCGTGTTAGATTTAGTCTTTCTATTGTGTATTCTTTAGTATTGATATTTCAATTGCAGTTTCTATTTGTTTTTGTGTCTTTTGCTTCAGTTAGATGTTCAAATTCTTCTTTAAACAGGGCTTTTTTTTGTTTTTGTTCTCACACCAACATTTTTTTTTTCATAAAATGCTCAAAAAATAGTTATGCTTACTAAAGTTCCTCCATAGATGTCAGTGAGAAAACTTTAAAACATGAATACAGACTTTTGACTTGCTGTTCATCATCATTGATTTACTTACTAAGTTGATCTGTTCTGAATTGTAAACTTGGGTCAGCAAAACACATTTACAAAAATCCAAATGTGGATAAAACCCAGCACCATTGGTCGACAGAGTGATGAGAGGTGATGCTTTTTGTATTAAACTTCTGTCAGATGGCAGTGAAACATCAGTTCATTTACCTTAAATACTTCATCATATCTATGACTCCTGTTGTCTGAGAACATTGTGATATGAGGTGGTCACCATATATAAAGCTGATCCAAACTTTAAAATATCAATTGTGTTCACTTGCATGGGAAAAAACATCCCTCCTCAGTTTATCAATCACATTTATACCTGTTGTATTGAACTGACCAAAGTTGTGTCATGAGGTATGCAACAATAGTTCTGACATTGTTTAATCTTTCTTGACTGATTTTTGTTGTAAGACTCTGATAAAGACTGAGCAAGAAATTCTGGCTTGTTACAGTCTGTAATGATTTGTGATTTCAAAATTCAGTTTTCAATCATAGGGTGATCTTCAATCTGCAAAACTGAATTTGATTTTCATAATTTAATAATTTTGGTGCAGCTTTGCATTAATATGAACCTGTATTTACCACAAAAAATAAAAGTAGGTTTCATCCAAGTTCATCTGATACTGGTGATATTCATTTTAAATATACACTATAAGGACAAAACATTGACTGTATATGCTCATATGCAGTCAACGGAACAAAGTTAAAATGAAAAAAGGGAACAGACTCACAAAACAGTTTTTAGTTCATTTATTCTCAAACGAAAACAGTGTTAACAATTCATCTGAACATTGATGCTTTTAAAAGCTTTTTCGCCAATAGTTTAAACCAGCGAGGTCTTCATTCAGGGGGTTACCAGCGCACTGATCATGCACTTTTCAAAGTCAGCTTAAAGAAACATTTTGAGTTCATGGAAGCAATATTAGATCAGAGTATTGAGAGTGAACTAGGTAAAACTCTAGAGAACTCAAGGTGCTGCAAAAACGCTTCAACCATCTCAAACCAATTCAAAACAGATAAAGGAACTGCTTTGGCACGCGCGTACAGTAATAATGGAAAAGGTTACAGTCAACCAAACAGCAAATGGTCCTTTTGAAGCATTCAAATGACATGCTTTTCCACACTTACTGCTCAACTCTGTGCATGTAGTCACTTCAACAGGCACTAATAATATTTTTATATCGGCCATGGCTAAAAAAAAAAAAAAAGCTTGGATCTTGAAGATTACTTCAGTTGTCTGGGTAAGGAAATGAACCATATCTGGAAGCATCCTAAAACAATGATGTCAGGCTGAAAGCTGTATTCATTGAGTGGTTGTGTCATAAAAGGAAACTACAGGTGAGGCTGGTATGGATGCAAACATGTAGATAGGAAGGTAGAACGGGAGGCGTTTCAGCCTGTGCGTAGGATGATGTGGACGCCAGAATCAGTGAAGACGGGGCCGCTCATGTCTCCCACTTTCAGATTGAAGGACGCGTCTTCAAAAGGCTTTTGCATCTGACCTAAAACGTGAAGAGAAGGTGCTTCATGTTAACGAAAATAACTCATAATCCAAAATGTGTGTGTCCATCATGTTTGGAAGTGTAAGTAATATCAAATAAAATTGCTTCAGCTTCAATTAAATATGCAAAATAAATAAAATATCTGTTTAGTGTTTGATTTTTTATTTTTGACTGTTCTCAGGGTTTCTGCAGCTTTAGACATTTTCCATATCTTTTTTTTATGTTTAATAAAATGTACAGTTGGGATGTGCTAGTTCTACTATTCATTTATTTGTAAGTGAACTGCAGATCACAAATGCAAACATGCAGAGGAAAGACAACTTTGACTAATTGAACATTTAAGGTGGACTATAACTTCACTTCATGACTTTCTAATTCAATGTAAAGTTTGTGTGTTTCCCTTCAGTTTTACATATGTGGGATGATTCAACAGAGAGAAGACAAGCCGTGCTAGAGGGACTGATGAGAATGGTGCTGGCAAATGCAGCAAGGCAACACTGAGAACACAAGCTAAGCAAGTGGGCAGAATGAAAAGGTGAACAAGGCTTTTGCTGCAGGGGAAACCATTTAGAAGAAATAGATTATTATGCAGTTCTTTTAATGAAATTAGAAACATTTTTACTTAAAAAAACAGAAGAGATTAGGAAAATACCATCTTAAAATGAGCTGAAAGAACGGAAACTGAGAAAACAGAATATTTCTCTTGAGACATTGTAATGCAGGTACCTCTGCCAAACAGTCCCAGATCTCCACCGTTCTTAGCTGAGCTGCAGTCGCTGAACTGAGAGGCTAGGGACTCAAAAGTCTCGTGCCCAGATTTGATTTCTTCTATGTACTCTAAACAAAAAAGACAAGACAGAAGATTTAGTGATGAGATTTGACACACAATTCTGTGGCTCTGTCCTCTCCCTTACTTACTCTGAATAAGCTCTACAGCCTCTTCTTTAGTTCTCGTTATATTTTGTTCCCTCCAGGAAGATGGACGTCTGGACTGATTATGTTTAACTAGGAGGTGGGAGCACCGCACCTGAGAGAGAGGAGAGAACACAAAAAGATAAACAATCGACAATTGTTGACACTAAACCGTTCAGTGGCAACATTTTTTAAATTAAAAAAAAAAACCTAATTGCATAATTTTTATTCTTGAGTATTTACTTTTGTATATTGCGTGAATTATATACTACTTCACAATTTACTAAAACAATTACAATAAACATAGATCCGGTTTTTCAACACCTTTGTCAACAATAACACACACAACATTAGTATTCTTTAATTAGAGATAAAGGTGCTTACTTTAAAAAACCCACTGTGATGAAAATCATGTTTTTTGTGCTTTTTTAACATTTTCTTGTAGCACGATGAAAGCCATCTATAAAGAAAATTAATAATTTGAGTACCTCTTTCAAATTGTTGAGATTCTGGAGCAGATGAAAAAAATGCCATTTAAAAAAGCGTATTTGTGATGTAAAAATGTTGCTGGGTGGGCCTTAGGCTCTCTGCTCTGCTCCATTGTGATGTATCCACTTACAGACAAATGGATCCATCTATGTCTTTGTTTTCCAAGCTCAAAACTGCACGGCTGGATACCTTCAATATTGCTCGCTATTTTTGCTGCACTTGTAATGTTACGTTGGGTTTGCGAGGAACTGTAAGCTAGCAGGAAAGTGTGAAAAGAGAGCTTTAAATTATGTGTGATGAGAATGGGGACGGGGTTGCTCCCCATCAACAATCCCACACACAACTCAAAAGTGAATCTCTCGACCTACTGCCGGTCTACAGAAACTATGTCCTAGAAAAGGATAAAAGTTTGTCGATTTTGGTTAAATACTGCAAAATCATGATATAAAAACAACTGGGAACGCTTTTACAATAGATCCAAAGATGATCAGAGTGGGTCTTTAAAGTCCCACTTCAGCTATATTTTTTTTCTATTGTAAAATCTTTTAATTTTAGCTGTTTTGTAGCCACACTCAAAAAGCTTGTGTGTGTTTTTTTAAGATATATTTTTGCAGTGCAGCAGGGGTTCCTCAGAAATGCTTATCTGGGTTGTGGGCGGGACTTTTGGCACTGAAGTTAGCTCTGCTAAATTTTCCCATCGGGCCTTTGTTTAATCTCTCTTCCACTAGCTCATTGTACCCTAAAAGCCCAGCTAACGTTAGTGTGGCAAAGAAAAAAAACAAAAAAACAAAGCAACTAATTTCAGAACTATCTAGCCGAACAGCTCAGACGAGGAAATGAAGATGTTAACAGATCTATTTGTCTGCAAGTGGATGCTTCAGAAGTCGAGCGGAGATAGACGTCTTTGGCCCGTCAATGGCAGCGGCTGCGTCATAAACGTGAGCTTTAACAAACATCATCTGCTCCATATCTAATGTGATTTGAATAAAGAAATGCTCAGAAATGCAGTTTGTATCTTATATTACTTTATACATGCCCTCCATTATGAGAAAAACACTACAAAAACAAACACCAAAAAGACCACTGTCACTGGAGTCGGTCAAATTAAACTTCAAACTGTTTCTCCTTGCTGACATTATCATTTGGAAGAACCATCACAGACTCTACACAAGAACTTCTTTAGTCACTTTTTATGATTTCATTGCTGAATATATTGTCAATAAAGACACTAAAAATAAAATAAAACAAAGTAAACTCCACCTTGTCTGGTTCTCCGCGGCCATCTCCAACAGGACGTTCCCACTGGCTGGCATTAGTGATGTGGTTAAAATAATACACCTTGCCTACAAACAGCAACGAAAAAGCAGTGTGAGCAACACTAACCTTTAGAATACAAGAAAAGACACAAAAATCTAATGACAGTTTATATGACCTTTCCCACCGTGACTGCAAAATCACTCATAATTACCCCAACCTGTGTTATTTATTGTTGTCGTTTCACAATAGATGGTCATGAAGTTGCAAGGCTTTGAATAAAACCAATCAAATGTATCCACATGTATTACCTGCTGACTTAGCCACAGCAATTCCAAGATTCACATGTGTTCAGTTGAGCTTTGAGGTCTGCAAAATCCCATTTATTTGTGATTCTTAACTTAAACTCCATTGAAAACAAACGCAAATTTACAACACAATCATCTGCCCTCTGCCCCCCTCCCCCACTTCATTGTGACTACGATGTAATATTACCCCCACTCATCCAATATGGCTCTTTCCATACAGATTGTCAGTAAAAGAATATAAATAAATCAGATAAATAGGTACATATGCAGGAAGAAATCTGATTGCTTTTATGGAATTTTTTAATATTATTAGACTTCTTAAATCCAAGTTATTGCCATTATCTGACATTTTTCCCCAAGAGATCTTGTTAGCTAAATATACCTCAAAAGAGTCAGTTTTTTTTTTAGTGTGCATGTTAACGACATGCCCTGAGACATCAGGTCTAAGCGGAGTCTGCGCAATATCCAGGTGACGTCATGCAACGGCAGGCCCTGCAGAACATTTTTAAAGCAAGTATTTAAAATTAACCGCATTTTGCCAGCTGCACTTTTCTTGATAGAAACTGTGTCAGTAACACCGACTAATGCATCAGCAGACTAACCTCACCTGAAAGTCCACAAAGCCTCTCGCTCACCACGATGCACGGGTTGCTAGCCACTAAGCTAAACTCACCTTTCATACTAGGCTACTGTTGAGTTCAGCCTCCCCCGCATTGTGATTATAATATTTACCTGAACTACGGCTCATTCTTTTCTCCCACCCCGACGGTAAATTCTCCTCGTCTGCCATGTTATCTGCTGCAGCGTTTACAATTTTGAATTTAACGCTCAAACGATGCGACGGAGCTGCGGCTCGACAAGTACGACAGTCGGTTTACGGCACAAGTTGTTTTCTGAGTTTGGCCCGCCCCCAAAATGCCTATCCGTCCCGCCATTGGTCTTTAACATTTGCCAATCATCCTTGCGTCTATGTAATTGGTTAAGAGGATGATAACACGCGAGATCGAGTCTACGGTGATGAGCACCGAGAGCGTTCCAGAAGGTTTCAACTAGTGAAGAAAATCCATAATTCTTGGGCTACATTGTACGTATGTTTCACAGATTTATGATATTGTCTAACATGTTTATCAACATTTTTGCAACGTAAAGGTAAAAACATGCCTTCTAATTAATCTGTTTGTACAACAGGTGTGCGCACAAGCTAGCGTTAGCTAAACAAAACATGGCTGGTCGAAATTTTATCGTAAATTCAGTTCTTGTTGGTCACGCTACATTTGTTGTACATCTGTTTAATTACATGTTAGTGCTGTGAACTATCGGTGTCGATCAAAATATTCACACATAAGCTCGATATTTCGGCTCACCGTTGCTCTTTTACACAGAAACTCACGATGATTGAGGTGATTTGCAACGATCGTCTTGGGAAGAAAGTTCGGGTGAAGTGCAAGTATCCTTCTGAAACAGCAGCTGACGTGATGAAGATGTTTTGGGTTTTGTCGTTATGATTAGGTAACATCAGGTATAATGACTTTAGTTTTAGTCACAAATTAGCTTTAAGAACAGGGTTAGTTAATTAATTTAAAAAAAGCTAGATATCCTTTATTAAGAGACATTTATTCATCCAAATTTTAAAATACCTACCAAGCACACGATGTCTCTAAGATAATTAATTGACATCTGTTTTGTGACTATTGAAGATCTACCAATAGTGTTCTAAAGTTATCATGCATATAGATATGTTCTACACATCTGTTTGTAGTGATCTAACCTTGGGATATTTTTAGATGTCTTTTAGAGAATTTAAAAAAATATCTACTAAATATAAAATAAACATTGAAATTTTACATCCATCTATCTGAAGAACTTGCTGGATCCCTTTCTGGGTTGCAGGTGCCAACCCAGGGATTGTTGGGCAAATTCCCTGAAGAGACTGTCAGTCTGTTGCACGGCCACGCACACGCGCAAACTAACTTAAGAAGCCTTGTGCACGAGTGTGGATGTTTGGTACTGTGGAAGGAAGCCGTAGTGCCCGGACAAAGTCTGTACATGCACTGGGAGAACATGCTAACTCCACAAAGAAAGACCCCAGCTAGAATTCAAATCAGGGCCTTTTCTTTGCTAGGCTAGAGCGCTTACCGCTCTGTGACTGTGCAGTCCACAGTTTTACAATGACTTATTTTTGCAATTCTATTCACAGACAACAAGTAATCACACAATCTACAGTCAAGAATTGGCAAACATTTCTACTGAAATCTACTAGGGTTAAAAAGTCTCATGAACTTGCACCAAAAGAACAATTCAACATACAGTGAGGATTGAAAGTTTTGGGACCTTGCAGAATGTATAGTATGCACCGCGCTCTTTAGAAAGCTGACACCTGACAGTGTTGTGGATTGTTCAGAATCATCGTTTGCATTAGACCGTAATCTGAGTCTTCTGACTTTGCCCCAACAATCAGCATCACAGGTTCTTCCAAACAGTTGTCCAAAACAATGAAACTGAAACTAATTGATGCTCACAAAGCAGGAGAAGGCTAGAAGAAGATAGCAAAGCCTTTTCAGATGCCAATTTCCTCTGTTCAGAACGTCATTAAGAAATGGGAGGCAACAGAAACAGTGGAAGTTAAAGTAAGATCTGGAAGAGCAAGAAAAATCTCAGACAGAGCAGTTCACAGGATTGTGAGAAAAGCAAGTCAAAACCTAAGTTTGACTGAACCATTCCTTCAGAAAGACCTGCAGACTCTGGAGTTGTGGTGCACTGTTCTACTGTCAAGATATACTTGGTCTTCATGGAAGAGTCATAAGAAGAAAACCTCTTCTTTGTCCTCGCCACAAAATTCAACGGTT
Source organism: Adrianichthys oophorus (assembly GCA_036245035.1). NCBI lineage: Eukaryota > Metazoa > Chordata > Actinopteri > Beloniformes > Adrianichthyidae > Adrianichthys > Adrianichthys oophorus. The sequence continues at coordinate 4,522,920 of BSAI01000119.1, read as the reverse complement.
GAAGTTGCCAAATGAACATATAAACAAACCTGATGTATTTTGGAAAGAAGTTTTGTGGACCGACGAGGTTCAAATTAAACTTTTTGGCCGCAATGAGCAAAGGTACGTTTGGAGAAGAAAGGGTTTAGAGTTTAATAAAAAGAACCTCTGTCCAACTGTTAACTAAGCATGGGGGTGGAGCAATCATGCTTTGAGCTTGTATTGTAGCCAGCGGCACAGGAAACATTTCACCAGTAGGAGAAAGAATGGATTCCGCAAATTTTGGAAATTAACTTGATGCCATCTGTGAAAAAGTTGAAGTTGGAAAGAGGATGGCTTCTACAAATGGATAATGATCCTAAACACACCTCAAAATCCACACTGTCTTACATTAAGAGGCATAAACTGAAGGTTTTGCAGTAGCCTTCCCAATCAGCTGACCACAACATCATTGAAAATCTATAAAGCCTAATTTTTTGACATGTTAAATTCATGTGTCCGCTATAAACCGTTTCCTTTAGGAGCTTTTTCAATCTTTCCTTGGGTTCTTTATGCACAATAATATAACATTTTACTTGGGGTGCCCAAACTTTCAATCCCCACTGTATGTTGAATTGTTCTTTTGGTGCAAGTTCTTGAGACCTTTTAACCCCAATAGATTTCAGTAGAAATGTTTGCCAATTCTTGACTGTAGATTTAGTGATAACTTTTTGTCTGTGAACAAAATTGCAAAAATAAGTCATTGTAAAACTGTTTATTCATGCTATGTCATCTGTAAACAGGATATTCATTGAGGAGAATCAGAACAGTACATCTTAATTTTTCAATAATCTTACAAATCAAAACCCTACTTACAATGCAGATAACAACAGAAACCGGGTGTAGCAACCTTTGCTAAATATATGTTTGAACAAGTATACGTTGAACAGTCTCTGTCACCTAAGAGATCACGTTTTTAGACACTGTGAGATTGTCCTTTAACATTGCATATCTTGTTTTATGTGTCTTTGTTGCAAGCCTGAAAGATGACCTCTAAAACACAATAAAACAACAATTTCTGTACCTTCTAAATTATTCTTTGTTATTTAATCACTGTATTCAATTAAATAATGGCTTTTTCTTTTTACAACATGCAAGGCATGATGGGATTGCGATACAAATAGTTATGGGACATTTGTCTATTCGAGATGTAAATGGTAATGTACAATAGACCTCTATGAATAGGATGCATAATGCATATCATTCGCTTTAAATGTCAGAATAGCTATTTAGAAATTAAATACATATGTCTGTGATATGTTTCAAATATTTGTAAATCATGATTTAGTTGCTCCAGAAGAGCTGGTTGTATTTGATTTTAAGGGTTTTCTCTGCCAGCAAAATGCTCCTCAACTTCCTTGCACAGCTCGGAAGACACAATCGGAGACCTGAAGAAACTCATTGCAGCGCAGACGGGAACACGACATGACAAAATTGTACTAAAGAAATGGTATTATCTTCTTTTGCCTTTTTTTTTTATTTTTTACTTAGTTCACAGTTGATGTTGCCTTTTTTGGCTTTAGTTTTTAGTAAATGTCTTCTTATTTTAATAGGTACACCATCTTCAAGGATCATGTGTCTCTCGGTGACTGTATCTTTTTGATGAACCGAGTTTGTCTTCACTAAGCAGATGTGAGACTCTGCTTTAACTCATTTTTCCTATGAGTGAATTTTGAACCCTGTAACGTCACAGATCCATTCTTAACTGCAGCCTCTTCAGATGAAATCCACGATGGCATGAATCTGGAGTTGTACTACCAGTAACAGAAAGAGGACGACCGGGGCCTGATAATGGCAGGATCCGATCTGGAGATTGCACCGACACATCAGTGTGTAGATGGAACCAACCACCATGTGACATTACAGCTGGGAAAATGGCGCCATCTAGTTTAACATAAATGTTTTTGATCACCATCTATTATGTAAAATGTGTGACTTTTTTTTCCGTTTGATATTTTTAAAATAAATCTTAAAGGCACAAGTAAGTGGTGACTATTGTCTGTTTAAATTACTTTTGTCTTCTTCACAGTAAAAAAAATATAAAAATATGTATTTTAGAGTAGTGAATACTGAAAAAAGTTAATTATTTAAAAAAGATGAAAGCACCAGTGGTTAATTAAGTCATGTAAACATAGAATAGAATTCAACTTTCTAGTTTCATTTTTAGTTTTAATTAAAAAGTTAAACAAAACCTTTTTAAGTAAAACAATAGACAATATTAAAACTTTTTAGACTCTAATGGGACTTGACCTTTTTATTTCTGTGACATTGTGTGCTACAGGCTTAAGCAAGTATGAAAAGAATGGGATGTGCTGTATAATTTTCTAAGGAAAGAACCCTTCAGTTTTAGTGATTGTTTTTTTTTTTTTAGGTTATTTGTACTTCACACAAACCATGCAAGTCTGTTTAGTTCAACTGTTTATTCCTTTGGCAGGGCACCAGCTCAGAACCATCCACTTGAAACAAACCACATTCAAGCACGTATATGCAGACCCTTACATATATTACTTTTGCATCCGAACATGGATAATATTTTGATACGTCAGCAGTAATCAGAGTAATCTTCATCCACGTAGTTGGATGGAAAAAGGCCCACCTGGGAAAAAAAAGATGGGTTTGGTGATAAATTATATTATAAAACAGCTTTTTGAACATGTGGGGATGTTTGGGGAGTCTCACTCTTCCGTAAACTTCTCCTTTCCACCAGCCGCTGTGACCCTTCTTGGAGAGGATTTTGATGGTGTCGCCTTCCCTCAGTGACAGCTCCGAGCGGTCCCTGGCTGAGAAGTCATACCTGGCTCTCGCTACACCAAAGTACTTTATGCTGCCCCCTGCTGGAAAGACCCCACATTGCAGCATCGTTCTAAAACTTTTCTTTTAAAAAGAACCACAAATGGGTCATTTCTGTCCGTTTGGACTGCTTGACTTATAGAAGAAATGCAGCTCTTCAGTACCTGGTGTGGGATTTTGTATGTTGTTGGATGAATTGCTTTGCTCTGGTTGTTTGTAAGGCGTGCGTAATGTGGTGTCCACATCCCGAAAATATTCCTTTAGGGAGTTCAGCTGGTAAAACGGAATCAACTCCTAAAAAAAGAAAACACACACGAGAATATGAAGAAGGTTTTAGTAGAAATAGACGATGGACAAACGAGACATAGTTAAAGACCCACTCCAAAATGGTGTTTTTAACATGTTTTTGTGGCATTTTTCTCATGATGTAGGACATATATTACAAAATTAAGATTAAAATAGCATTTGTGAGTATTTTTTAATAGTTTTTAATAGTTAATAATTTGAAATAATTTTAAATGTGAATCAGGAGAAGACAAAAAAATGCAGCTGGAAAAAAAGCTTTTTGTGATGTAAAACGACAGTGGGCAGGCCACAAGCTTCCTGCTCCGCCGCATTCTGATGCATTCACTTATAGACTAATAGATCTACAAACGTCTTTATTTTCCTCGTCTGAGTTGGAATCTAGCTCCAAACTGTACGTCTGGATATTTCCAATATTACTCACCATTTTAATTGCACCGCTAATGTTAGGTTGGGGTTGCAAGGGGCTGTAAGCTAGCGGGAGACGATGTAAACAGAGAGCTCTCAGCAACAGGGAGGGGCACAAGTTTTTTATTTTGCCTAAAAATAATAATAAAGTACCCTTGGGAAAGCTTTTAAAATAGATCAAAAGATGACCGGAGTGGGTCTTTCCTAGTTTTTGGGGGTCTCATCCAAATGTCATGGCCACTGTGAGGCTTACAGTTAAACATTTGAAGGCTTTCTTCTCATTAATGCGGTACAGGCCGTCACTGGTGGTGATCCTAATGTGTCTGATGTCCATGTTGAATCTATGAAACACACAGAGGAGGTTAAGAAAAAAAGCACACCATCAAAAAGTTAACTTAAAAAAACCCCAATATAAATAAAGGAAAAAAAACACATCTTCAGTACATTTTACAAGATGTTTAAAACCACGACAGGAATCATCATTCCTGTCAAATAAGCAAAACCTTAACAAGTGGTGGACCTATCACAGTAAGATATGTTGTTTTAGTGCTTAAACGTTCCATTGTATAACCTCACATAAAATAAAACTCACAAAGGCATTCTACTGCAAACTGAGAAGTTGTACTCAAAAAGTAGGAACATAGATCCAGCCACTTCTGTAAAAACTAGAGGTGTTGATGGAACATACAGTAAAATGCATAACCTGATATTATTCTAAGAGATAACTGGTTTTTCAGCTAATTAATAATAATTTCAATAAACCATGACTTCATATGTCTACACAATGTACTTCTCATGTGCTCCAAAGATTCTATGGTGTATCAGTGAGTTCACTTTAGGTTTAATAAAGACAAAAAATAGCTCAGGTATGTATTAAAAAATAGAAATGTTGTCACAATAATGTGCTTTTAAGCTAATAAGTAATTCTAGGGTTACCTATGAAAACCTTCAGTGACAACTGAGGTGTTTATAAACCATAAATTTACTTATAAAATATGTTAGATACAGGAAGCTGCTGCTTCAAAAGAAAACAAAAGGGAATTAACAGCCCCAGAGAAACAACAGTCTATAATCACTGTCAAAGAGTCATTTATTCAACTAAATATATGCCAAAAAGGAAAGTAAAACCAAGTAAACCCAAGATTTAACAGCAATAAACTGGAGTTCTTGTTTCTTGTCTTAGTTTTTGATATCACTGTGGCAAAATTAAACAAAATTTTTAGACCATAGAGAGCTTTGTGCCTCTGCAGATGCAAAGCTGTCTTCACATGTTCTTCAGTTCATTTCCTGTTGCATAACCCAATTTTAACCTTTTTTTTTTTGCTGTGTGTATGCAGGAGTTTGTTATGGAGTCTGCTTTCAGCACAGCTCTGAAGCTGCAAAGCAAACCCTGATAATGACTAATATGCAGAATGACGCCTGTACAGTTGAGGGTATGGCTTTTTTTTCTCCTAAATTCTCCAAGCTTTTAATTTGAAAGTCAATGTGGAATGTTCATGCCTGTCCTGGAGAAAATTATTTCTGTCTGGATCAAGTCAAACTAGATCATATTTGACTTGTTGCAGATTCAGTGCAGTAACAGTATTATTAAACCATAAAAAGATATCTTTTCTTGTCCAATATTCAGATTTGCTTTACATTTAAAACAGAATGACAGAATTGAGAGGGCGACTGTTGTAGCTGGAGATGGATTTATTCTGTACCAATACTGTTAGCATAAATGTAAATTTAGACTGAATTTTGAAAAATAGAGCTTCGACTGAATAAATATAAAATTTAATCTTTCACATTGTATTTTTCTCCACCGTTGGTCAACCAACCAGAGAGCCTGCCCGAAAGGAAAGTACATTCTGCTCATTTCTTTTCTTTGCTGTAACTTTATGTTTTCTCATCAATCTAGGGTAGGTTTCTGATACATCGCCACCGCCTTTATGAGGGTAAATGGGGGTAGGGGGAATGTCGGAGGAGCGTTTACAAGCTGATTTCTTTCACACCGTCTGAAAAAGTCCTAACTCAGCTTCCTGTTCTCTCCATCCTCACTTCCTCAGATTTATGATCAAAATGATTTGAATTCTTTTGGATGTGGCGGCTGTCATATAAAATGTTGAGTTTTCTAAACAGACCTTCCTCAGTTTAACACATTTTTGTTTAAGAAAATAAAACAAAAATGAACATATTCTCACTTCAGGCTGATTGCGAATTCCCCGCCATCTTTCTGCCGCACCAGGAAGGTTCCATCGGAGCGAGACATTAAAAGGTTTTTGGCGGCAGTGCGGTCCATGTTCCCGGCAAACCTATAGACCAGTAAGAGCAAGTGTTCATTTTTCAGCAATGTTTGTAAAGAAACACCTTTTTTTAGATTAAGTTGAAGAACATAGACTAGAGTCCTTCACTTCTCCATCTTTCATAAAGACGTAATTTCCAACATTTTTGCTATATTTCTTTAATTTTGGCATCACTTTACATTTCCAGTAGTTGCTTAAGACCGTCTGATTTTAGTTGGAAAGGCAGAAGTGTTTTAGAAAGTACATTTGCCTATGACACCACATTAGTACTTCATCTTCTGTTCTCAAAGACATTTTGAACACTTTCTTAAAATATAAAGCTTTTATTAAAAATTCTTATAAGATCTAATGCCATTAGGTCTGTATGTGTATATTTTTTAACATTCAAAAGCAAGTGTAGATCTTTTAAATATGTAAATCTCTTATTGTTAATTTTGTTTTTATTAGATTTTCCTAAATTTGAGTACAAAACAAAACAAGTAGAACACGTAATTATCCTAATTTGACTTAAAGGATAATAACAAATGAAAACCTTTCTTGAATTAATTGAAATAGTTTATTTAAAATTGTCAAACATTCATTCATTGATTTTCCAAGCCGCTTTATCCCTTTCGGGGTCACGGGGTTGCTGGAGCCTAACCCGGCTACTCATGGGCGAAGGCAGGGTACACCCCTGGACTGGTCGCCAGTCTGTCACAGGGGCCACAATCACACAACCATGCACACCTAGGGACAATTTAGAGTAACCAATTAACCTATGAAGCATGTTTTTGGACGGTGGGAGGAAGCCGGAGTACCCGGAGAAAACCCACGCATGCACGGGGAGAACATGCAAACTCCACACAGAAAGGTCCTTGAACCGGGAACCTTCTTGCTGTGAGGCAGGAGCGCTAACCACTGCGCCACCGTGCAGCCCTTGTCAAACATTAAATATGATTTTTATCTTTTTATATCATGGACACGGGAAATAGTCTGAGGTTCTGCATTCACTCGGCGTTGCTGATACACATTGCAACTTACCGGTACGCTTTGCTTCAAACCACCAGCCCTTTCTCTGCATCTGCTTCTAGTTTTGTTGTTTTGATTAGTCCTATTTTCTGTGTCAGCTCTGTGGTGTCTCCCAGTCATAGGAAGAGCAGCGCAGAAAGAAATCTGACCATAACACTAACTGTGGCTTTGTGTGCTAAAGATTCCGCACGCTTGCTGTTCGCACTCACCAGTTATAGCTTGACAGGTTTGGGGTCGGCTTCTGGTAACAATAAAAATAAGTTACTAGTCTGTGGTCATGCTGATGACAGTTTTCAATGATCTACTGCTTGATAACTTCAATGCCGGAAATTTATCAGTAAATATTCAAAATTTTAAACTAAAATCTCTTCGAAAACCAAAAAAATTAGCTTTTCAAAAAGCATCATTTTGTTATAAAATACAGTCAATTTGATATATATGTTTATTTTTGTTGATAAAAAATACTCACTGAGATGTAAGGGTGAACTTTTTGGCAGGGGAACCATCCCATTTGGCCTGTGCTGAGATTTTTTCCCTTAAAGATACAGAAAAATATGTAAATAACTGACATTTTCCCTCTGGATCAAGTCTGTTCGCCTCATGGGATAACAAAAGTAAGAGACTCAGTTACGCACAGACTCACAGGTAAAACAAGTTTTTGAATCTTAATTTTCTATCTTAATATGGTTTAAAGTGAAATCATACTACAGAGTTTTAGCGCCACCTCAAAAAAAAAATAAAATAAAATAAAAAGAAAAGAAAAAGAACGTAATATTATGAGATTTAAACTTACAAGAAAAAACTTGTCAATTTACGACTTTTTTCCACATAAACTTATGAGATTGGGACCACAAAAAGGAAAAAAAAGTAGTATTATGAGATTAAAGCCAAAGTAAGCGCCATGCCCTTACATTCTTCAAATGGTCTTTTCTCCTAAATTTATGACTTTTTTTCTTGTAAATTTATGACTTTTTTCTTGTAAATTTACGACATTTAAAGTAAAACATTTATAATTTTAAAACACAAAAATGAATGAGAAGAAAACATAAATTTAGCCTATGACTTTTAAAGTCGTAAATATACGACTTTATCCTTGTAATTTAACTGTTGCAACTTTTTTCCTTTAAATTTACGGCTTCAAAGTCACAATTTATAAAAACTTTTTTGTTTGCAAACTGTCCCTAATGCTCTGTTGCAAAATCAAAAAGAGATTATGAAAATTTGTGAGTAGGTTGTAGTAAAAAAACAGCTTTAAAGAGTAAACTGAGCTGAATTCAATAATAAAAAAGGGTCAAAAAGAAAAGTTTGATGTTTGCAGTCAGAGATAATGTTAAAAGCAAAAGGGTTTAAGAATTACGATCACACTTTTAATCCACAAACAAAACCTAATAATTAATATGGTAGTTGGAAAAAACTAGTTACATTAAGAAATATAGTCTACATAACTCTACAAGATTAGATTAGATTAGGTAGCTATGAATGTTGATGCTGAAACTTAACTGTTTAACTTAACTGTTAAACTTATCAGCAAATACATAGAACAACTTTTTAAAATGTGTTATTTTAGCTTCATTTTGCAAAGACACTAAAGGTCCTTCTGAACAAAGCTGACATTTAATATTAACTTCACTTGATGCGTGACAAATATTTTGTTTAATTTCCATCGACAAACTATTTGTAACTTACACGAGGGCTTCATGTTTTTTCATTTTTATTACATTTTTCTAGAATAAATTCAGATTTAAAAACAAAACTGTCTTAACAAATAAGTAAAACATTCATAATAATATAAAAGTAATATAATAAAAAATAAAGACAGACAAAACAGAACCATAACATGTGATTTTACATTTGGGGTTATAAATAATATGAATCATCCATAAATTACATGTTCAAAGATTTTGGTTTAAATTTTGCAATTTTAAAGTACTTTTAAACACCTAAAGTGGTCCTGGAGTTCTTACAAGTATCCTAAAGAGTACTTTTAACTTCTGTATATTGTTCCAAAATTAAAGGGTTCTTTACAAGTCAAAGTCATTTCATTTATTGCAGTTCTAAAAAAAAGGTAAAAATGATTATATAGTTAAGTTGGTAAATGTTTTCTAAACAAATCATTACTTTTTTAAAGAAGAAAATGGAGATTTAAAGACCAACTCCGATTAAATATTGTGTTTTTGTTTTGTTTACATGTTCCTGTGGCATTTTCTCATGATAGAGGACATATATTAGGAAGAAAATTAAGAATAAAATTAAATTTCTGAGCATTTCTTTAATCCAATCATTGTGAATCAGGAGCAGACAAAAAAAGCTTGTAGATGTGACACAGAAGATACAATCGGATAGATACATTTATAAGATACAGTTACACTAAGTAAAGTTAGCTTGGGGATGTGAGGGGCTGTAAGCTAGCGGGAGAGAATGTTTGACAGGAAGTAGGGGCAGGCTTACTCTACGCCAAAGGTCCCCCACACAACTCAGAGGTGAATTTCTAATGAACTCGTGCCGCTCTGCAGAAACTATGTCCGAGAAGATGACACAGGTGTTTTTATTTTGGCTAAAAATGGCGTAATCATAATTAAAGGACCACTGGGAACGCTTTTAAAGTAGATCAAAAGATGACTGGGGTGGGACTTTAAAGGACAAACCTCATGCCTCCATGCATTGACTGTGTGTGAGAGGTCAACAAAGTGGTGCGGGATGAATTCTTAAAAAAACAAAAACAAAAAAAACAACAATATATCAGCTTGAAGCTGGTTTTACCTCCCACCAGGCCTGGTCAGCGTCAGCACGGGTTAGCTCGATCAGGTCCCCTTTGGAAAGCTGGAGCGGCTGTCCAAAACCCACAGGAGGCGGAGGCAAGCTGTAATATTCCTGACTCACCTCCATCTTCGGAAATCCTGAGTGAAGAAAACAGAACAATTACAAGACTGTATGAGGTTGGAAAGGCTTTGCCAACACATCAGACCTGCTTTTTAAAAAGTAAAATAAAAACAACTTCAATTATTTAAGGTTTAATGTGTAAAATGACCAAAGTGCTAAATGGGTTTTAAGCTTTTCTTACCAAAGTTAGAATGTCTTGATGGTTTTTGTGTTTTATTCTGAAGGAGAGAATTGAACATGAACTATAAAAAACTTCCAATAAAGTATGTGAAACTGTGATTGGAAAAACAAGCAAAAAAAAAACAACAATTAGATTTTAGACAACAAATGCAGACTTACCTTCTTTATGGTAGCAGAATTACCTTACATTTCATAAGAAAAATCAAATTTAAGACTTAATAATCATAAAATATTTGAACACGTTTAAATAAAAGTATATATACTGACCAGAATTTCGTCCGCAGGCTGAAACTCTGCCTAAACACTCTTTATGTGTGGCCATTTTACAGCGAGAGCACTGATAACCCTGGAAAAATGTCCCTCTGTGGACAGCACAGACACATTTGACCTGCCTACTGCTTCTCATTTTTATGTGGATTCTAGAAACTGAAGGGAGCCGACACAAACATACCTCAACAGCATCAAGCAGGCCTTGCAAGTTGTCGTGTCCTCAAAGCAGTGCATCTGAAAATCATGGTTGTTTGCTGAGTAGTTATCGGGATTCATGTTTGACCTGCAACCAAACAGGAACCGAGCATCACAGAGAGGAGGGAAGTACAACGTTGGTGCAGCAAGAAGAAAACAAAACAACACACAACATGTGCTAGATTGTGTGAAGTTTGTGCTTCTTTAAAAACTCACATTGCCATCTGAAACTGCTCCAGCCATTTCTTTTTTAGCTCTCTGGTTTTAAAGTAGAAGTCGTATCCACATCTGCCGTAGCAGTCCAGCAGCAGGAAGAAATGGGACCACTGTGCACAGACAACAGTGTGAGTCCCGTGAATTCCCTCAACACAACTGAGGCGACAACAAATTACCTTCTTATTTTCCTTCTCCCCCGAAGCTTCATCTCGTATTTGGTAGTGATTTAGTTCAAGGATTTCCTTCAGCTCAAACGTCTCGCCGCTTTTCTTCTTACAAATGATCACAGCTTTATCGAAAAGAAAGGCGTATCTGAAAACAGGAGCAAACTCAGGGTCAGACAAGAAACTGTATGGAATTCAAACTATTTAGATCCACATGCACGACACCTGTCCGTCTTGGATTTTTTCTCTGGGCTGGAGATCTTCAGCTCTCCGTCGATCTTGGGGCGACCATAAAGAGCCAGAGACTGAGACTGAAGAGCAGAGAAGAGCTCAGATGGGTAAGGAGAAGGAAACAAAGACTGAATGGGAAAAAGCAATCAAAAGGAAGGAAAGTGTCCTCACCAAGTTTTCAATGGACATCTGAAAGGTGGTTATTTGCTTAATGATCTCATTGTCTCGTTTGACTTCATTTACACACTGTGCCAGGTCCTGAACGCACACAAACACACACCACATTACACAACTAAAATAACTGAGCTACTGATAGATCAAAACACACACAGAACACACCTTCATCGCATCCAAGGCCTTTCGAAGGTTCTCTCTGTCTGATGCGTCCGTGGTGTGTTTGACCAGCTCCTGCAAACACAAAAAAACCCAATGAAACTATTGAAAAAGCAGTGACCCCAGGAGATGCAAATGTAATGTAAAAACTCACCTGTAGCAGCAGATGATATTTGAGAACTCTCTGCATAGGAACCATGAGTAAATCTCTCAGTGAAAAACGACCATTATTTGCTCTCTTTGAACACTCCTGTGGAAAAAAAGAAAAAAAATGCTTAAAAAAACTCCCCTTAAAGACTTATTCTGACAAAAATTGTATTTTTGGTGTTTTTAACATGTTCTCATGGTCCTTTTCTGACGATGATGAACACATATAAAGAAAATTAAGCTTAAAATTACATTTTTGAGTATTTCTTTATTCAAATTGTTGTGAATCAGGAGCAGACAAAAAAAGCCATTTGAAAAATACTGGAAAAAGTGCATGAAATAATAAAGCTTGGAGAGGTGAGTGTCTGCAGTATCAGCACCACTGTTACAAATGCAAACATCTAACTGTCTGCTCTAACAGCTTGCAAATCTTCTTGATGAAAGCAGGTGAACATCTTAGTTCTCTTTCAAGGTTTGTGTTGGAGCACAAAGGAATTGTTAACATCCAGAGATCTCAGTGTTTGGTCAAAGTCATCTTTCTAACTAAAACAGCTGCTTTCTAATAATGTTTGCTTGAAGGACAAATTTCTTTTTTCAGACTTCAAGCACTTTGGGATAAATTAAAGTGAAGTTTAAAAATAAGTACCGTAATAACAAATCAAAGAAGCAAACTAATGTGGCCACACATTTAACTAAAACTAAATTGAAATAATTGTTTTTTTCTCAAAATAAAAATGTGTTAAAACTACAAAATAAAAAAAGAGAAGAAAAAATATTAAAACTGTTAAAAAAATACACGCAAAGTCCTGAGGAGACTGGTACATTATTAATGCAGACTAGAGAGTTTCTCTTTTTTTACTTCTATTTTTCTTGTGATTTTTGCCAAGGAAAAAGTGAACCTTCACTCAACCGTAAAAGGCTAAAACTATTTTCCTAGAAAGTGACACAGGTTTTTTATTTGGACTAAAAATGGCACAATCATAAGTAAAATACAGATCAAAAAATTATCGGAGTGGGGCTTTGAAGAAAAAAAAACAATAAAAAACAACCATCATCCCTTTAAAGACCCACTCCAATGAAATTTGTGTATTTGGTGTTTTCAACATGTTCTTGTAGCGTTTTTCTCATGATGGAGGACACATATAAAATATTTGAGTATTTAACTGAGTATAACTGAGTATTTCTTTATTCAAATCGCGTTGGATCCGGAGCAGATGAAAACCTGTGGTTAGAAAACGCTCAGGTTTGTGACTCAACTGCCATGAGCGAGCCAAAGTCTCCCAGCTCCGCTCCAATTCTAAATCTTTCACTTGCAGACAAATAGATCCATTGATGTCTTCATTTTCCTTGTCTGAGCCGCCATCTGGCTCTAAACTGTACGGCTGAATAGCTCTGACATTGCTCGCCTTTTTTTTTTTTTTGTTCTCTAACGTTAGGCGGAGGGTTGATGGTCTGCAAGCAGAATGCTGGGTTATCAACACAGAGTTACTTCTGCGCCAACAGTCCCACCCACAACTCAGAGGCCAAGTTCTGATGAACTCCTGCTGCTCTGCAGAAAATATGTCTTAAAAAAAGACACAGGCTTTTGGATTTTGGCATAATCCTAATTAAACGACAACTAGGAACGATTTTACAATAGAAAAAAATACAGTTGGAGTGAGACTTTAAAGACTTTCTCATTCTGACATCTTCTGGTTGAGCTCAGGAGACCTCCTTACCTCCAGTTTCATCCTGATTTCCTCCCTCGTATTGGAAAGCCTGTCCAGGTGTTTGGTTGCTGCTTCCACTTGACTACAGTAGTAACCATACAGTAACAACCTACAGAGACACACAACATGAAACTCATGCATGTGTTCGCTGTAATGGGACTTCTTTTCAGAGAAAGTACGCACTCCTCCTTGTAGTTCACGAACACCTGGAACAGGTTTTTAGCTCCGTAACTTAAGATGGAGCTCCGGACTTCTTCCAGAAGGCGCCGGTGGGTGGCTGCCAACTCCTTCACGTTATGTGAAATCGTGTCAGAGACGGCTTAGATGCAGCAGTTTTAAAAGTTATTTCTTTCATACCTTTATGTTGATAAAGATGCTTTCAATGTCTCCAACCTGGAGAAACCTTTCGAGAGGTTTCATAAAGTGCTACACAGAGAGAAGTGCTGTGGTTAATTTGAGTATAGATGTGCATATCAACGTCAGTTCTCACAGAGCACATGCTTTTTCCTTCTGTGTGTATGAATGGGTCATTTCAACTCTCTAAACTCCGCCCTACTCTCACTCCATGAAAAAGGCAGAAAGTGGATGAAATGAGTTTGTCGGGGATGTTGATCCTGTTTTTTTGTACTGAGTTTGAGTGCACACCTGTAGTATTGACTCCAGTGTATCTGTGTATTTTTCCTCAGTTTGTCGGATTTCCTGCAGGCAGCACTCCCGCTTGTCCACACCAGTCTTCTGATGCTGTATGAAGCAAGCACACAAACAAAAAGTCTGTATTTTCCTACACCTGGTGATTCCCTCGTCACAAATAAAACTGCAGTCCTGAGCATAGACTGTTATTTTCTAAAGAAAAATAGCTTATTAGCCTTATAATGTGAATCATCTTTTGTGTTTTTACTTTCTTTTAGGGACAAGTGAGTGGCTTTAAAATAGTTGCAAAATGAATCTATAGAAAAATAACAGTAAAAAATAGAGGAAAGGACTAGGAGAAAGCCCTGATTTTGCTTAGTTTGCCAAATAATTTAACTTTCGTTTACATAAATAATTTTGGTGTCATTTAAAGTAATTTATTTGTCCACATTAACATATTTTTAGTAACAGTCTTCAATGGTTTGTCATGTAGAGCTTTATATTTTATATGTGATTGGGAAAATCACAAAAATAAAAGCCCTTAAGGGGGATTTGTGAAAAAAAAACAAAAAATAAATAATTACGAGAACCTTGAAGACTATTCTTTAATATTATAAAAATTGTAACTTTTGAAGCTTTTCAAATCAAAAACAGGAATTCAGACATAACACTGGAGGATCATCTTTGTCGAACTAGATTTAACTGATCACAAAAGTAAAATCTGGCAACCACAGCTTAAGGTGATCAAATAAAAAAGATACAAAAGAAAACACCCTACAAACCTGCAAAAACCTCACACCCAGTTTTATCCAATAGAAGTTAAATATTTTATTTGAGTCACTCACATTATCAGGCTGTTCGCCTGTTTTCATCAGGTCTTCATAGATATCATCCCCTTCGTTATCTTCATCTTCCACAAAATCGTAAAAATCATCATCTTCATCCACAGTGTCACTAAAGAACAAGATACAACAATGTTTTATTTGCCATCACAAACTTTCTCTTGCTCTGATAAAATACATAATTAAAGTTGAAGTGGATTCAGAATTTTCATGGAAAATCACATTATTTGTTCCCTTCAAAAAATTACACAAATTTGTATTATTATTTTTAACTTTTGCTATATTTATGTAACATTTTTCATACACAATGATGCATACAAAGATGCCAGAGATGCAGCAAAAATGAAAAACATGCACACATACACACACACACGCAAACACACCAGAGGTAAAATTCTAACAATAGGTTAAAAGAAAGTAGACTGCATGACAGTTTAAAAAAAATAATCAAATTAAATGAAATATAACTAAAGTATAGAGAATTTATTATATTTATGCAATAATGAAAATACTTAAAAATGAACCAATAACATAAAAAATTATTTAATATGGGTTTTTAGCCTTAACTATTGCAACTAGTAATTAGCAACGATCAAACAAATCATTAGTTTGGTCTTTTAAAGTCAAAAACAAATTCAAAAAGCAAATAATTCAAAGAAGTTTGTAAATTGAAACAATAATCTTACTAAACACACAATTACTAAAGTAGATAACCTTTAAAACTCTCCACTGCAGATGAAAGTAGATCCTTGGCTTAAAACATTGCCTTTTTTTTTGGAAACTTTTCTTTAGAAAAACCGTGTGGCTTACTCTATTTGGTCAGACAATCCGCTATAGATTTCATCATCAGTAGCACATTCTTCCATAGGAAACGGTCTGGAAAAGAGCAAAACATGACTTGGATTGGTATTAAGAGGCCTTTATATATCCAGGGAAGTTGACTATGTTCAGTCAGGTTTAACTTAAAAGCAGCAACTCTTTAAATGATACCTGCCAACAATAACAATTTGAAGGCGGTCATATCAAAAATGTTTAACCCCTGGATGCCTGAATGTATTTGCAGGCTATGTAAAAAAAGATGCACTTATGTTTTTACTTTACAGTAGGTAATAAATTAAGGTAATTTTGGCGCCTTAGTGGTTTAATGCATTTGAGGCATATGTACATCTGTAGGTGTCAAGGGGTTAAGATATTTATGCTAAAGTACATCTGAAACATTTAGCAAACAACAGTCAACAAGCAGGTCAGAAAACAAATTATATACAAATTAAAATATAATAAACTATAAATAATATAAAATGTATTTCACTGAAAGTTTCTAAAAGCAACTATTTTAAAATTATAATTGCAATAATAGCTTGTATTAGCTAGTCACATTTCACTTTATACTCAAACATTGTAGAAATGGGAATCTACTCACTGAAGTCCTCTCTGTAAAGCAACAGGTGAATGGGACAGGATGGACAATGTGTTGATGACCTGCGAAAGAGAAACACAAACGAGTGCAATGTGACAAAATGAAAGGTCATGAAGGAGAAGAGGGCCGAGTGCCAGAAAAATCCTTCTGGCCAAATCTTCACGTTAAATAATGAAACCATGACCCTTTTCTCTTCCTGAAGAGTGTTATCAAAATGAGCAAAGTCAGCGAGCAGAGTTTACAATG
The DNA here is from genome assembly GCA_036245035.1 of Adrianichthys oophorus. Taxonomy (NCBI): domain Eukaryota; kingdom Metazoa; phylum Chordata; class Actinopteri; order Beloniformes; family Adrianichthyidae; genus Adrianichthys; species Adrianichthys oophorus. The sequence goes on along the minus strand of BSAI01000119.1, from coordinate 4,506,648 downwards.
CAAGTGATTTCCCATATGAGTCTGCATTAAAATGATGTTTCTGATGAAAACATTAGAGTATTATTTTTATTGCGTTTGGAAAAACTCCAACTGATTATTTTATTCTTATTTTTAATGTCAGAATAGCATTGAAGGTGCTAGAACATTCCCACAAATCCTAACATTTCACATGTTTTACGGTGATCAGAAAAGAGTCTTGACTTTAGGATAAAAGCCTATTGCAGTTTGAGCAAAATATTGATCTCCAAAAACATACATGGGTTTTCTTTTTTGCTACAATTTTAAACCGTTTAGGTTCCCCCTAAGACACTTTCTGGTTAACTGCTAAAATAATTCTTCTCTGTCAGCTGGACTCACAAAAAAGGGCACTTCCTTGTCTTGATTTACAGGAAACCTGAATAAATACCCGTCAATAGAGGTCTTTTTCTTAGTCAGCACTTTTGAACCTTTATTTCTGCTTTTATTCAAAGACAAAAAAAGAATAAATGACGTTACGAGAAGTGAAAGTCTGGAAGAGCAGTTTGCAGGGAAACATTGAAATGAACTTGATTCACATGTCTTTTGGCAAAGAGGCTTTCTCTGTGAAACTGCAGACAATAATCTTACAGTTTAAATGTCCTGGAGGAGAGTCATTTGAGGGTAAAAACAAACAAACTCATCAGTTTGACGTGAAACTGGACAGCAATGTGGCCTCCAGCTTTTATCATGAGCCAAAAAACTAACTAAGTTGAGCAAATTTAAAGCTAGCTTAACCAAAATAAACTAAAAGGCTCTTTCATGATGAGGTAAAATAAGCTAAAAATAAGAGTAATTAGCTCCAACAAGCAAACATTGTGTCTCTCTTGTTAAAGAAAAATGAAAAAAGGTTCTATTTTTAAAAAATAACTGGGAAGTGAAGGATAAGTGAGTAGTAAAGTAAAAAAAAGTAAAGCAAACTAACTCAAACCTTATTTAACACATTCACAAATAGTTGTAGAGAAGTATGTGTCACTCCACCAGGCTCCTGACTGAAGTACCCAAAATGCTTCAACAATCCATCAAGTGGTTCGGCTTTGTAGTTTAACAAACTGAACATATTCAAGTATTTTAGGTGTGCCCAATGGTTCAGAAAATGCCTTAAAGGTCAGCTAATTAGAGCTGATTTCATTTTTTTCCTTAGTTTATTTCACAGAGACATTGCACATCAAACGCATTGCTGCAATGCACCACAAAGGCAATTTTTCATTCCCAAACAGATGTTAAAAATTGTTAACCTAAAAAACCCCCAAAACATCAATTTAAAACATTAAAAAAACTACAATAAAATATATTTGTTAGACAATCAGTTAAAACACATATTACTAAGATGCACACTGCAAAACATATAAACTAATATAAAAGACACAAAGAATCCATAGATCAGACAAGGAAAGGCAGATAATTTATATAACTCAATGTAAACATGTTTGCTGTGATATGAATCAGCTTTTTAAATAGACTGTATGCAGTGAGTTCTCTCATAACATGAGGAACAGAGTTCCGCTCTTGTGCTGCTGTTACAGAGAAGGCGCTCTGACAAAAGGCATTAAAGAGAAACTACACAGTTTTGTCAAACCGACCTCGTGTTACTCTTTGGGAGAGGGATGTTATTTGAACAAACTGACGGAGTGGAGGGGATGATGAACCATTAATGATTTTATAAAATAGACAGAGTTTTGTTTACTTAATGATGTTCTTCTAATTTAACAATTTGTGTTTTTGTAAATTGTCACACTGATGATATATTAATGTTATTAGTATTTTAATTGTTTGCAAAGTGACTCCAGAGGTGTTGATGCAGATTTGTTTGCCTGCGACCAGGTAGTGAGACAGACTGTCATATGTGATAGGATTTGCATGCATGAATATTGTAGCAGCTTGCAATAACAAATTTGTCTCAATACATTTAAAAATTAACACGTTTTTTAAATTAGATTTACTAATTTCTGGCTGAGATGCACCACAAACGATAAAAAACTGTTTTTCTTTTACTCACTGCTGGCAATACACTTTTAAATTGCATTGAGATGATCCTCAGCTGCCTTTTATTCTCAAAGAAAGTCATGTAAACCTTTGCCAGAAGTTATAAACTATTTCATAATTTGAAAAAGGGTATCTTCTCTTTATCTTTGTGTTTTATTCAAGAAAAAAATCGTTCATTTATATTTACCATAATAGTAACTATAAAAGTGTTTTTAAAGGGTGAAATCAGACTATGTGGCCCCACTGGGTTGTGAAGAGTGAGAAATTTACCCAGGTAGCTCTTTAAGTGTTAAAGGTAACAGACCCCTAAACTAATACACTGCAAACTAAGCAAAGATAATCATTCCTAAGCTAAATAAGTAAAGCTAAATGAAATGCAATTGAGCTGTTTTGTTTTTTTTTATGATGGGGTTTCCCCTGTGTTATCCAATGACATAACTGGGTTGACCTCTTTTACAGCTTCCATCTCTAGACTGGTCCCTTCAGAGAATCAAGATGCCAAACATCTTCCTACAATTCTTTCACAAAATAGATTTGAAAAAAACAACAACACAAAGATTCAATTTAGACGTTGCAACTAACTGGGAACAAAACTATTGTTAAGGATTTCATAATAAAATAAAACAATATATGTTACAGTATAAAGATATAGTACAACAAACAAAAAAAGTAAAGCATTTCAAGTGTGTCTATTTTGTCCTTCTCTTGTACGGCTTTCATATGTTTGGTTATTGGGAGAGATGCAACAGACATCCTGAACATATTTACAAGTATCAAATAAATTTTCTAAGAAATCAGTAAGTTTGGTGTAGCTTTGAGAGGATGAATGCAGCCATGAAAAAGATGCTTTCTTAGATAACTTGTAATGAGGGGACAGTCCTAACCACTACACTACACCACTGCCTGCAATAGTAACCATTGTTAGGATTTCTCCACAGTTATCCAATGTGCCTTCAAGTACCACTTGTCCAAGACATTCATAGCCTATCAATATTCTGTGGTATGATAAATTAACAAAAATACACTCCTTCCACAGAAATATATTATGTAAACCATTTATATCTGCATGACTGACCCTGTAAAAGCAAAAAAAACCAAACATGGCTTAAACACAATATCCTGTTTGTACAAGAAGTCAAACAAACTCTAAATTTACATTAAGCTGCTGCTTTGAAAAAAGGTGGAATATGACTTTCATTTCACCTATATTTGCATTTCATGTGGTAGGGAAACAAGCAACACAGTATCCCAAAAAAATTCTAATAGTACATTATCACATTCCTTAGAAATAATAACAACACCTCTTTTAGAGTGCTCCTTTGTTGAGGAGCTTCCAAGTGAGGTTATAAAACGAGGAATACTAGTATGTGCATTTCTCTGATACTAACCCTTCTCCACTCTAAAGCCAACATATTTTGTGTAATTTGTTTACTGTCATCACCAGCAGTTTGAAAATTGGAAAACTTTGTACTCGTTCCAAATCAATCCAAGTCAGAACACTTGCACACTGCAAAAAAAGTCTGATGCACATGCAACAGTGCATAAGTAAAGACATGTAGCAGGTCATGATATGAGTCTTTGTATTTACAAATGAATCATGCAGATATACAAGTCACAGCACTTGAGTGAAACTGAAACTCTTTTTGGGGGCAGTGGAGTGTCATCTCTGTATTAGTTTGTCAAACTGAGTTTAGTTTGATCTCCAATCATGCTTATGTGCAACAATAACTGGACTATGAATTATTTAATATATTTTTTTCCAATAAAATAAAGCCTTGAATTTACCCGGCAACAACACAAACTCTGCATTTCAAATAGTCAGAGAGTAGACTTTTATTGTTCACTTTATAGATTAATGCTCATTTTAAATTTTGTGTATAGAAAATTTCATCTATAAAGTGAATCAATGAAAGTAAGTAATAAGTAAATAAGTTAGAGTTTATTACTACTGAGCAACTTCATCTCTTCGGTCACACATTCTCTTTTTGAATGAGAGCTGACAGAAATCAATGCCAGTTTATTACCCAGAAAGCATTTTTTTTTTATTAATGTTTTCCCCTAATTTCTAAAGAATATCTTTGACTACAAGCAGGTTCCTGTGGTTAACAAAGTGCTGTTTTCCATGTTTCCCGTTTAAAGGCAATAAGACCTTTGTTTAAATTATACAAATAAACTTTTCCTGTTACTTATTTTACCGAACAAACAACAAAAAGTGGAAAAACTGTTCACAGTATATCATTTGTTACATAACTATCCATTAAAGAGTTTTAAGATTTAAATATGATAAAAAGTACTAAAACATAATAAAAGTATTAGTGTACTACATTCACAAACAAAAGCAAAAGTGGGCAGTAAGTATTGTAAGCTCGCAATAATAAAAATGTTTTTGCAAGAATGATGCCAAGCCCGTGAAGTCAGACTTGGATTACATCAATAAGACATTAAAAATATACCCCCTTATGAACAGTGCTAATGACTGAAGTTGCTTTCTAACCCGCAGAGTGCAGTTATGGTGGTTTACACGCACGCATTTAGAAATCAAATGCATGATTTTCTTGTGGGTCTTGTGGATTTACTGCCATTGATTTTTTTTCTTTATATTGCCTGAGAAACAAAACGTTTTCCTGACGCACAAAAACACAGACGAGGTGCAGTGATACCTTTCCAAAGTCCCGGACATCGAACAGCTCGAAGGCTTCGAACAACTCATTCTTCTTAAGATGAAACCTCTCCTGACAAACTCCCAGAAACGTCCGGATATTCTTCAGGCACAGGAACTGATGACACACAGACACATGACATTGTCACCGACATTAGATTTAGATAATGTATCACATTTTCTAAAATTCTGATGAATGTCCTTTTATTTTTGCATTTATAATGTTTACATTTCACGTGTTTGTGACCAAGATGCTGCAAACAAACCTATGCAGAAGCTGCATCTCATGTTTTCTTATTGTCTTATGTTCCATCCCTCCATTGGTTAATGAACTGAAGGCAGCAAGTTAAAATGGAGGACACTACACCAACACAAAAAAGCTGTCTCGTATCCTAAAGGGTAGCTTTAAAGACTAAATTTAAAACACGTAAAAAATAGCTTTTCCTTGCTTCCTGTGCTTGCCTCATCTTTAATGCAGAACCCTCCTCTCTCATTCTCTGCAGCTTTCTGTCCGTCTGTCTCTTCAGCCCCAGAAAATGCAGAACTCTTGCTTAAAGAAAGAGGAAATGTTCTGACCGATACTGCTGCACACATTTAATCTATCAGAGGTTTGTGCCGACAGCGTCATGTGCTTTTCCACACATCTTTGTTGTTACATAATTGTTGCAAAAACACAGAGACCCCCCAAAGATTTGTAATCTCAGCAGGAATGTTGAAAAAATGTATCTTTATTGATGGGGGCTGCTTTCTGTTCTTACACAAACATTTCTCAGCCACATTTGACCTCGTGGGATTACCTAGTTTCACATTTACCAGCTAAAGTGCAGTAGCAACAACACGTGCAGGTTTCTTACATTGTGTAAAGCCCTGTCAGGCGTAATACAAGTACTTCCCTTGGGAACATTAGGCAAAACAGATCATAGCTTCTCTTTTTCTTTCTCATTGTTTCTTTCTCTGACAAACCGCGTCATGTCTCACTTGCTTCTCTTATTAGTCTCACTCAGCCTCCCTTCAACAGTGCTGGCTTTTGTTGTTTGGAATGGACTTATTAGCTGTAATACTAATGTATTTTCCACATTATAATGCACACTTAAAGCTTTGTTTTTTTCAAAAATGACAGTCCCCCATATAATCTGGTGAGTCTTATTTATGGAACTCATAAACTAAGGATAGAACAAATTGCTAATGCGCGGCAACCTACAGTGAATGCAAGTTTTTCAGTAAATTAAACAGGTGGCTGTGTGGAGGCATTTGTAATCGGGAGGCGGCAGAAACATTTTTAGACGTCGTGCGGTGGCTGCAGGAATTTTTAAAAATGTTTAACTTTTACAACAACCGAACAATGACTTTCTCTCTGAGCTCTGCCAAAATGTCCGTTTGTGTTTTTACAAGTTGCAAACAAGGATGAGTGTTTTTGTGAATTTGCCAACATGGCTAACATGTAACTGTGTCGTTCCGTTTTTCAAAAAAAATTTTTTTAATGAGTTACTATCAAGGCTGAGAGTTAGCGTAGTCAAAATAATGTTTGTCTTCGAGGTATCAGTTCCTTTTTTCCATGTTGCAAACAAGGTTGGGAGTTACAGGTATTGTTAATACACCAATGCGTCTAACACTTCTAACGTGGTTAATGTGCAGCAGGTTGCAAACAAGTTCTAAAGTTACTGATTAAAGATCTTTAAAGTCGGACTGATTGACAGATTATCTGACTGTTTTGTCTCACTTAATGCGCCTAATAGTTTGTTGTGCCATATCTATGACATCTGTTCGAAGCAAACCAATCACTGATGGTGCACCTTATAATCCAGTACGCTCTGTAGTGGGAAAAATACAGTACACAAAAAATGTGCAAGAAGCTGAAAAAAACGTGCAGTGCCCTTTATCTGGACAGCTTCATTAGACAAAGGCTTGAAGAGCTTCCTGCTTGTTTCTGACTAATAGATATTTGCGTCATAATGGAGCAACTTTGGCTTATTCTGCTCCATAATGTTGCTTCATCTCAACAAAAACCCCACACTGGTCTCATCTGTCTGTATGAGACTGTTTCTGAAATACAGTGGAGTTTTTTTTTTTTTTCAGTCAGAATAAATGTACATCCTGAAAATCATCCATTTCTATTCACAAGATGTCATGAATAGAAGTACCATTGTCTCCCACACCCACAGGAAGGTTAACAACCATCTTAAATACTTTCCTTCTTACAACAATCCTTCTCATAGCAGAACAATTAACTTAACTTTTTCCAAAATAAAGTGGAACAACAATTACTTCTCTATGGCCGTCTGGTTCTCATAACCAACATATCTCTTAGCTTCTATAGAAGTAAAAAGAAGAGTGGGTTTTGTCATCTGTTTGTTCTAATTGCCTGTATATTAATGACAAGAATTTCTGGACTTTTAAGTACTAAATGGTGTTACCAGGCTGTAAGAACAGAGAGGTGATTGCCACTGTTGCCTCAAAGCAAAGTGTACTGTATTGAGTTTCAAACAAACATATTTCTTCTCTGGCCACTCCAATTTCCTCCTACAGTTAAAATTGTATGCAAGCAAGACAAACCAATGAGTTTAAAATAGCTTTAGATGTGATAACGTGTGGTTGGTTGTCTCTATGAGAACATACAAAAACGGATGGCATGTGCAGTCTTCAGTCAGGTTAGCCTTGTGGGTCATTTTCCTTCTTTTGACTTGTGTTTACTGCTCAGGTTCTACCCTCTTCTGTAACGGGTTTACAACAGTTTACCTAATTGAGCTTTAATTAAAATGTGAATCTTGTCAGAATAAAGTTGCACCATCATTCAAAGCAAAGAAAGGGAGTTTTAGTGCAAAGAAAAGACATGTTGGCATGGACAGAACATGTAAACACCCTAGAAAAAACTGGACCACAATTTCACAAATTTCACTTTAAAATCCTCCTTTTAACCGACCTTGAAGGTTAAAAAAAGCGCAATATATCCATTCCATCCTTTACAAGTTAAATTAACCCATGGATTAATGCAGATAAGGAAATGTTGAAATGTATTTTTTTAAACATTTGGAAAAAAGTGAATTTCCTTCAGCGATTCTTATCATAAAAAAGTTCTTGATCGCTCCTTACCATCTTGCAGACATTTTTTTTTCTGATTGACATTAAATAAACCAATAATAATGTTTTTTTAAAAATTACAGTTGTCCTTTGCAGATTTTTAACTGTGCAATTTTGCTTTCTTTTTGTTTTTGCAGCGCAGTGTTCTGCACCCTGATTGGCTGTAGAACTTGACAATCAACTTTCTTCATGCCATGTCTCCTGTACAGAATACATTTAGTTTGCCAAATCTACAAAAATCTTTGCTTGCAAGCAAATCTTTGTAGTTTTTATTCTAAAATGTTTGTCTTATTTTTCTGTGTAGATTTGAAAGTTTAAACAAGAGAGAAAAGTGTAAAAAATATATAGTCTGTCTGAGAAAAGTGTATTAAGTGTTTGTTGTGAGAGGTTTCACAGACTAGAAACATCTGTAATTCTACTTTTTTGTTCAGCTATCACGGGTTATTTAAGGGATGTATTCCCCGCAAACACTATAATTTAGTTTAATGCATCTGTTGTGTCTGAAATGATTTTTTGAATATTTTCTCAATAAATTATTAGTTTTTCTTTGTATGTTTTTCTGTATGTCCCATTTTAATTTTTTGTATCTTTTCATCAACATCATCATCCTTTCTGCACAGTCTCAGCAAGCTTCCTGATAAGGGCAAATAGAGATTGCAGTATTTTCTTATCAGTCGTCTCTGTGGTGCGTACTGATGGAGTTGACGCCATGGATATGATCTATGAAAATGGTCCGGGACTTACTTGCGACATCTGTGGCCTCAGGTTGATCTCCTTTAGGTTGACCGCCTGAGGCAGCAGGTTGTTGAGGAGCTGGCACAGCAGCACGCCATCTCTTAGAGCCTGAGCCAGGTCACACACCTAACCACATCACACACACCTAATTAGGTTTCAAAACTAACAGATGGAGATGTACTTTTGCTATCAGGTCAGCGATGCAGATGGCTTACCTGTGCATGCCCTACAGTGACTCTATGGTTCTCAGGCAGAATTCTGCACTCAATTAACCACATTGCACACTGCCGCCACAACTCCATTTTTATTTTTGATACCTGGAAAGAAAGGTGTATAGTTTATCTGTGTATCATTTAAATGTCAATATAAAATCACCTCTGACTTAAACAGAAAGTAATGGATTAATGTTGGGCTGATCAAAAAAAAAAAAAAAGATCCTCAATTAACACTGAGCAGAGACACAAAACTACTAAAACAGCCATCTTGAAGTTACAAAAACTCAGCAGCAACGATTAAAAACTTCACACTAAACTGATCAAATATCTGACTGAGCAAAAGAGCAAAAATGACCTCTTACCTTCCTTTTTGTCTCCAGACAGTTCTTTTCTCTCGATGTTGACCCACCCCAGGCTTACTTTCATTATCTCATTTTCAGGCTTCGGCACTTATGTTCTGCCTTTCTTCCGTGGTGGGTGTTCTGCAGAGCTGCACTGTGTTGAAAGCTTTTAACTTCATCCCGCAACTTCCTTTTTCCTCTGACGCACCCTCACATACACACATGCTGACATGCACAGATGCAAAGCTGCTGTTGCTGTCTGTGCTACAAGGCGATAAACCAGTGTGCGGGTCTGACAGCTAAGTGGAGTGCACTTTGCAAAGAACTTAACAGAATGAGCAGAGCTGAATTTATAGTAGTTTAATTACAGCACACATAATTACTTGTAGTTAAAGTAATTTGTAACCTGTAGTTATAGAAGTTCAGACTTCAGAAATTAAGTTTAGAATGAAAGTAACACTCTGGGGACATCCATATCCACCCTAAATATTAATGCAAATAAACCAAAAAGCATCTAAAAATATAACACGGCAGGAACATTTTTGAAAAGGGTTATTACCAAACAGTTAGTTTGAAATGGGTTAGTGTGGCACAGATGGTTTGCCCTATTGGCGGCAGGTAGTCACCTGCAGAATAAGATGTATAGAAGGATAACACATTTTATCTACATTTTTAAAGTGGTTAAACCACTTTAGTCTAACTTTTATTAAACTACAGTGGGATAAAAAAATCTTTGTTCGTTGTAGATTCTGCAAGTTGTTCCACTATAAAAGATGAGTTTGGTCTGTAATGTTCGTCTTATACACTTCAACGCTTCGAGTTATGCCAGGTAAGAGAAGCGCTTTTATAAATAAAGTTTGATTTGAACTGTCAGAGACAGCATGCAACAAATAAAAGGAATCCAGGAAATTATTTTTTTTAGATAATTTATTTGTATATGCTGAAAATTAGAAATTAGTTAGGAACAAAATTTATGACAGAGGTCAAAAGTTTCCATTAGGTCTTCACCAGGTTGCACACACTGTGGTTGCCATTTTGGTCAATTCTTCCATGCAGATCTTCTCAAAAGCTGTGATATTTTGAGACTGTTGCTAGGCAACACAAACTTTTAAGACCCCCCACTGATTCTCTTTTGGATTTGGAAGTCCAGAGACTGGCTAGACCACTCTGGAACCTTAAAATGTTTTATACAGCCCCCTTTCCATTGTCCAGGCAATATTTGGGAATGTTGTCATTCTGGAAGATCCAGCTGTGTTTCATCCATAATGATGGAAGATTTTAGCCCCAAATCTCATCATACATGGCCCCATCATCCTGTCCTTAATACAGATCAGTCATCCTGTACCTTTTGCAGAAAGGCAGCCCCAAAGACTGACGTTTCCACCTCATACTTCTGTTCTTTCTCCTCCAAACACAGCAAAATTGGGTTTATACCACAAAGTACCATTTTGGTTTCATTTGATCACATGAAACTTTAAGCCGACCTACACATGTAGCGTTTAAGCAGAGGGACCTTTGGATTTAAATCCACGACAATATAGTAATCTTGGTCACTGTGGTCCCAGCTCTCTAAGTGTTACCCCATATAGTTCTGAGCTGTTTTCTTACTTTCCTAAGATCTATTGTCCCCCTGAGGTGAGACTGTGCATGGAGCTCCAGGTGGAGGGAGACTGTGAGAAAGCTTGGATGTTTTTCATTTGGCTTTGGAGCCAAATCAGTTCCAATGCAATGGAAAAGGAACAGCCCAGAAAATGTATTGCTTGGTGAAACAAGAATTTATGAATTCAGATTTACAAAGTTCATTTTTGTCTTTAGCCAGATGTCTCTTAACAGTGACTGGAATCTTTGCAATCTCTTGTTCTAAACCCTTGTGCTGTAGGGTCCAGATGACCCCAAACTTATGTTGATGTGTTTTCCCTCCAATGACAAAGGTGAACAGGATTTTATGTCTGCCATGGACACCAGTTAAGCTAATTTTTTTTTTAAGTTCAGCTTCTTGTGGGTTCCAGATTACCCTATTCCCAACATTAATGTGCGTAGGATAGCACAAGGGGTTAAACTCCATGTGTCACCAATGTATCGCAACTTGTGGCACCAAAGTGATTATGCAAGAATGTCGCCACAAACCCTGAGATCTAAAACCCCAAAAAGCCACAGACATGGTTGTTTTTTAAAAATCCCTCATTCAATCCCAAAAAAGGAAGATCATTTTGCTGCTGCACTCTTGTTTTTTTCTTCCTAATGCGAGCAGTATCACTTTCAGTTGGCAGTTTCAGAGGACTTTTGTCCTTCTTTCTCTACTTTCCTTCTTTAATAATAAAAAGATTAAAATCTGTATTTTTATCAAACGAGTAAACACATTTTAATCTGATTCTTCTCTGCCAACTGGATGGAGACCCAGCTATTTGTGACCAAAATGTTATTCTGCCAAATAAAACCTGTTGCATGTTTTCAGAGCTCTGTGTAAAACATTGACGAATGACCGGAAGTAGGCAGACACAACACCAAAATATGAAGAAAAAAAACAGCAATATTCTGCAGACATTTTAAAATGCATAAAGTAAAAAATATGTACATTAAATTTCTTGAATTTTCTTAAACCAAAACATTGTGATTATGATACAGAGTAAACATTTTCTTTGTTTAAATTATTTTTCCATATTTACATATATAGCATATATATATATATATATATATATGTATAGAGAGAGAGAGAGAGAGAGAGAGAGAGAGATACCATATATAGTACTTATATACTTTTTTTTATATATACTTTTTCTGGTGTATAATGCAAGTATTGACAAGCTACCACATTTTGAAAAGGCTTTTTAATCTGTCATCCTTTTCATGATGTCATACATTATGTTTAAAAAGCCTCATGCTGTCATTGTTTATGGTTATTGTCACATGTATGATGGTCTGCTCAATAGCCTGTTGCCAGTGAGAAAATTTACAATTAGTTTTTCCTTTCACTTCTTTTTTTCTTAAAACCAAAGAATAGTTTCATTTGATCTGGTCTCTACAGGTTCTGTCACGTTAAAGCTGACTCTGGTGTGACTAAGAGTCATTTACCCTAAGGCGACAGCAGATTAGCCCGTTGTATTGTAAATGTGAAAGGAACTGGTGATGGTGGTTAGAAATGGTGGTTGAGGTTGGATGGTGGGACGCTTTTGTGTATGTGTTTAGGGGAAGTGGGGGGGTAAGTCCACCTTTTCCTACACTTAGACTTCTTTAATAGTTTTAAGTAATTGGGATGCTGAGTAACTATATTTTTCAAAAATGTTTGATCTTATACTTTTTAAAATGATTTTATAAAGTACAATTTAACTATTTTAATCTATCAGTTTTGGCTGGTAGCTTGATATTCAAAGTGTTCTAAGGTTTCATACCTGCCACTGTTAAGGAACAGATACCTCACTCTCAGATGCTGACCATGGGACTACAAGCATATTCTGAACAGCAGAGCTGTGGTTTTGGTACACACAGGGAGCAACACCACCGATTACATTCAAAACAAACAAAAAATGAAAAGAAACTGAATCCTTGAATGTATTGGGAGTTATTAAAGGGATGAAATAAAAGGACTAAATGAAGTAAGAAGAATTTGCTGGTGGTGTGGTGAATATTTTGCAGTCACATGGACACGCTAGTACATCATTAAATATTAAATATGCAGCGTGACAATTATATAAAAATGTTCTTAAAGACCCACTCCAATCATGTTTTGATATATGGTGAAAGCGTTCCAGTGGTCTCTTAATCATGATTATTCAATTTTTACACCCCCCCCCCAAAAAAAAAACAAAAACAAAAAAACAACAACAACAACAACAACAACAAAGAAAAAACGTGTTGTTTTCTGGACAACAAAGGACAAAGCAGCGCAGCAGGAGTTGTGGGTGGGACTGTTGGCACAAAAAGTAAGCCACACTCTTTGGCTAGCTTACAGTTCCTCACACCTCAAAGCTTTTACTTGGGCAACAGAGATGGCAAGCAATATTGGAGCTATCCAACTGTACGGGTTTGGGCCAGATGCTAATTCAAATGGGGAAAAAGAAGATGTATACGATTATAATCGTCTATACATGGATGCATTAGAATGGAGCTAAGTAGGAAGCTTGTGGCCCGCCCACCGTATTTTGTATGTCACAAATTCTATCTTTTTTAAACAGAATTTTTTCATCTGCTCCTGATTTACAACAATTTGAATAAGAAATATTAGGAAATGCAATTTTAAGCTTAATTTTCTTTATATATGTCCTCCATCATCACACAATGCCCCAAGAACATGTTAAAAACACCAAAAACATCATTTTCATCAAAGTGGATCTTTAAGTACGTTATTTTAGTAACATTATTTTCCTTAATTAGAAGCAGGTGTAGAGGCTCCAAAAATGTATAAATTATAATCAATTATACAAAATCTTTGCCTTTCGTCCCGTCCCTTTAGATGTCAGCACAGCAAATCCTCCATCCATGCATCCTCTTCATTCACACAAACAACCCTTGTGTCCTCCTTCACTACATCTGCAAACCTCGTTTTTGGGCTTTCTATGAGCCTCCTTCCTGTCTGGAAAACATACAATATAACTAATCTCACCACAGTCTTGTTCACATTTCCTTTTATTATCACTTCATCCTTATTGAACTTTATTTTACTTCCTGTTTCCAAACAGCCTCCTCTTTTACTCTCATTAATCAGCTCTTCAAAGTTCTCTTTCCGTCTTTCCACCTCTCAACACATTTCCATCTCTGTCCTTGATCACCCTAACCTGCTGTACATCCTTCCACCACTGTTTCTCTGCCTTGCCAACCAAACGCACCTTCCTTTGTCTCCAACCTGTCACAAAAGTCCTCATTAACCCCATTTGTTTGGCCTTTGCCACCTTCACTTTGTACTCTATCTGTTCTCTTGTCTGTTGTCTTCTGTCCTCTCAGTGTTCCACTTTTTCTAAAGCCAACATTTTCCTCTTAACACACTCCTTAACTCCATCCTTCTATATCATTTCCTCCAAATATTCATTTGGCTAAAGCTGTCCAGTCCTCTGGAAGAACTTCCTGATCTACTAAAGTCTGTTTCAACCCCTCCCTAAAAACACAGAACTCTTCCTTTTTCAGTTTTCCTCACTTGGTCCTCTGCTTCACCCGTGTCATGTTCATGTAACTCGCCACAAAATTGAAGGAAGATCATAAGTTCAAACTCACAGTTGGGTCGTAACACTCTAGTTCTTCCTGTCAAAATTCCAAAGTTCAAAGTTCCTACTCTACATCCAACCCTTCTTCCTTCCCTTTTCTGTCTATATCTATATCTATGTCTATATCTATATCTATAGCATCTTTTACATGGACACAAATAATCGGAATACAACACGGATCAGAATAAAAATGCTTTATGTAAACACGCCAGTCGGAATACTCTGGCCCGATCAGACTCATTCAGATCAAAAAGTCTTTGCGATGGAGATGAAAGGGTTATGCTGATTGTTGATCCGATTGGGTGCGTGTAAACAATTTATTCTGATTGTGTGTCATTACTGCACTGGCTTTTACATTATGCATAACTGCGTTTACATGTACAAAATGTCTTTGATCGGATCAAATATTGGATTAGAATAGAACTGTGTACATGCATCTTGAAAAACTTTATCCGATTATAACTAAAGTTTACATGCGCCACACTTCCAATCAGAATAAATCCTTTTGATGGGCGCAGAACTATATAAAATGCCAAAAACAACCCTAGAAAAAGAAATGGCGAGTTCTGTTGTAAACAAACAGAGCTGCGACATAGAGAGAGATGATCTTGTAGGCATGCTTTTGTTATTGTTATTCCCACGTATTCATGTGTGGCTAAGATGTATATTGCTGCATTGCTGCATGGATTTAAAGTGCATCCAAGGCTAAATATTGTTGTTACGTAGCAATCAAACCCCAATCCTCCCTCCGGGTCCATGCGGCCAAGAATGAAGCACTGGCCTCACAGATTTAGAAAATTATGTGTAACAGTCTCTTAAAAGAAAAAAAATGAAACAACATTAATAAAAGTATGCTTAGAAGATCATCTGATACATCTCGCTTTTGTTTGTTTACCACAGAACTCACGATTTCTTCTTCTGGCCGTTTAACGGTATTTTAGACAGTTCTGCGCATGTCAAAATAATTTTTCCCGATTGAAAGTGTGGCGCATGTTAAAGTTTGTTTTAATCAGATAAATATTTTCAAGGCTCATTTTCACATTTCTATTTTAAACAATTCACACACCGATGAAACAAAACAAGAAATGTGCGTGCATCAATTAAATCGAGCACTAGATGCCACTCTTGCATTGATGTCCGCTCTTGCTATTGCTAGTCAATGTCTCCACCACCTGGAGGAACAGCCAATGTGGATGACATTCCTGTGTGCATACCAAAGTCTGACCTGACATGCTGACAGCTTCTGAACATTTGAACACCCCTCTTCTTGTTTTTCTCTCTCTTTCAACATGCCCCAACCTGTTAGCTCTGCCTCTTTGGGAGCTCATCTCAATCCTCAAGATGTGATTTGCTGAACTCGTCGGGGTTCTGTTTTATGATCTGATTGGCATTTTGAGTGACTCTGCAGGTTTAAAGAAGAGGTGGGGCCGTGCACGGGATGGAGGGGAGGGTGCTCCCAGAATTAAAACAAAAGTACGACTATCAGAGAGGAAACTCAGAAGGGATTAACAGCAAGGAAGGAAGGAAAGCAGATGAGAGTAAGATAGTAAATAAAAAATCCCAAGGTATCCTCGTAGATCCTGTAAAGCAGGTAGGTATTAGATTTGATACTAATTTGAATAATCTTTAATAATATGAATAATCTTTGCTTAAATCTTAGTTTGACTCCTCTGTGAACTAAAGCTAATGTCCCACAAATCCGTCATTTGTTTTCTCAGGCACCCGTGTGTAAAGAAACAAGTACCAGCACGTGTCTGTTAGCAAATGTGCTGGTATGTAATCTACATTTCTCTTTTTATTTCTATTTAAGCATGGATAATCGTTCAATCGCCTGGTGGCTGCGACAGGTTGGCCTGCCCCAGTATACCAAAACACTAGAGAATGAATTTTATGGTCTGGAGGTGAGCAAACATGTTATGATCCACTTCATACATACATGTTTCCCAAGCCGTTCTCATGGTGTCTGACTGTTTTCATGCAGGGTTTACTGAATGTAACGGATAGAGAGCTAAAGGCAGCAGGGATAGAGGATGTAAGGCACAGAGAAATCCTCCTCATTCAACTTTCAAGACAGACACTGAGGCTCGGCCCACACTCTGGTAACATACTTCGGACACATGAAGGGACTTTTGAACAAAGATGGTGAAGAATTGTTTGTAATTTGTCCTAAATTGAGAACAATAAAAAAAAGAATTATTAATCCAAATATTATAACATGGGTGGGCTTACCAAGTATTTTTACAAGAACACCACATGAATAAAGAAGGTATAAGGGGATTTTCAAAACAAAGTGTTTATGTGTGTGAGAAATTAGAATAAGTCAGATAAGATGTTTGTAAGATTAATACATTATCAGTGCTGAAGGACTTGAAGACACCGCATATTGATCAGCAACCTGTTTTTGCAGAACATTTTAGCTTTTATATCCACATTTTGATAATCTGTGACTAAGAAGAAAAATGCAACAGTACATCAACAGACCTAGACAATGAACTTGTTGTACATAACATGACCATTAAAAATGATCTGGTTACTTATTTAGTCTTTAAAGTTTTAATATTTTTGCATAAATGATCTGCTTCATAAAAGTATAACAAGCATCTTTAACCTTCATGTTAATGTATTTTATAATACATCATATTTGAATGAAGATGAATTAGCCCTTTAAAGCCGAACGTGTCATATTTGATACATGAGTCTGTCAGCCCTCTGCAAGAGCAATGGAATGGAAATACAAATTTCTTCCTTTTTTTCTTTGTCTTAGAATGTTTTGTTAGCTCAGGAAAAAAGTTATGTTTGAGCTGTGTGACCTGATGTACGATACAAAATTAAATTTATATGTAAACAAAAAAAAATTATTTTGCTTGTTTATTCAGAGGGACCTATAAAGGCTCCACATCCAAAGAATTAGAATTTTCTGTCAATTATTTAATGGTTCAGGCTTTACAGGGTTAAATGTTCTTTTTGTGAAAATGTATTGAGAGTCTTACCGTTCTTTAAAATGTGTTAATCCCCTCAGGTGAGCAGGTGGTAAAACGTAGAATCAGCTGGAACTACTCCCTAGGATCAACCGCAGATCTGGTAAGTGTGTGGTGTTTTTACCCGTAAACAGTAGTTCTTTGCTTTAAATAGGTCATATGTTTTTTTGGGGAGTATGTTTCAAAAAGCTTCACACCAGCAATCATGTTTGGAGTAATTCCAAAGTCTTATAAACCTGTTTGACTCTTTAAGTCTAACAAACATTTTTGAGTGATGTATTGCTCATATTGAGGCCAAGTTTAATAATACAAGCAAAGGCAAACTTTCACAAAGCTCAAGCCAACTTTTAAACGGTCTGCTGTTTTGATGCGTGAACAGCAATTTTTATATTGCACGGAAACACAGTTGGGTCGGGAGGAGACTTGTAAACAGACTTGTTTACAAGTTGGGAAACATGAGCTTCAGGTGAATTCTCTGGATCTCCAAAACATTCATAATACAATAATTTAGAAATGCAGCATTTTTGAAATCAAACAATCAATTGATTGTGTTTATTTTTTCTAAAACGATAAAGCATTTTTAACTAGATGTGATTTCAAAATCAACATTTTCCAAAGCGACTTTTTTCTTTAGCTTTCAAACAAATTTTATACTTTTTTTTGGCCTTTTTTGACATAATGACTGTCAATCAGTAAAAGTGTGTGGGGTCTAAATGCTCACTGGCTAAACCTTTTACATTATTCAAGTTTCTGCGACACTACTTCAGTGCTTTTTGCTGCATAGATAAATAAGGGAAAACAAAGCACCTGGGAGGGCAAATTACAGCAAAATTAATGCAGCAGTTTCTTCAATAAGAAATCAAATAAAATCAGTCCACAAAGAATCGCCTTCAGCTGGTACAAAACTACAAGGCTTTTACCAGGAACAAGTAGAAGGGCTCATATTTACCCATTCATTTTAGAATTGATTTCAAAATTTTAATTCTGAATTTTTAAAGCTTTTAATGACCAGGGCCCCTGATTATATTTCCTATCTGTTTGTGCCATATGTCTCTGGTTGCCCCCTTCAATCCTCTGCTTTGAATCTACTCAAAGTCCCAAAGACCTGTTACAAAACTCGACATGACCTTGCTTTCTGAGCATTAGTCCTGAAATTGTGGAACGCCCTTCCCTTATAGCTTTGCTTGATCTGCAATGTTGAGTCTTTTAAGAAACAGCTGAAGAAGCTGCTTTTTAAAGAAGCTTTTAGTTATTATTCTGTACCTTGTTCCATTTATTGTTTTAATCTGTTTCTCTGTCCTTTAATGTTTTACTCTGTTAAACACTGTCATTTTATCTGTGAAAGAGGCTATACAAATAACATTTACTTATTTACTTTTCCCTTACAAGACACCCATGAACAGCTACCCCAGAAATACAAATCACTGTCATGGCATTAGTCAATTAGTGTTTGGCTCCGCCCACTTTCACTGACTAACATACACTCATTCTGCTGCAGATACGTCATTACACAGTTATTAAGCCATTGTGAAAATTGCTATTGTGCAATTAAAGGACATTTTTGTGAAATACTGGTTTCAAAATCAGCTTTCAGAAATAAAAAAATAAAGATTAAATGATACTATTTAACGACTTTCAATGACTTACATTTTTAAAGGGCATTTTAAAATACCTAACTAAAAATGAAATATATTCCACAAATTAATTTCAAGAAAAGAAAATTAATTCACAATTGTATCATAGTTTCAAAAAAATGATTAAAATTATTAAGTATTGCTTGATTTTTTTTCATCTTACCAAGCCCCATTACATTTAAACTCCATGCACATTTTATGAACATTTGTTTAATATTAACAGGTTTTGTTCTTAAAATATTAAATATTTTAACCGTTTCTGATCTCTGCTTTGCCATCTGCCTCATAGCTGCAGTCAGGTGAGCCTCTCTTCTGATTAGCATTGTAGGTGAGAGAAGAAAGGAGGACAGAAACAGCTTTGGAACCACAAATAACTATACCAACACAGCAAAATCCTTTTTTCCCCCCATGAAATTCAACCTTGGAAAACTTTTAGATAAATAAATATTTTGGAACAGGGTCTTGGGATCTCTGCAAGTGCTTTTGCATTCTGAGTCAAGGATTTCCACCAACCAAAGAAAATCAAAATTGGACAGAATGTGCCTTCTGCTCCAGATTTTTTGCTTTATCTTCAGCCAAGATTAATTGTAGATAACTGCCACATTTAAGTACACCTATCCCATTCCTTTATTACACATAAAACTTTGTTTACTTTGTTTTCCATGAGCATGAAACACTGACGTTTTAAGGAGAATCATGCACCTTTAAACTTTTTTTTTTGTGTAGGAGAGTCCAAAAGATTTGTTTCGACAGAGTATCCTTCCCCGCCTCCAGCGCGTGGACAAAAAACACCGCTTGTCTGTGTCCTGCTCTCAGCTTCGCACTCTGAATGAAGATGAGACTATTATCCAGGAAAGTAAACTCAGGTAGGAGCACCTCCACTGTTGATCGTCTGTGTGAGACCATTGATCGCAGCCCAGAGAAGGAGGTGGACTTTCACTTTGCACTCTTTGCATGTCTGGCTTAAACATTAACTTGGATCTGACAAAGGTTAGGTGTGACTTTGAGAAGTTAACACCTGTAAAAATATCAGTCCTCTATAAAAAGATTTTAGAATAAGATATTATATGGGGCAAAAAAGTATTTGTCAGTTACAGACTATGCAAGTTGTTTGATAGAGGTCTTTCATGTTCATCATAGGAACACTTAAACGGTGAGAGACAGATTGGAAAAAGAATAATCTAGGATTTTGTAAGAATTTAAGCAGTGACAGAGGTAGAACATTTTATATAACTTTGGAAAGGTGACCAATCAGAATAGCAGAGTTGGAGGCCATTACAAATTAAAGGATCACAAAGTACATATTTCAAACAGGTTTATTGTCGTCACTGTTATTAAAAAAGCACTTCTTTTAGTTACAATACTATTAAAAAATATTGCTTTTTTGCCCCCCCTGTAGCTCCGCCCCTGAATTTATGTGAATATTGGTACAGAAATTAGAGTCCCACTCCAACTATATTTCTATCAATCATTCCCTATGATCTTTTACTTATGATTATGCAGTTTTTAGTCAAAATCAAATAGCTTGTGTGGTTTTTAAAGACATTTTTTCTGCAACGTAGCAGAAAGTTGGCCTCCACTAGTTTATCATTAACCCTTTGTTTACACTCTCTCTCGTTAGCTTATGGCACCTCTCAAGCCCAAGCTAACGTTGGGGTTGCAAAAAAAAAAAAAAAAAGTGGCAAGCAATTTTGGAGTTATCCAGCTATACAGTTTTGAGCCAGACACCAGCTCGGACGAGGAAAATTAAGATGTTAACGGATTTATTTGTCTGGAAGTCGATGCATTAGAATTGGAGCGGAGAAGGGAGTTGCTGTGTCACAAACCCAAGATTTTTCAAACCAGGGGTTTTCATCTGCTCCTGATCCAACACGATTTGAACTAAGAGATACTGAGAAATGCAGTTTAATCTTAAATTATTTTTATATGTCTTCCATCATGAGAAAAAAAAACACAAGAATGTGTTAAAAAAAACAATTTTCATCAGAGTGGGTCTTTAACTTTTAAAACAGTATTAAAGCAGAGTGAAATGGTGACTCCCTTTTTACTGCCTGTATATGAGAACTGGAACGATCGAGTGCGATGTCACCCATTCAAAACAGTTTACTTCCTGCTCCACTGACATGAAGTCAATTCAGTCGCCATTTTTCCATGATATGGACACCGACATGATGGAACCAAGAATCATCAGTAAGCACTGATTGGTCCGAATTTGGTCTGAGTCAATTCTATGACAACCAACCACTCTTGCCAATCAGGAGTGAGCTTGTTTAAAGTACCACTTGAAAGTGGAGAATCAAATGTTCCAAACGTGAGACCACAGAATTTTATTGAGGTATCTGACTGGTCAGTTTATAACTTAGATAACTTGCACTACAGAAAAAAATAACAAAAAAAATAGGAGTAGCAAGAACACTTTAAAAAAGGTATCATAGAATGGTTATTCTGACAAATATAACGACTGAGTAATTGCTGTTCATTTCTCAATTGGAGACTATTGGATTTTAGCTTCTTGGAACCAGTGAGTACTTCCTGTTTGGAACGCCAGGAGGGAGGGATCACTCAGTCCAGTTCTCTTATACAGTCTATGCTTCCTCCTAAGACTATAATACAAAATACTAGGTTTGTGAATTCCTCTATTTAACTGAGAATTTTACATTCCTGTTCCATTTCACTACACCTTTATAGGGTTTTCCCAGCATTCCCCAGTTTGGCTTTGGAAGCCTAATAAAATGAATAAAAAAAAAAACGTTTTTGGGGGGGTTGTCATAAATCAGACAAAAACTGGAACACTGAATTTTATCAAACCCAGGGTGTTCTGTCGAGTTTTTTCATTTAAATTTGGCAGTCATATTTATCTCTGTATCCACTCCAGGGCATAACAATAGGCATGACTTTTATATGCTTTTTATATAATTAAGTGCAACATTAAAATGTACGTAATAGTCAGTCTGCTTTTGAGTTGAATACAAACTCACATTTGACTGCTATGTGAGTAAGAAAAATATTTAAATATTTGTAGGTGGCCTCTAATCTAATAATAATAATAATTTAAAAAAAACAGGTCGCGCGGGTCTTTACATACCGACGTACCTGTGGTCAGGTGTTGTGTAAGGCTCGTGCCGTTCGAAAGCTGGCAGACAGGAATGGAGTTTTAGGACGGGGTCTTAGGGCGGGGAGGAGGACAGCTCAGGAGGAGAAACTTGTAAGAACTCGCCTGAGTCTGCCCAGGAAGAGGAGGAAGACGAGGATAAGTGGGCAGGGAGAGCTTGGCGGCGGAAAAAAAAGAGTAAAATAAAAAGACGGGGCATTGGTAACTCGGCGTTGTTAGTTTAAGACACAAACCGTGAAAAATGGCCGGACAGAGGAGCTGTGAGTCGGACTAACTGGTAAGGCGGAACGTTTGCGGGTGTTTTCGGCTGAACTGAGTTCAGTGGACGCGGAGGGATATGGGTCCAGACCATATTGATGCATCTTAGATTTTTCAGCGTTTTGAGCTTTCGGCCAAAGTTAATATTTAATTTGACTAATATGTGGACTCAAAAGTATCGACAGACTGTTGGTTTGTATGTTACTCGCAGGTTTGCCAACAAAAATAGTACCTGCTTCTCAAACAAGTGCAAATTTCAAGCTCTAAACTATGCATATTACGATGTATAATGAGAATACTCTTCAAGTATTGTTAGAGAGACAAGGTGTTGATGTTGGCTAAACTTGAAACTGTCTGTGGTGAAAGACCGCATTGCACAATCCTGGACTAAGTCTTGCACAGGTAGTGGTGGTGAGCTGTTGTGCCTCCGCCCCTCAAACAGGATGCTGAACTCCTCAATAAAAAAAAAAGTTTGTACATAATTTGCATAAAAATCAGTAAAAAGGAACATTTAGTACTTTTTTTGTTTTAGGGAAAAATTGTAAATTCTTTCTCCAAAGTTCCTTTTAAGATTTGAATTGTGTTGTGAAAGCCAACAAACATCAGGTGACCTCCATAATATTAAGCTGTGTGATTTTTATGAAAGATTTTATCTGAGGAAATTAACACATGGATGTGTTTTTAAGAGCAAAACTAAACCATAAACAAAAATACAAACCATAAAAAAAATTAAAAACCAACCTGTGTCATTTTGTTGTGGGCAGTGCCGTTGGTGAAGAGGAACTCTGCCCCCCCTTCCCCTGAGAGCTATCTGTTTACAAGTGGATGCATCAGAATGGAGCGGAGCAGGGAGACTTTGGCCCGCCCATTGCAGTTGTTGTGTCTCAAACTTGAGCTTTTCAAGCCAGTTTTTTTTCTGCTTCTGATTCACAACAATTTTAAGTAAGCTAACGGGAAAGAATGTAAGCAAAGGAATGCTGGCATACCAATATGGTTGCTTCTGCACCAAAGGTCCCGCCCACAACCCAGAGGCACGTTTCTAATGAACTATTGGTGCGCTGTAGAAAATATATCTTGAAAAACGGCACAGGTTTTTTGATTTTGGCTAAAAACTGCATAATCGTAATTATGAGATCACTGGCAAAGATTTTACAATAGATAAAAAAATATTTGGAGTGGGACTAAGATGTTCTTGGGGTACATATAAAGTCTGTTCTACCAAACCCAATTGTTGGTCCTACATGAAGCAGCTTTAAGAAGTCACCAGACTCAAGCATGGGGAGTTGAGGCCAGAAATTTAATCAAAGAGTATTTAGAAACTGTGTCATCTTAACTTCTTCGTCCCATGATCCTGAAGAGGATTTGTCTTTCAAAATCGGCTTAATCCCTTGCAATAAAAAAGGAAAAAAAAATCATTGTTTGTATTGTGATAGTTATTTTGTTAAAAACTATTGTGAATTTTGGAAGCTCTTCGTGTGTCAGCCTTGCTTTTCTACAGTCAGGAAGTTGGAAACTCAGTGAGGAAGGAAGGAGAAAAATGAGGCAGGCTATTAAAAGTCTCATCATTATGTGTGTGTGTGTGTATTAATGACCTTGTACTGTTTGTGTTGAGAGAGAAACTGAGCACCATCGTCTATGGCTCTTTTGTATAATAGCCCCAGATCAACTCATTGCTCTTGTTTTTCAGTAAAAGGAGAAGTTTCTCGGCATACTTCACCCATCTGAAGGTAAGAATTCAACCTAAATCTCTCACCTAAGCAAACTTCACTTCTACAATTATTGCTTTTAAAGTTATATGTAGTTATAAAGTTATAAACAGAGCTTCTTTGCATTCAAGGGGTTGGTTGGTCGGCAAGAGATGGATTCACTAAAGAAGGAGCTGGAAGAGGAGCTGAAGCTCAACACAGAGGATCTGAGGAGTCATGCCTGGTACCACGGACAGCTGACACGGGAGGTGCATATCGAACTATTCCCAGTGTTTACACACCATAGAAATAGAACAAAGAACTCTATTTTTTCTGTCAAAAATATATGCTGAGATACACACAACTCTTCCATTACAAAGAAATATTTGTCAAAATGGCTTTTAGGGGGAGATCAGTTTGATGCTGCTGTGAGTGACGGCAATAAGTGGAAATATAAAATATAAGCCTTTGTGAACACACCAGTATTTTAGTAGTCAGTGCTTCACGTTTATTTAAAGAATCAGAGCTTATAAAATTGCTATTGTTTCCAAGGCATAAAAGCAGCAATATAAATGTGATATATATCTTAAGTTTTTCTTTTTAACTGTTTTCTAAACTTTCCCTTTGTTAGCTCATTCTGTCTCATTTTATCTTGAATAAGAACATGCATCCAGCTGACCAGCTGACTTGTCTCCAGGGTGCAGAGTCGCTGTTGCATAGAGATGGGGACTTCCTTGTCCGTGACTCAAGTTCTGAACCTGGAAACTATGTTTTAAGCTGCTTTTGGAGGAGCACTCCACTGCACTTCAGGGTGATTCGAGTTGTCCTTCGTCCTAAAAAGGTACGGCTACAAACTACACTCAAGAAATTTTATTTTGAGAATTATCAACAGTGGAAGAATACAGAGTATGCTGTCAGTCTAATGTCTATAAATGAAAAAAAAACTATTTTGTGGTGTTTTAGGTTTTGTAAAACAATTTTTGCTATATTTTGTTTTATTTTATACAACTAGGTAGTTTATAGTTACACAGGTGTGTTTCTATATGTGCCTCAGGGCCACTCGCGGGAGCTGTTTCAGTTTGAGGAAGACCGCTTCGAAAACGTACCGTCTCTCATCCGGTTTTATGTTGGTGGGCGTCGGCCTATCTCCAAAGCTTCAGGTGCCATCATCTTTCAGCCAATCACACGCACTCTTCCTCTGCGGGCCATCGCCGAGCGACACGGACAGTTCAAGGGTAGCGACGTCAGGAGTGCGGAGGGAGAAAAACTGTCCAGGCACAATAAAAGACGCAGCTTCAGCTCTACACACCACGACACACTCCAAGTCATCAATCCCTTGCTCAGGTTGGAACACGTTTAGTTAGGTGTTCATACAGTCACATTAAAAAGTTGATACTCTTGTGTCAGCATAAGATAAAATAAGATCATGTGTACTAGGTCCTAATTTTAGACAAATTAATCTTTATATTCTTACGCTTTTGAATATTTGGGCTGATTAAGCAGTTTAAGCAGTGAGGCCCAGACTTTCCTGAATAAAACCTTAGTTTTTTTTTTAACTAACTTATTAGTATTAACTATATAAAAAAAGGAATTATAAACAAACAGGTTATAACCCAAAAGATTGAAAAAGCAAAGCAAAACACTTGGGCACTACAAAGTATTCCATGTTTTCAGTATCTTGCAGTGACACATTCAGTTGTAGAGTCCTGTTTCATCAGTCTTTGACGTGTTTAAACCAAGCTATCTTCTAGTAGATTAATAGAATTTGCATTAAACCCCCTTCATGTTTTTGGCAGGAGTGGAAGTCAACCCGCTAACTTAGAGAATGTTGGACGGCAGCCTTCTCTTCAGTCTGCACAGTCTGACAGCAACCTTAGAACTGGTATGTGAGCATCCTTTGTCCTTTGCATGTTCTACCATACTTAATCATGTCTAAAGGGTGCAGATGTGCATCACTACTGTATAGCTTATTTCATAGTAGCTAAGAAAGATCTACTTAGATAGATTTGCAGTAAAGTGTCCATAAAGTGGCAGTGCAAGAGTGGTGGAATGTTGTACTTGGAAAATGCAGGGAAACAAATAACTCAGGAAGTACCAGAAATGTCTGTTTCAAAAACTAAAGAAGAGACATGACAGGGGTTTAACCGTTAGTAGTTCGGGGCTTTTTTTTTTTAGCCTTTTTCAATGTATCCTAATAATTTATCTTTAAAACTGTTAAACTGTTAAAAATCTTTTTTTAAATACAACCCTAGCTTCTTTTTTTAAACAGACACAAAATGTATCATTTCACTTGTCTGATTTTCTGGTTTATTGGCTTAAGATTTAATTAAAAAGTGACATTTTAATAGGCAATAAATCACTTTAGTGAGTTAAATACTTGTTGTTTTTTCATAAAAAATGAGTAGTACACAAAAACCAAAATTTGTTGTAATATGATTGTATTCTTTACTACCACAAAGCCATTTTGATTTCAGTTCTATGGTCATTAAAACTGTTATTTAAGTGGTCCTTTTTGAATTTTACCCCTGGTGTTTTTGTCTAGGTGTTCCAGAGAGCAGTCAGTCAGAGGACGCTGGCCCCAAACCCATCTCTCCAGTGTTTCGTACAGGCAGTGAGCCCCTGCTGAGTCCACGACCGCGTCACACACGCCCCTCCCTCCTAGGTTGACATAAGAAGACGTGTTTTGCTTTTCTTTCAGAAAGAAACATCACTCAAACTCTTAAACTATCCACATGTCTGCAGGTGGTGGTGTGACCTTGCGAGGTTCGGATGGGCAGCTTCACTCCAGAGCTCCCCCCAAACCTCTCAGAGTCTCTGTTGTTTTCCCCAATATGGTTCCTCCTCCACCTTCTGACCCAGATGAGGACCCTTCAGCTTTCTACGATGAACTGGTGATCCAGGTAAAAATGTTTCATCTGTTCAAATAAAGAAAGACGAACATTTAGGAATACAAGTATCAACTGTATGATCAATGGATATAACTTCTCTCAAGAGAGAACCTTAAATCACGAGCTACTGTGTCCAGTTGCCACAGAGTCGGCGGAAGGGCCACGTGGACCGGCTGCGTGTAGAGGAGAAGTGGCAAAGTCGCGCACGCATCACAGAGACTTCCTTTGGACTACTCGATGCTCAGGAAAACGCAACATCACCACAGCCACTATTTGATAAAGATTTCCAGAAGAAAGATTCAGAGAAAGTAGAAGACTGGCACTTTGAACGGCCACAGGTTTGTACCAAGCTAACTCTGCAGTTCAGTGTAGATAATGGTTTTTGACCACTCCATGCTAAGAAGACTCTTTTTTTGCATGTTCTCATCGTGCATGTGTAGGTTTTCTCGGGGAAATATGACTTCCTCCCCCGGTCCAAAAAACATATTGCATGGGCTAATTGATATTTCTAAAAAAAAAAAGTCCCACAGGTGTGTGTGCGCCCCCCCACCCCATTGCCTAATTATAGACCTCAACATAATGGAAATGAATAAAATAAAATTAATAAATGCAGGCTTGCAGTTAACCCGCTTTAGCTGTTAAAATCTCCAGATAATTAAAGTAAAGACTAATCGGATGTTATTTGTTCCATTAGTTCCATCTTATGGCAGCAGCAGCATGCTGCTAAACTGTCTATATTTATGAACTAACTACAATAAAACCTTCATGTTACAGCAGACACATGAGTTATGACACGGTTACAGTTGCCAATGCAAGTAAAGGTATAGTGAAAGTTTTGGAAGAAAATACAAGCTTATAAAAGAAACAATGACGCCATTGACCACATTGTTTTGTTTTCAGTATTTTTATTTGACAATTTCACAAAAATATTAACAGAAAAAGCCTGAGTTGTATATGTCTGTATTAACATGTGGGTCATAGAATGTCACAGTATGACTGACTTTTAAAACATTTTATAAAGTAGACTCCCCTCATCCTTCTCATTCCTTTGCTTAATTTGGGAGAGACCCACAGCTGAACTGATTCCCTTCACCCCTCCCCTTTTTCTTCACACACCTTTTGGCGCCTTTTCAACCGACAGGAGTGCATGCAACTGAAGGGGGCGGTATGGGGTGGCGCTAATTCGCTGGTTTCAGGTCGTTCCAAAGAGCGTGATAAAACAGTAAAAGAAAAGTGACGCAGATTTTTTTCTTCCTGCAAGCCCTGAGCCGGCGCCCTCGTTGAATTGCGGTCTGCTGCCTAAAACCACTACTGGGCTGATGACTTGTTCAGCAACCCAGTGACCATGAAAGGGATTCAAGGGATTCTGAAGTTGGATGGATGGCTTTATTTGATCATTATAATTTGCAGTATGTTAATATATGCTAGTCCGTCTGTGTGCTGCTGTTATTGGAGATTTTTCACCATGCAGTGTTGACCTAAGTCAGACTCCAAGAATCCAAGCATCTGTTCTGATGTTTTCTTTTCTTTTATTGCTATGAGTCAGACCTCATTTTGGACAACTTGTGTTCCCATTCATGACAACACCCCCCCATAAAAAATGTTGTAGCTGTACCCCTGGAACAAACTATTTACTTTTGAAAACATGCTTTTTGAATACAGCTAAAAAGTTGCTGATTAAAGTGCAAAGATGTCAAAAGATACAACAGTTGAGTTAAATTTAAAGATAAAAATGTTTCTTTTAGAAAATGTTTCACTTTGAAGCCTTCTGATCATACTCAGAGCTTGTTGTGGCTGATAATGCTCTAAATCTTCCCTGAGAGAATGCAGAAAAACAAAATCAAAAAGACAAAAATATACGTCAGCACCAGCAAAAATATGAGTGCAGATGGTTAGAAAGGCGATGATCTTAAAAATATCTAAATTCACCATGTTGTGGGCCAAAGTTGCCTGAAAACATTTGCCATGCAGCAACAACTCTCCCCTAAGTATATAAAGTAATACAAAATTTGCTATGCAAAGATATCAAAGAATTCTGAAGTCTAAAAGCCTTTATGTGGATGAATAAAAGACTAAATGAAGGAGTGCGTCTATATAGAACAGTAAAATAAATAATAGTATTTTTAAAGAATTGCATTTGTGTATTTTTAAAGACAAAAAGAAAAAAATATAAATGCAAACTTTCTGAATTAAGCTTGTGTTTCCCAGTAAAAAAGATCTTTGTGTTTTGACTTTTGCATTCTGCATGCAGATGGAGACAACATCATGTTTCCAGCTGGAGCTTTTTGAATCACTGCTTTTGCCAGACAACAACCGACCTTTGGAGCCTGGCGTGCTGCTTACCCTCAAAGAGCACTTCAACCGCTCTGATCCGAGCACAACCGCTCTGCACATGCTCAGTGTTGACTGTCAGGTAAACCCAGGACACAAACTCATGCAGAGTTCCATGACAACAAAAATGTTTTCTCGCTCTCATCACAAAGTAGTAAAAACTAAACTACATGAAGGATTTTTAAATTAACAAACTGGCATTGTAGATATGTATATTGTACACGTTTACTGTTTGCAGTTCAGACTTAAATAACACCGTATTTTTGTCTCACCTAAACTGATTTTGTTTTTTTAAATTGTTTTGTTTTTTAATAATTGACAATAAATGTGTATTATTTTGATACTAGTGTTTCTCATACATGCAGACACATTTAATTTATAAATAATTTGTTATGAAAGCCAACTAAAATAGTATTAGTAATTGACAGCTTTATTGAGAGGGCTTAAATAAACTGCCATTAAACTTGCTTTATTATTGCAGGTTGCTAGAATTGTTGGGGTGACCAATGAGCAGAAAAGGACCATGGGAGTAGATTCAGGACTGGAGCTCGTGACTCTACCACATGGACATCAGTTACGACAAGATTTGCTAGAAAGGTACCACACATCATTCTTAAACAGAAGCTCATCAGTAATTAATAAAAGTAGCCTAATAGTTGAATCAATAGTATCATCCAGATAACTGATTATTTATTTAGGATTGGGATACATCCACATGGACACTTGGTCAGTCCACCACAGTTCTTGCACAGAACAATTAAAATACTGCTGAATCTTACCTTATTTGCCGAAGGTAGAAGTCACATGATTCTGGATGACATTTTGAGAAACATTTCTTTTAATAGGTGTGTTTTTGAAAGACCATACTAAAGTTCGACAAACAAAACTCCTTGAGAAGTTGCTGTGTCTATCTTTTAAGATGAAAAGCAGGCATAGAAGTAGAGAAAACTTTTGTTGCTGCGACTGTACCGCCCCCTGTAGTTTGCTGACAGATTAAGAAAATCTGGTTTACAAAGTTAGATTTTTGCTACGTGAGCTTTCCATAAAAAGGTATGTTCATGACAAAAACTGCAAACCTTCCCCACTCAAATTTAAGCAAAGAGCTGAATGGAAGATGAGATGATCACATTGATCAGTCCTGCCTTCCATTTACCGGTTTTATAAAGTGTGTTTACATTTATTCACACAATTAACCTTTTTTTGCTGAAAAACCTGGTTTTGGCTTTTAGCGTTACACTGTTTAGACAGAGATCCGGATCTTATGATTCAGTTTTGTTAACTTGTATGACCATATTTTATCTGGACTCAGAAGCTTTTAAGCAACATCTTAAAAACACAGGATGAAAAAAATAAAACATTTAAAGGATCCCCAACTTAAAAATATTAGTAAAACACATTTGTGTGGTTTTTATATTGAGATACTGGAACCAAACACTAGTGATCCTGCTTCTCCTTATTACTCATAAATCCAGCATCAAGAGGCAATTTCTGGATGACACTTTTTAAGAACAAGCTAATATCCCTGTGCAAAAATATTATAAAAGAAAACGTAACCCCATCTTTGGAAGAAATCATTAAAAAACTGCTATTTTAATAGAAAGAGATTAAGAAGCACTAAAAAGCCAAGAAGGTACGCTGATAGTGTTTAGGACATATAGGATGTTGGGAAAACAGAGTGATTAAGCAATGTGTATCACATTAAAAGTTTTTTAAAAAACTTTCTTGTGAGGTGCTATAAGTCAGTTGGAAACAGTGTAAACAAAGGAATGCTAGGAAATTAGCAATGCTAACTCACTGAGTCCAGCCCACAACTCAGAGGCAACATTCTAATGAGCTCCTTCAGCTCTACAGAGAATGTTTTTAAAAAGAATGACCAGTCTCCTGATATTGACTAAAAACTGCATAATTTTACTTAAAAGACCACTGGAAACGCTTATGCAATAGATAAAAATATAATTGGAGTGGGACTTTAATACTTTTTCTGATTTATCTGGTTGTTAATAGATTGAGGCTTTTGTTTCAAATGTTTGGACAGTGTTAGAGTGAGCACTTTACCATTTTGCAGTTTTATTACATTACTTTTTGAATTTTTCTATGAACATCTGCAAACATTTTTTGCAGCCCAACAAGAAACTGGCCACCTGTTCAGGGTGTACCCCAACTTTGCCCAATCGTAGCCAAGATGGGCTCCAGTGCATGCAAAAGGGATTAAGTGGGTTCAGAAGATTTGATTGATGGATGGATCTTGATTTTAAATTAGCATCATAGTTATAGTTATTTTTTTAAAGTCAGACATTTATCTTCCTACAATCAGTAGAGCACTTTGGACCGACATCTGTTTGAGTGGACATCTAACACTTGCACTGATTGATTTGTTTTATTTTTCTTTATAGACATCATCTAATAGCGCTGGGAGTGGCAGTAGACATCCTGGGCTGCACAGGAACTGTGAGTCAGAGAGCAACTGTTTTGCACAAAATAATCTTGTTGGCTCAAGCCCTGAAAGAGCAGGTCCACAACCTTTACTCCTTCTCAGCTGTGATGAAAGCTCTGGGGATGCCTCAGGTACTCAATGTTTGTTATAGATTTGTAATTCAATTGAAGCTTGTCTTTTATTCATATGTTTGTTTTTGCATTGATCTATGTATAGATCGTGCGCCTGGAGATGACATGGAGAGCACTGAGAAGGAATCATACAGAGAGTGCAATATTATATGAAAAAAAGCTCAAACCCTTGATGAAGTTACTTAATGAGGGAGATGGTAAGTGTTTTAAGGAAATGCATCTGTTGTGTCTACAATACAACTTAGTAACAATGGAATAATAAGTATGCAGTGAGACAATAAAAGTATTTGTCAGTCACAGATTCTGCAAGTTGTTCCACAAGATGAGTTTGGTCTGTAATGTTCATCATAGATGCACTTCAACCCCTGTGAGACAAAAGGTTAAAAAAGTATCCGGGAAATCATGTTATACGATTTTTCAAGTATTTATTTGAATCATGATGCAGAACAAAAGTATTATGGTCCTACAAACAAGCAGGAAGTAAGTTCTTCACAGACCTGTTACTTCTTCTTTAAGAAGCTCCTCTATCCTCCACCTGTATTGATGTCATCTGTCTGATGTGGTTATCTGTATCAAAGACACCTGTTAGGCTGGAACCTCTCCACCATGACCAAGACCAAAGAGCTGTCTGAGGACACAAGGAACAAGATTGTAGACCTGAACAAGACTGGAATGAACCAATCCACACTAAACAAGCATATTAAGACCAATACTTTGAGAAATGGGCTGCATGGTGGCGCAGTGGTTAGCGCTCCTGCCTCACAGCAAGAAGGTTCCTGGTTCAAGTCCTGGCTGGGGGACCTTTCTGTGTGGAGTTTGCATGTTCTCCCCGTGCATGCGTGGGTTTTCTCCGGGTACTCCGGCTTCCTCCCACCGTCCAAAAACATGCTTCATAGGTTAATTGGTTACTCTGAATTGTCCCTAGGTGTGGATGTGAGTGTGTATGGGTGTGCGATTGTGGCCCCTGCGACAGACTGGCGACCAGTCCAGGGGTGTACCCTGCCTTCGCCCATGAGTAGCCGGGTTAGGCTCCGGCAACCCTGTGACCCCGAAAGGGATAAAGCGGATTGGAAAATGAATACTTTGAGAAATTATTAGAAAATGGAAGAAATGCAAGATCATTGACAATTTCCCTCCACTTGGAGCTCCACACAAGATCTCACTTGGTGGGTACAAATGATATGTGAACATTGAGGAAACAGCCCAGAACTACAGGGAGGAACTGGTCAATGACCTGAAGAACCTTGGACCACAGTAACAAAGGTTAACGATAGTAATGCAAAATGTCATCACAGATTCAAATCATGCAGTGCTCCAAAGGTCCCCCTGCTTAAGCCAGACATATCCAGACTCATCTTAAGTTCTCCAGAGATCATCTGGATGATCCAGAAGAGGGTTGGGAGAGTGTCATGTGGTCAGACGAAACCAAAGTGAAACTCTTTAGTATACACTTCAACTTGCCATATGTAAAAGGAAGAAAAATGCTGATTGAAACCATGACAGCATAGTTACTGTGAGACAGGGGAGTGGACACATCATGGTTCGGGGATGCTTTTCTGAAAAGGGGACATGACTACTGATCCATATTGAGGGAAGGATGATTGAGGTAAGTAAGATCGGGCCAAAATAGCAGCTACAGTTCGTGCAAACTTGCAATAGACCTGCAGGAAACATCTGGCCTCTGTCATTGCCAACCAGGATTACATTATTGAGTATTAAGATGAATTTCTCAAATAAATTTTTTCAAAATCAAGCATGAACATTACAGACCTCTCTTATCTTTTTAGTGGGAAAACTTGCAGAATCTGTGACTGCTAAACCCCTATTTCCCCCCACACTGTACATAAAACATTGGACTGTTTATTGATTCAAAACATATTTTTCTGCAACAACTCCCAAAAAGAAATGTCAATTTATAAAATATATGGACTAATTCATGGCAAGATACTTTAAACTATTCTGGTTTAAAATTTAAAAAATCCTTGAATCTTGTTGGGGGGAACCCCAATAAATATTATTCAAATCAAATGCTTCCTGATATTTATGCCTCGTTTTTATGGTGCTGACTGGATTTCATTCGGTGTTGTTTTCTTGTAGGCTCTTCATTTGAGGGTACTGTAGCCATCCCACACCTAATTCCTCTTCTCATGGTCATGGAGGGGGACGATCCTCTGGAGAACAGCGATCAAGGCTGCCAGCTGATTTACAATGTCCTTCAGTCAGCTCGCAGTATTGCCTTGCACGCCATGGACTATCAGGAGTTTGCACGTTCCCTGCTCACAGGTACAGATCACTGAAAAGTTCACTCATAATGTTACTGTAAGTCAAGAAAATATTAACATTTTTTTTAATCACAGCTAAGTCATTTTAAGATAAGGTGAGATGACAGTAATTGTCAATAACACCATCATTTTCATGTTTCAAATTCACAAAACCTTCCCTCATTTTGTCAGAAATCAGACATAATGAGATTGTTCTTATTTTGACCGTTCAAGTTTGCAAGCTGGAGAAAAATTGTGTTGTTTTTTTTTAAAAAGAAAAGTCAATTTTTGAGTTTTTTCTTTTTAACTCTTACACATCACTAGCAACAAACTTGGGTTGAACAATTCCTTAAAAAGAGAAAACAGGCTTTTCCAAAATGTTCTTTCATAGACTGTCTGTTCCCGTCCCTCCACAGGGGGCTGGGAGCCGGTGCCCGAGCTGCTGGAGGCGTTCCGGACGGAGTTCGCCCTGCGGCTGTTTTGGGGTCAGCAGGGTGCAACTGCAGACAGAAAAGAGAGATATGAGAAATTTGACAAGATTCTTCATGTTCTCTCTGATAAACTGGAACCTGAGGAGGTGGTCCCACAACAAGCAGACTCTTTACTTTGAGCTGTTTTCCATCAGGTGGAGGCTGACAGCAGCACTTTTTTCATTAGAGGAAACGACGGACAAGCAAGAAAATGAAACAAAACTGCAAACTGAGCCCCTTGTGTTGAACAAGAGAGATCTTATGGGATCAGGCATAGGGATAAGAAAATGTCTTTATTTCCAGAAGTGAGTGATTTGTCTTTGTCAGTTGGATTGAGTGAACAAATGTAATCGTGTGCGGGCAGACTTCGCTGTGAAGAGATTTTGTTTTTTTTTTCACAGGAAAAGTGGAACTATTAAGCCCCTGCAGTTTACAAAATGTACATTTCTAACAACCAACCAGTGTTTAGTCAATCCAAAGCCCAGTGCCTCCATGTCTGATTTCAAAGCAAACACTGTATGAATGGACACCACTGGAAATTTAAATAAAAACAGACTTTTGAGAAGTCCATTGAAGTGTTTTATTTCAACACCAACAGAAATGTATTTTTTTTCTTTTATAACACACGTAAATACAATAACATAAAGATTCAAACATCACAAAGGTAAATCTTCTTAAATGGTGATGAAACATTTTCTAGTTTGAGTTGCAGTAAAACAGACGAATTAACTCTTTGTAGCTTATTTGGGAGGAGAAAACAAAAAATATTCAGGTGCAGCTAATTTGGCTCACATTTGCTATTTGAACTTAATAATTAACATAAAGTGTTTAAGGACAAATTAAGCCCCAATTATCCAAATATCCAAAACCTAACATTACAGTAGAAGTTTTGCATTTTATTTACATTTTTAAAATGAATTCAGAAATTCCTGTAATCCTTTAAAGTGCTCCTCAGCATGATTGCGAAGGATTTATTTTCAGCACCATCTTCATAACTTGGTCAGATGAATGTTTAAACATGAAACCACTTAGTACTAACATAAATGACTTTAGAAACATCTTTTTGACCTCATAACAGTTCTGTTGAAGTAGCCAAACTAACATTTTAAATCTGTTCTTCATGTTCATTTCAAAACAAAGCTAAGTCACCCCACAGTGCTGGTTTTTAAATGTTAAAATAGATTGTATGTCAGTGTTGAAAAAAACCCCAAAACAAATGAAAAGCAGATATAAAAAAAAAATTTGAGAAGAAAAAGCACCCTGTATCTGAGGACAAACGGCATAAGATTTGGTTAGAGGTAGTTCCTGCAGGGATCAGGCTCATAATCTAATTTTTTCCCCCCAAGTGTGACCTCGAAAGGCAAAAAAATGGTTAAGAAAATGGATGGATGGATGGATGGATGGATGTGGATTGCACCATGATTTGATCTCTGTTATGTATTTTTTGTTTCCTCACACCATCTCCAAAATTCACAACAGATCACTGTTGTGTTACCATTGTGGGAAGTTTTTACTGCACTTATAGTACCCAAATAACCCTAAAAACTATTGTAACATTTGTCTTTATCAATAGATATTGAATGAAATACTCTAACCTTTAGTTCCTGCATAATTTTTATTTTATTTACTCAAAATTGTTTGTTTGTGAAGCTTAACTTTGCTGCAGATGACATGATGGAAAATCGCTTCTTTTAAGTGAAACTCGTCCAAATCTACAAGTTTGTTTTCTTTTTTTACAAACTTTTGGAATTCTCACAGGAAGGAATGCTTCAACTCACAAAACAAAAAAGTATATTTTACTTCTCATGTGGGAAACTTTTATGTGAACACATCGTTTACTAAAGATATTTTGCCCATTCCCAGCGATGTAGTGGTTTTTAATCAGTTAAAAACACAAAGTAGCTACGATTAATATCTCCCATTATTTTTAGAAAAGTGGTTTGAGTTAAAAGCTAGAGAACCAAAGCATCAGCAGGTTGAAAGGATCGACAGAAAGAAAGTCAAGTTAAGGAATAAAATATTCATAAAATATAATAAACACGTATACTATAAAGCAGGAGTTACAGGAATGGTCATGGTAACTACATTCAAAGTATGTTTTATACATTTAACAAGAATCAGGCAGGACTGGTATTTAGCTTGTTGTGGCTCAGTCTCGTTTCCCAGAGAGACATCAGAGATGGAGAGGATTCTGCAGTCCACACCCCATAACAGCTCCCATTCGCCCTGATGTGGCTGACATCAAAGATGTGAAGAACAGTTGTTTTGAATGACTTTGTATTCCACGTTTTGACCTCGGAGCGATGGAAGTTAGGCTGTTTGCTTGACATAGGATGAAGGTATGTAGCCCTCCTCCCCATTGCTTTTAAGGACTCTCATCCATCCATCTCCTTTGTCATTCTCCATTACGCTCAACAGCTCCCCCTCCAAAATGGAAATGGTGCCCTCGCCGTTGCCTGCACATGATTACAGAGCAATCAGACATGGGTAAATAGGTTAAGAATCAGGTTTATGTATGAGGAAGTTAAAATTGAGCCATAAAAACACACCTTGAAAGGTGTACAAGGCTTCGCAATGTCCAATAGGAGATGGGATGTCCTCAAAATCCTCCTCAAAACTTGCGTAGATGCTCTGAGAATTGTCATTCCTAAAAACAAAAAACCCCAAAAAACAATTTTTTACCATTTTAATTTTTTTTAACTAAAACCAGAAGATTTAAACAAAAAAAGATGCTTGCTTACTTTTTGAAATTTTACTGATGTAAATATCTCAAAATTGTAATGAACAGACTGTTAGGTTAACAAATCTCAATTGAAAATTAGTGTCTAGATTAATATCAAACAAACATTTAGATTTTCTTTAGAGTTTTCAGAAAGAGACTACCTATTAGAGAGATTACACAGGAAGTAATCAAGCAAAGCAGCAAATCTCAGCAGAGCAACATGATCTTGATCATGTGAGTTTGTACTGTGCCCCCTAGTGGACAAATGTTTTTATGATTCTTTTTTTTGTTGTTGCCTGAATTGTTCAGAACTGAGCACACAGGGGGAGTTGTGCTCAGTAGAATTTCGGCAGGAAGCTGGAGTCAGGCTGTCATGTCTGTCATCAACAGCAGCACTAACGAATAATCTGGCATTTCCAGTTTCACATGCTTGTCTTCACAAGATCCACACACAAATTTGCTCTTTTAGTTCATTTTTTAATGTACATGTAGGAACATTGGTACTTTATGGAAGTATGTGCAGGCTCATGTAAAGCTGTCTTTATTAGTCTGAATGTTCTTGTAAAAGAGATGTTCTGGATAAACAGAGTATGAACTCACAAAAGGATCAATATGTGGGAGAAGCAATGAGTTAGGCAACACTAACAGATTTGTTCAGATGAGAACTTCCAAAAATCCATTTATTGATCTTTTGTTTGTTTGTTTGGACAAACCATCTTTTGCAAGAAAGTCTGTCTAAAGGAAACTGAAAACATATTCTAGCCATCTCAGGGATCAACACTTAGTTTCTTTTATACCATAATGTGTTAAAAGATAGCATAAATGGAATTAAATTTTAAATAAATAAATGTTTATACCTTTTACTTGTACACTCCAAAAACTGGATCTCAATAAATTCAAAAGAGCCTTGTTTCAAGAAAAGGTGTCTTTAATTTCTGTCTTGTAAGAAAAATAATCTTATAAAAAATTATTCCAATAGAAAAATAATAAAAAAATGAGAAAACAAGTCCTATTGACTACATTTTATCTTAAAATAAGAATATTTGGTAATAAATACAGCCAATGGGGCAAAATTTTATGATTCATCTAAAAGGAGCCTGTTTTTGCAGTGTATGAGCACAAATTGACTGGAGCTGTAGAGGTAAATCACTAACATTATAGTTGTAAACAAAACCCAGATGACTTCTAGTGATTTATGTACTTAAAGTTGAAAAACAAAAAACTGAACAAACAGTATCCAGTTGAGTAGTTTCAGGTAGATAAAAACTAATGAAACAGGGTTGCACTGCAAAAACAGGCCCCGTAGAAATTAGTCAAAAAAATTCTCTAAATAAGCAAAAAAAAAAAAAAAATCTGCCAATGGGGTAAGAAAAAAGATTTTACAAATAATGTTTATTTAAAGAAAAATAATCTATTCTTTAAGTTTGTAAAAAGAAAGAAAACATTATTGTGCTATTGAAAATCTTTATTGATAAGATTATTTTTCTTGCAAGACAGAAAATAAGATAATTTTGTAATATTTTTTTCAGTAACCCCATAAAGCAGTCCAGTTGGAATTCTAACAAATAAACTTTCTGGATCGGCCACATGTGTTGGTCAGTCAGGCCTTTTAGCCCACTGGCTTCTTCCACTCATGCTCAGCTAGAACTTACATACAGATGCATTTTCTGGAAAGGATAAACTGAAAGTGGTATCTATCTTTTCATGTCTTGTCATCATTAAATTGTTTTCTTCCCTGAAATCCCTTTTAAGTAACTGCAGGCCTTACCCATGTTGAATGTTGTTGTTAATGGGTGAATCTTCTCCTCCCACTGCTTGCGACAGCCATGTCTGAAATGAAAAAGTACATTTTTTTATAAGGTCAAAAACTTGTGATTTGTATGTATGTGAGCATGCGCAGTACCTCATATTTATTCAACTCCCCCTTCAAGCGGCTTATTTTCTGGGAAGTTTCTGAGATCTGTGGTTCCAGACTGGCAGGGTCTCCCATCTGTGGATTCTGCTCATACACACCCTTCATCTTATTCAGTCCTTCACTACGGTCAGACAAAATCGTGTTATTTAGAAAATATGTGCACTGCTTAAGCATAGAGTGAATATGTAGTAATTCCCATTAAAAGGGGGCAATAATGTCCCTTTTCTTTTAAAGAAACTCTACCTTGAAAAGGAAATTATACTTTGAAATCAACAGTGTATATCAAAATGTGGATATAATGTATATATATATATATATATATATATTTGTAGATATTTATATGTGCAGACATCTCAGGAACATCTGAATTTTCAAAACTTCTTCATTTAAAATAATGAACAATTTAAAAAAATGCAGAAATCAGTTTTGGTCAATATTCCAAATATCAAAAGAAATGTTTTGCCTCTGTATCATAAGTAGTACATTTATCCTCTGAACATGTCTGGAAGCTGCACATTTTTAGTATGTAAACAGCTAACTTCAGAGTTGACCTCTTCACCTTTGGTCCTGAGTCTTCTGCAGATCTTTGCTTATTTCCTCAATCTTTGCCTGCAGCTTCTTTTTCCTTTGCTCCGGAGGAAGGTGAGAGAAATCTTCAGATTGTGCCTACATGAACAAAGACACACAAAGCAATAACACACATGCACACACAGTTAGCAGCCTAATCATCATACGCAAAAGTAAACCCTCGATAGCCTGCAGCCCTTCCCTTTAATGAGTTGTGGACAAAAACAGACAGGTTAGTCACAATCTGAGCTCTCAGACTTGAGCTGTGCCAAAGACAGAGAAAAGTTTGTCTTTTGTCAGTTAAGGAATATAGGAGAACACTAAGGTGAAAGTTTTGTCTTTCCAAAATAAAACTCATTTGGTGCATAAATTCGTACGATGAATGCTGACAGGAGGATCAACTTCAAAAAACGTCCCAGTATGCTCCATTTCCTTTTTACACCCAAAAAGAGGACCAATGATAAGCTTGTGAAGAAGAGTCTATTTTGGTTAATAAACCCACTGGGACAGAAACAACAAAAGTAACTTTCATCTGTGATGCCATAAAAACACAAGTTTAAAAAAAAGTTTTCATAGGATCTAAGAATCATGGTGCGCTAAGAAATTTGGGGTTTGGACAACTGTCTTTTTTTAGGCAACATTAAACAAGTCCTTTTGTTGTGACATCACAGAGGAAAGGTTTGTATTATTTTTTTTAAAGTCACATTTCACAGTTGTGCTATATTTTTAATTAATTAAAAAACAACCTCCTGTACCAAAAATATATATACTTCAGTAGTTTGTTAAAGTGTAACTCCACCTGGAAGTGCCTGCCCTACAGAAAAACAATACATGTGTTACTTCGGAGATTATCACTGCGACAGGTATGTTGACATCACTGATGCAGAGCTGAGTTGTTGACTTTTTATGAAGCTTTGAGTGTAACATTTAGCCATCACCATCCTGACATTTTGGATACAAAAGTGATGCTAAAAACACACCTCTGGCTTACATTTAAATGTAAACAAGAAAAAAAACTTTTTTTTGTTGTTATTTTTTTCATTCCTGTTTACGTTTTGGTTTCTGGAATTTTAATTGGTTTTCTAAATGTAAAGCTGTTTTTTTAAATAAATTTTTTTGTTGTGATCTTTAAAGCATTTTTGCGTCGAGCGATTTGTTGATGGGATTTGCACTTCAGGGCCACCGTACTTGCTTCATGTTTGAAGTGTTTTGACTCTGGGCTACATGTAGCTATTTCAAAAATGCTTTTTTCCCAGAAGTCCTTGCAGAACACCCAATATGGAGTTACTCTTTTAACAGTGTTTCACAGCAAAAGCAGTCCCACAAGAGATTCCCATTTTCCCAGCACCCTTCCTGTTGATCCTGTTGAATATGTTTTACCGTGTGCTTGTCTGCATGTGATGTCTGGACAAAAAGAATAAAAAATAACATTCAGTGAGACAGAGGTGCAGAACACACTTCAGCAGATACTACCGACTACCTGTGCGAATCACATCAACGAGGTATTTTACAAAACAAGAACATTCAGGACAATTCACAGAAAAAAAGGGTAAGATGTTAACAACTAAAGAATCACTGGCTTTATTAAACGCCTTCAGACTGCAGTACATATGGAAGCATGGCTGCTTGAAGTGGAGGAAATATTGCCAGATGGATTTAAGGATGAAGGAGAAAAGATTTGTGAAAAGATGGGAGTGAAGGAAAGGAAGCAGGCAGAGGAAGGTAGAACGAGATGCAGCGTTTATGTAAGGGGGAAAAAAAACCAGAGTGAGTCAAAGAGCTGCAGAGATTTTGCAATAATGTGGATACAGAGTTACAGAGACTGAGCTGTTTTGGGGCATGTCTGTGCAGCTGCCTGGAATTAGAATCAGCCCCGAGGGATACAGGTCACTGGATGAGATATGAGAGGAATGTCAGTTTAGTGTTATATATGTGTGTGTGTGTGAGCACGAGATGATAATTTTGAATTAAAAAAAAAGCCCGTGGTGGTGGTGGTGGTGGTGGGGGGGCCTCTTGATTCTGCATTTAACTTGCAACAATTGTTCGGCAAAAAAAGCCTTTAAGCATTATTTGAACTTTATTTTTCCTTAATGCCGTCTCCAGGCAGGAGCACATGTTGCAGCGTGCATGGCTCACAAGAAACATTTTCCTGACATGCATTTGATCATTATTTGTCTCTTAAAAGCTATTAATCTAAATGTGTATTAATATGAGTGAAAATATGTCTTTAGGGGACAGGAAAATTCACAGAACTTTAATGAAACTAAACAAATAGACAGTTTTGGACTCCTTTCACTAACACCCACTTCAATGAAAATGGTGTGTTTAGCGAACTTTTGTGGCATGTTTCCTCATGGTGAAGCTTGAACTTGTTTCTGAGTGTGTATTTATTCAAATCAGTGTAAATTAGGAGCAAATGAAAAAAAGCTGTTTAAGAAAAAGCGTAATTTGTGACGTAGAAATTACGCTGGGCAGGCTCCCAGCTACATTCTGCAATGAGGAGGGGAAGGGGGGCGGAGTTGCTCCACGATAATGGTCAGTGAATTTCTGACGAGCTACTGCTTCCCTGCAGAAACTATGTCCTGGAAAACGACACAAGTTCAACTTTTTTTTTCCTCTTTCAAAAAAAACAAATTTGAATGCTTTTGGTATAATGATCATCTGTAGGCAATAGCTTTCCTTACTTTTAACCTCTTGACTTTTACCTCTTGTGTTTTATCCAGATCTTGGTAACTTTACAGAAACTTCAGTTCAGTTAGTTTAGTTACGAAAACTGTCATGCAATCACGCCATAAATGCAGGTCAGCATAGTTCTTACTGTCATTATGAACACCCAGATTATCTTTTTAATTGTTCTGAGGTGTCTTTTACTTTATATTAACATGATACTACATGTGACTAAAACAACATGAGGGTTAAAAATAGTATGCATGAATGCATGCAAGAATGTCTATGTTAGTTATCTATATTGATCAATGCATGCAGGGAAGTGTGTTACAGCTTTGAGAGCTGTAATATACCATACAGGCTAAAATCCAGTATCCAAACCCATGGAAACTAAGTGGCTTAGGGTCAGGGTGGAGCAATGTTGGTCTATCTATGCAGCAGCTGATCATGCTTATATTAGTGCCAACTCACTTATGTGGCAGTTTTTCATTTTTTTTTCACAGTAACCTAATTCAATTTAGTGACTTTCTTATTTTGATTATTTTTTTTTAATTAAAGAGGTCGAAGCAGTGGCGGGCGAGGTTGCAAAAAATAATTGTCACATTTTTAGGCAAAAACATACATAAAGACAGAAATTACTGTCCACGTCGTGCAAGTTCACCTTGTGTTTCTTTCCAAAAAGCCGAAGCTTGCTGCGTACTTTCGGTGGGTTGAGGTTGGATTCAGAAATTGCTTTTTTTACTCCCTGGGTGTAATCTTCAAATTCCACATCCCCTGGTCGTTCAAACCCAGATTTATGTTGTTCTATTAAAAGTTTGGCGTCCTGCAGAGAGAAAAGACAAACATACTTAGACACACAAACATTTACAAATTAAAGAAGTGAAGAGACTAGAATTATCTGTCTTTATGTAAAAAAATGAAAAATTGACACAATAAATGGAAATGGATTAACTATTAAATTGATTGATAGATTTTCTATAACAGGAATTTATTGTGTTTTTTTCAGGTAAAAAACTGTTTTGCTGCAAGTTTCCTTACAAAAAAAATTCAATTTTGTTCAGTTTAATCAAACTAAACTATTTTTGCAATGTAGAGTTATGATGAATAATTTATCAGGGCTAAAACACATTTTAGAAGCAACAATAAACATGCTTTAAAATCAGTAATTTTCTAGTTTTAAACTGATTCTAAAAGAGATTTCATAAAAGTCTGGCAGGGAATAAAATACTGTTTGAAATACCATAATATTTTGTTTTTAGTCACTGCACAGAAGCTCTCATTTGATATTTTTTTCTTTATTGTCTTGCTTTTGATTTTTAAAATTTAAGTTTTGGTGAAGCACTTGGAGATACTTTTGTCACAAAAGTGCTCTACGAATAAAGTTTGATTTGATTTGATAATTCATAAAAACACAACACAAGGATTCATTTTCATTTAAAGATTGCTTATTTGCATCATTGGACTAAGTTTACTCAACCTAGAAAGTAAGCTGAATGAATGCACTTTGCAAAAGGAAAAAACACTCAAGAGGGTTGTAATCAGCTTTGCAGGGACTGCAGCTCAAATCCACTAAAGCCACATCAAACTGGAATCTGAAGCCTTTCTGGAATGTTGCCGAACAAAAGGGGATGCAAAAGCCCAAAACAATTAGCTATTATGATGACTTGGTGAGTTTTTACAGCCATTAGTATGATTAACACAAGTGTAAAAATATTGTATTATGTAGTTTCATTTTTGAAGAAAAAAGACAAAAAAGCAAATATATTTCCCTAAGGAAGAGAAATGACTTTATATCTACACAATATGACACTGTTCATGTTCTCTCTTGCTGTTTTTTTTGTTTGCTTTGTAGCTTCACGTTTGCTAAATATTTAAGTGAGAATGTGTTTCTGTCCAACTGGATTATTTCATACTACATGAAATCCCAGCATACCTCTGCTGTCAGTCACATCACAGCTGTCTGTTAGAAATAGCAGCAAAAATGTAATCGTACCTTTTTCTCATCGATTTTTTCTCCCGCAGCAATAATTCCATCGAGACACTTTGTGATTATGGGCAGAACTTTCTTCTCAATTTCTGAAAAGCGACAATATTTCTCCGCCAGTATACTGATCCTTCGTTCATCCATGTCCTGCAGTTTCTGTTCAGGAGACATTCAGCATCATTGTTGTTGCATTTCTGATGTGGTCGATTAATGTATAAGTTTAGGGTAGTTCAGTCTTACATTTAAGATCTGTGGTATCTCTGAGTAATAGTGGGAGTTCTGTTCCTTGTTAAATTTCTGGAGCTCTGCAGCGTAGTCCGTCCTGCACTCGTCTGCTATGTGTGTCCGTACATTTGCATGCTGTTTAGCCTTTAGAGCAAATGATAAATTGATTTAATGAGATGAAGAAAATTGTAGACGCCCAAAAGCACCAGAGGGAAATCAGTAAAAGATGCAAAAGGATGACGATTACAAGAGGGAA
Source organism: Adrianichthys oophorus (assembly GCA_036245035.1). Classification (NCBI taxonomy): domain Eukaryota; kingdom Metazoa; phylum Chordata; class Actinopteri; order Beloniformes; family Adrianichthyidae; genus Adrianichthys; species Adrianichthys oophorus. Next base: position 4,461,906 of record BSAI01000119.1, on the reverse strand, counting down.
ACAGAGACACACAAATGTGCTATAACATTTTAAAAAAACATACTGAAGCATACAAATAAAAAAACAAACAAAACAACTGCTTTGGTTTCTGTTTACTTTATCGACATCCGGCTTGGTTGAGTTGATATCATTTTCAATTTTTTCTGCTTGTTGTGTTGCTTTCTCAGCCTCTGCCCACTCCTTGGCAGAGCGCTTTTTTATCTGTAAAAATAAACAAACACTAAAAATGTAGTACAAGTTAAGTAACACTACCTTTAACAATGCAATGATGAGGACATTCTGTAGTTCTTATTCATTGTGAGAAGTAAGGTACCCGAGTTGTTTGGGTTTTTCTCATTAACCAATGGACTCAATGGAGTCACTTGTATTCTCACCTTACAAATATTATTAACTGTTCAGAACTTTGAAAAAAGTTAATAGCAATAAAACCCACCTAATCGATCATTTATACAAAAGTAGCTTGTGTTTTCTAAAAATGTATTCAGACATGATGAGAATGCAAAGTATTGCTTTGTCAAATAATTCTATCACAGGATATTTTCATGCAACAACTAGATTTAATCAAGGTAAAACCAAAAATGAGTGACTCACAGTTTCTAGGTGTTTAAAAGAGCTCTCTAAATTCTGCTGGGCCTTCTTGACATCCAACAGGTGCTGGAAAGAGAAGAAGTGACATTAAAGGTGGGGCGGATTAAGATGGTGATTTAATGCAACAAAGCGATCTGCCAAAGTTAACCTTCTTTTTTCTTTCTTTTCTTACATTTTTGCGCTCCACTTTGAGGTCCTGTAACTGCTTAGTGAGTTCAGCAGAAATGGTGGTGGTCATGTTTTCGGCAATGACCTCTCGTTGCCCCGCGTAGTCATTCAGCTCATTCAGGATCTCCTGGAATGCTGCATGATTGCTGTATCTGCAATGGAAAGGACCATGAGTTGTTTTCAAACAAAGATGGAGATTTAAATGCTAGTGATAATGACCTCTTCTTCTACAAAAAAATCCCCCTGACAACTGTTAATGCGCTAATCACAACTGCTCTGATGAGTGGATGCAGGCTGTCTGTGGGCAACAAAAGAGCAAACCTGTACGGCGCACAAAGGTGATCCGCAAAAAAAGATCATAGACCAGGAAGGCTTGGTGAGCCTGTTGAGTGAAAATGTTTTTTTTTTTTTTTTTTTACAAGAATTCTGCGATTGACAGGTCGTAGTGACACTTAAGCTACACTCACACTGTACTCTGCAACACGGGATCAAACAATCACTTTCTATGAAAAGTGTATGTATGTTCACGGATCACTACACAAATTTCTACGACGATTTTAGGGATTTACGTACAACATGCGCGGCCATTAAACCTGGTCAAACTTTGACCAATCAGGGACTTGGATTTGGTAGCGGTGTATATGGGTGACGTCCCTTTTAATTCACAATTCAAAGTGCCAACCATTTGAAAATGTATCATGAAGAGGAAATTAATAATTGCAATTTGTGTCTGGCCAGAATTACATGACACCAAGTCTTTCAAATATTGGATTAGAGCTGGGAAAGAAAAAGCCTGGAGCAAGATTTGCACCGCTTTGAGATTTGCACCAAGCCTGTTCCAACTGTAGTCAGCAGACATGCGCTTGTAAAGGGTGGCAAAGGACAAAGAAGAAGAAGCTGCTCCAAGGGTGGTGAACGTAGGCATGTCATATGATTTTTAAACATTTTTTCAACCTCCCTTGTACCTTGTGCACTGCACAAGGGGGCAGTTAGTGCAGTTCAAAGTGTGCAGTTCAAAGGCCTAAGTTTTTAAGCATTACGCTGTTCTCATTAGTAAGCTGGCGGCAAAGGCTTTACTTTTTTCTATGACAAATGATAGGCCTTATCATGTAGCTACAGTTCAGCAGGACAAAACAAAGATCTCACACAAGCTAACTAAAACATTAGGGAATTCATGGCACATTTGAAATGAAAGAAAGAGAGCAGAAAGTCCTACAGTAGCATCAAGCTAACCAGCATGTCTAACCAGTTTAGCCACTCAGTAGATTTGAGGCCTGTTTTACTCTGACCTCTTGTAAAGAGTGCAAAATATGAGCAAACACAAACGGATTGCAGTTGTTGGTTTGTAGGTGATCAATTAAGAATGTTAACAGGGGTATTCGAATATACCATTATGGTTTACCTGCTGTTACTGAAGGACCTTCACCATATGATGCTACTTACACGTTTAAAAGGTAGATTTACACAACCTGATTTAGCAATGAAAACGCATTTGAGGTAGGGATGTTCCAATCAGGTTTTTTTATTATTTCGAGTCAGTTTATTTTGAGTATCTGCCAATACCAAGTCCTGACCCATTACTTTTGTAACACAAAATTAACAAATGCAATAAACAGATCTAGTTTTTTCATTTCATTAACCTTCTTTTATCATTTAACACTTACACATAACACGTTTGTAAAGTAGCTTGAACAGTTAAGTAAAAATAGTCTATTACTAAAATGAGGTGATATTTGGTCATGTGAGAAAGTTTTGTAACTGAAGCTTTAGTATCTCTTATCTTTAGTGCCTTTTGATCAGATGTGATTCCTATTTTTATTAAAAATGTTGAAAAATAAACGATGAAACTCTTTTAAGATTGTTGTTGTAGCATTAATATGATGATGAATATTCATGACTAGCTCATGTCAATGGAACTTATTTTTTAATAATTTAATAGTTTTGGTTGTTTTTTTAGAGAATATGGGATTCTTTTGGGGCTGCACAGTGGCGCAGTAGTTAGCGCTCCTGCCTCACAGCAAGAAGGATCCCGGGTCAAGTCCTGGCTGGGGGACCTTTCTGTGTGGAGTTTGCATGTTCTCCCCGTGCATGCGTGGGTTTTCTCCGGGTACTCCGGCTTCCTCCCACCGTCCAAAAACATGCTTCATAGGTTAATTGGTTACTCTAAATTGTCCGTAGGTGTGGATGTGAGTGTGCATGGGTGTGTGATTGTGGCCCCTGCGACAGACTGGCGACCAGTCCAGGGGTGTACCCTGCCTTCGCCCATGAGTAGCCGGTTAGGCTCCGGCAACCCCGTGACCCCGAAAGGGATAAAGCGGATTGGAAAATGAATGAATGGGATTCTTTTTTTAATCTCTTAATACCTGGCATCCACGTGTGTGGAGATTACTTTTTGGGCTGTTTTACCACAGTGGTGAATTCTGCTTAAATGGAATTCTGTCAAAGAGAATAAAAAAAGGATTGGATCTTAAGGGGTTATATCCCCTTTGTCCACAGCTCTACCTGTGCTCTCTCTGTCTGTTGGCAGCAGGAGATCGTTGTTCTTATACAATGAAATAAAAAAATGCCTTTGAAGGTTGTTGTTTGCGTTAAGAAAACCCAATAGAGACACTTGCTGTCAGTTTAAAACATTTTTTAAACGAGTCATTGATCCAAGAAGTCTGAATCTGTGAATACCTCGCTATCTTAGCTTACCTTGGCTGAACTGTTTTTGTGCACCTCCTGCTCAAACTAGTTTGTTTATGATATCCAGACTTCTAGTAAAGTATTTATCTGGAATAATAAGCTTGAAATTAATCCCTGATCAAAATAATAATAAATTAAATATCTCATCCTGATCGCGTAACAACAGCCAATTTTTGAATTATGAATCACTTCATCGAGCCCGATTTCCGATCACGTGATCAGACTGGGACGTCCCTAATATTTGGTACCTTATGGAAGGTGATAGAACATAGACGTCTTACCCTACAGTCGCATATATCAAAATGTCACCACCCAGTGGCTGCAGAAGTTTTAAGAAAAAATTTAAATTTTATGCCAACCAGAGGAATTTTCTCTAAAACTTGACATTAGTCAGTGGCCGCCCGGGCACATTTTGAGGTCGCGTGGTGGCAGTCCACTGACACCGTACGAATGTATCCTTACATTTTTGAAATAAAAGGATTTGCTGATAAAAAAAAAAAGATGATCATTAAAAACAAGCATGGAAACTTTCAAGGCATTGGAAGTATGATGCTCCTTGAATAGGGGGTTTAAAAGCAAAATGACATGTACTTTCACAGCCCATTTCCTCCTCCTTAAAGGCCCATAACCTGTTTCTTACTTGCAGTCCTGGTCATCTTTATTTCCTCTTTTGTTGTACTTCTTTGTCAGATTCCTGTTACAGAGTAAAAAAACAGTAATAAGTAAATTAGTGTTGACATAAATAGCTCCACAATTAAGGTGCAGATTTCTATAAATGCTTATAAATGTCAGTGTCGAAGCACCTGAGCTGCTTAGCGTAGTTTTGCTCAATGTCTGTCCGCTCCTTCACAAACTTGATGTAACGCTCCATCAGGTCCAGGCCAGACTGAGTGTGCTTGTCAATGACATCATGCTGATCCTGTGAGAGCAGCAGCACAGAGACACATGTTTACACAGCTATGGTGAGAAACAGCTGGGTCTGACTGATGTGAAACAAGGTGAAGGCTTTCCAAGCAAAACAGATGATGGATTTGAATGTCCAAGAAATAAAATTCATTCTTACCTAAATATTTCAATTGAACTCCTTTCTGATCCATTTAAACTCTGATCTTTATCCATTATGAGTTCATAGGATTTTTTTTCTTTTTATGTTTATTTGAACTGTTCTGTTATCAAAAAAAGTACATGAGAAGACCAAGAGGTTCTCAAACTGGCCAGACAGTTTCAATACTTTGTACTGCCAGCTCCCTAAAGTTTTTGACAATCTCTGACTAAGGCCGTGTGTGCAACGATAACACAGTCTGTAAACTGAAAACAGCAACAGCTTCATACTCCTACTCTGCTTTCTGTCTTTTCTTGCATGAAATGTTCCAATTATTTTAGAATACTTCATTTATGCAGATCAATCAATGTGTTGTAGTCTGTAACAAACTCCATTATGTTAATCAGTTTGAGCTGTTTCTGCTTTTTTTGAAGGGTGAAAATGATTCACATAAGGACTTTGGCACCAGCTGTCCTTCCTAAGGGAAACATTAGATTGTGGTCACACTGAGATCTTAACCTGTGCAGGCCCCACTGTGACACAGTCCAGGATATGACTGTTTTTACTGTCTTACTCACAATTTTTTTAAGTCCATGGATTCAGTGCACTTGGAAATGGACAATTTTCTACTTGTGATTTGTTTTTAAAACGTTCCCAGTGGTCTTTAGTTTATGATAACGCCATTTTTAGCCTAAATCAAAACAACTGTCATTTTCTAGGACATAGTTTCTGCAAAGTGACAGTGGTTCATCAGAAATTCAGCCCTGGATTGTGGGTGGGACTGTTGGCACATAGTAAGTCCGCCCCCCTTCCCCTCTTCATTACCAGGAGTTTTCTGTTTACACTCTTTCCCATTAGCTTACAGCCCCTCACAACCCCTAACAGGTACAACAAAAGTGTCGCACAATATCTGAGCTATCCAGCCATACAGTTTTGATTTGACGAAGAAAACAAAGACATACATGGATCTAATCATCTAGAAGTGGATGCATCAGAATGGAGCAGAGCAGGGAGCTTTGGGCTTGCTGTTGTGTCTACGTTACAGCAACAAGCTGTTTCCAACAGCATTTTTTCATCTGCTCTTTAGTAACCCTGATTTAAAAGAAATTCTCAGAAATTACATTTTGAGCTAATTTTCTTTATATATGTCCTCCATCATCAGCAAAATGCCATAAGAACATGTTAAAAACACAATTTCAACCAGAGTGGGTCTTTAAACTCAATCAATATTCCAAAACACACGGGTATTTTTGTCACAAAAGGAAAATCTGCACTTGTTGCAAGACTTAAAAAAAATAAATGCATACATTTGGCATAAAGCTGTATTTTCTCTCCAGTATCAATTTCTAAACAAGCTGACAATTGGACAAGGCCTGGGGATTTTTGTACCTGCTTATGTACACAGTTACACACCCAAGTCCAAAGCTATAGTAAAACAACAAAGGAAACACCTGCCTCCATCCATTGTCCTGACTTATACAACCACTCTGCGTTTGTTCTGCTAACATGAGTTATCATGTTTATAGGACATATTGCTGTAAAACAAGTATGGTTTTATGGGGACTTTGCTATTATGAACTAGTTCATATGTGGAACATCAAATAAAAGAGGAATTATCATAATTCTCCACTTGGTTTAGATTTAGGCAGTAGTGTTTCATTTTAATCTAAAAAGACAACCAAATCCTCTCATCTTCTTGGTTTGTGGGTTACAACCTGACATGTGGCTGTCCCAGAATTTTGTTCTTAGAGGTGAAAGCAACAGGTCTGTTTCAGGAATTCGAAAAATCTTTAAAGACCCACTCAGATGAAAACTATGTTTTTGGTGCTTTAAACATGTTCTGGTGGCTTTTTTCTCATAAAATGAAAATTAAGCTTAAAATTGCATTTCTGAGCATTTATTTATTAAAGTCGCTGTGAATCAGTAGCAGATTAAAACAATCCTGTTGCAAAAATGCGACGTAGAAGCTAAAATTGGTACAAGCTCCATGTTCCGCTCCATTCTGGTGCATCCACTTATAGACAACTAGATCCATATACATCTTTGTTTTCCTCGTCTGAGCTGCCATCTGGCTCAAAACTGTACGGCTGGATAGCTCCAGTATTCCTCGCCATTTTTGTTGCACCACTAATGCTAGGTTGAGGTTGTGAGGGGCTGTAAGCTGGTAAGAGAGTGTGTAAAGAGATGGATGATGGGAAATGGAGGAGGGTTACTACACAACAACAACTCAGAGACAAACTTCTGATGAGCTACTGCCACTCCACAGGAACTAGGTCCTAAAAAATAACAGTTTTTTTAAAAAAACGGCATAATCATAGTTAAAAGACATCTGGGAACGCTTTTACAATAAATCTGAAGATGATTAGAGCCGATGATTGGACCAGCCTTCAAGTCAAAGACGAAACGAAACAGAAGTTATCTCTGACTCTACTGCAAAATCAGAACAGAACAGCAAAATTACCTTTTTAAACTTACATTTCCCATGTTGCCATTTGCCTCGACTAAGAGATATATCACTCATTATATTGTGCACCTTTGGAAATTAATGGGGTATCATAAATGACATGTCTGTGTAACTCAGTGACACTAAATTAGAAATTCTTAACCAGACAATACAAACTTTTATTTCATTTATAATGGAAATATTTTTTTTATACCTACTGCTTCATTTATGTACCTGATAATGAAAAAAAAGCCTTCCTCACTAGTTTCTATTTGAAGCTAGTTTTGCAGCTTTGTTGTAGTGGCCACGTCAACCTGACTAACTTGTACTTTCACTTTTCCTCAAAAAGGAAGTGCAAGTGTTGCCCCTTGGATGGCCGTCAAAAACATTTATTAAATTTTACTTTAATCTTCAGAAGCTATAAGGCCTTTTTAAACATCTAACTACAGAATGGAGCTGATCGTTACCAAGGAAACAAGATGCAACTCTAGTTTTAATGGATAATTGGAGGAATGGAAAGCTTCAATGCTCTTGTGCACAAACACACACCTTTGTACAAAGATATATTGGAAGTAGGGGAACGAACACCTTCACCGATCCTTTGTCTCTTTACACATGTCCAAGTATTTGAAACACACACCTACAGACATACACACAGAAGTCTGTTGGACAGGTAACAGTTGTGCTCCGTCTCGGACTTTTGTCTACAAAACATGATGCACGGTGAAAGAGTCTCTAAGGACAATGAATCTAAACAATCTGAACAAATGGAGTGGTTGCATTTGGACACACTCTGCCTCGGGGTGTTCTTGTTGAGTCTTTTGCGCAACTCCAATAAAGAGTGCACATTTGATGTGTGCTATGGTTTAAAGCTGTTGTGGTACAAGAAACACATACTTAGTCCACTAAAGACTGAGAAGTTTCAGAACAGGGCTGGGAGGAGGCAGTAGAAGGGGACAATGAGGATCGTGCCGGGAAGGAGCACTGTAGGGAGGTGTTTGGAAGTTGTGATGCGCGGTGTCGATAAAGAGATTCAGTAAAACATGTTTTCAGATTCTTGAGCGGCTGACTTTTGCTGCTACGCCCAATTACTTTAGTGAATTCCATCTGCATGTTTGTCTGACAGCAGGAAATACAGACAGTCAGACAGAAAGAGTTGTGGAACAAGATTATCATTCTTAGTTCAGTGTACCTCCGCCCTGTGGCTAACTCCCAGGGGCCAAAAACCAGCTGAACAAGTCTCTACCCGCTCTATTATAAAGAGAAAAAAAAACTAGCAGCTACTTAGGTGTTTTCTGATCCAAGATGACCTCAGGTTAAATTCTAACTTATCTCCATCATTATGTAAAGCTGCCTAGCAAAAGCGCTGACTGCATTAACTTGTTGTTAGTCAGGTTTTGCATCACAGTCAGCTTGGGTTGGAATGATTTTTACTAAAGTAAGTGAAACCGAATCAAACTTAAAGAAATAGAAATTATTTTGATTGACACTTGGAATCTGGTCTTTCCTGAAAAAATAAAATAAAATACTGAGAATCCTGTGTTCAATTTAAAGAGGAAATATAGGTATACTGAAAACAAAACAGTAAGTTAAATAAAAGAGCAGACTCCACATCCTGGTAAATACCATTCTGTGAGGAAGTGTGCAGAAAGTTTCCACTTTCCATATAATGCAGAGCAGCCTCTAAAGCAGACCTTCCTTGGCTTGGTTACCAGTTGTGAGGCCAAACTTGTGCTTGTAAGTATGTCAACTTTATGAAAGGTCCCCACCTCCGCAGTAACTTCTACACCCCCCATGGAGAAGGAATGCAGCTGTAGCTACGAGAAAGAGGAAGCACCTGATAAAATGCCAATCTTGATGTTTAATTGTTGGTTTTGAAGAGGCTGGGGTTTCATTTTCATTGCTACTTTTTTATAAGCTCTGACTATTGCGGGTTCAATAAAACGTGTCACGGATTGGTCAGAAGCCTTTGAGACATGAGCTGCTTTTTAGTCATCTGTTGGTTTGTGAACAGGGTGCTTTCATGTCTGAATGACCCTTCTGCAGCTTTTGTGTATCAAGCTTCGACAGAAACCTGACCTCAGACGAACAAGAATGTGCACCTTTTGACGCAAGTTTTACACTGTTACAGTCACGCTGAGGATTTTTATCAGGATTCTGATCGATCGGACAGATCTGAGCTACAGTTGCCTAAAATGAGGTTTCCTAAACAAAGATGGATTACTCACAAAACAAAGGAGGGTTGTTAAATCTGTGGGATTATCTGGCACTGAATCTGAGACTGACATTCCATCTAGAAATCAGGGAAAACTTTGCTGTTCAAAGCAGACATTTTCTTTTAGACAGGAGTCAAATAAAATGTACTATAGTTTCCCTAAAATTACCACTTTTATTATGATCTTTTCATCAAAGCCTTAATTCTATTTTTAAAGCAGTAAGATGTTTAATTAACTTCATTTTAGAAACTGACAGCTGGAATCATTTAGAGCTGTAAAAAATAGATCAATTTCCAATAGGTTTCTGTTTACAGTATTATGATTAGGGGAAAACATGATCTTTGATTTTTTTCTCACCACTGACTGTATATGAGAACTGGACCAAGTGACTGTGAAGTCACCCATTAAAAAAATGATCTCAGTCCAGCTCCAATGAAATGAAGTCAATTCAGTTGCCAATTTTTTGCAATGCAGACATCGCCATGTTGGAGCCAGAAATTATCAATAAGCAGTGATTGTCCTGAATCTGTATTAGTCATCGTGTCTATAGGAACCAATCTCTCTAATCATGAGTGAGTTCGTTGGAAGTCTACACCCCTACCACTTGAAAACAGGCAACACAGAATCTGTCAATCAAATGTTTTGAATGTTTGATGCATTGACTGTAAAAAAACAACTGGACAGTGTGAGTTTGATGCAACCCGTAGTTACTTCTAACTCCAATGAGAGGAAGTCAATTAAGTCGCCATTTTTCCACGATTCGGAAGAATGGCGAGAAAAAAAAGTATTAGCAAGAACATGTTTTTAAAAAGTAGCAGAACAAGAATGGTTATTCTGTCAAATATAATGACTGAGTAATAGTTGTTTATACCTCAATAGAAGTGTTTGGAATTTTAGCTTCTTGGAAGCAGCGGGTGCTTCCCATTTGGAATGCCAGGGGGAGGGGTCACTCAGTCCACTTCTCTTATACAGTCAATGAGTCTTACACACGAATAAATAAGAGTAAATACACAATAGTTTCTCAACTATGAAGTGTTGTATATAGAAACAGTCCATGGTGATGATGAGCCAACCGGACACACCAGAACAGATCAAAGACCAAACATCAAAGCCAAATGTGAGCCAGAAAATCTCTTTGATCTTCATCAGCAAGCCCTAAAAGCCAATTTGACCCCATAAAGTACCACATACACCAGGGGTTCTGGATGAGATGTTTCTAACCATCCCAAGTGAGTTCTCCCTGAAAGAGGTTCTTGATGAGTTGATTGTCAGTCAGTCAGGAAGAGGAGAAGTCATGAGTATTTATCTGGCTGCAGCTTCTGTAAAGGATTTCCTGACTTCCTGTGTGTGGCATACTGTGTTTGACATCGGGACCGGCAGGTCAGGCAAAACAAGCAAAGTGATGACAACATTTTCAGAACTCTCTTTCTCCCCAGCAGAGCCTGAAGTCAGCTCAGTTCAGACACCCTGATGTTCTGCAGGAATTATACTTTTTTTAAGACCGATTTTTCACAAGCACAGCCTTGAAATAATTGATCTTGATTGTTGAAAAGTTAAAGCAACCTTTTTTTTTAACAGTAATGTCAGCAGTGAGCTGAGTGTAGAGCCTCTAGATCAGACAGACTTGTTTACAGCTTCCCTGGTTGTTCCTGAGGTTTGCGGCAGCAGGATTAAAGTCCTCCGCTGCGGGCTGTCCACTCGCTTTCCTTTTGTTTCCCTTCATGTTTCTCTCTTAAAACCTCCTGTTCAGACTCGCTGTGTCAGCTGTCAGCTTACCCAAAGGTCCGTTCCCCAGTCCATGTCTGCTGGAGTACAGCTGCGCCGCCGAGAGCAGAAAGACGGAGCTTGGTTCGGATCGAGAAGGTCCTGGGTTCCCTCAAAGCTTGGAGACTTGAAAGCGGAGATGGCGGAGGAAGCGCTACGAGGAAGTCTACGCCTTCTCCTTGGCACGGACTCGCCCGTCCTGTTTCTTACAGCTAGCTACAGAAAGAGGAAAAATAAAAAATAAAACTCGCCCAGGCACTTTTCCCCCCCCTGAAGGAAGTATGGGCCCTGTGAGGAAGGAGAGTGTTTGTTAAGCATGGCGTCCCTCTTCATCTCACAGGACGTTTAAACCTCATAATGTGCTTGAAAATGCTGCCCCGGGATAGGAACCTTTCAGAAAACAACAGTATCCCGCAGTAAACCAGAAAACTTTCAAGTTTTAGTGAAAAGTAGTACACAAAGTTTTATTAATCAAGGATACTTGAGTACAAGTAGCCTATTTAACAAGTCTGCTGTGTCCAAACTTTAGACTTTTGTTAATTTTAGATTTAGATATGTTTATCTATTCTAAAATTGTTCCCGGTGGTGTTTTATTTATGCAGTTTTTAGCCAAAATCAAAAAGCCTATGTCGTTTTTTTTTTTATATTTTCTGCAGAGCAACATTAGAAATTCTCCTCTGAGTTGTGGGAGGGACTATTAGCATGGAAGTTAGCCTCAGCTGATTTCCCATCAACCCTTTGGTTATACTCTTTCCCGCTAGCTTATAGCACCTCACAAGCCCAAGCCAACATTAGCAAAGCAGAAAAAAAGAAAAATGGTGAGCAATATTGGTGCTATCCAGCCGTATCGTTAGAGCCAGATGCCAGCTTGGACAAGGAACATTAATATGCTATAACGGGTTTATTTGTCTGGAAGTGGATGCATCAGAATTGCATCACAAGGGAGACTTTGGCCCACCCATGGCAGTTGCTGCGTCACAAAGTCAAGCTTTTTCAAACCAATCTGGTTCACATCCAACACGATTTGAATTAAGAAATACTCAGAAACCCAGTTTTATTCTTGATTTCTTTATGTCCTTCATCATGAGAAAAAATGTTATAACATATTAAAAACACCCAAAACACAATTTTCATTGGAGTGGATCTCCAAATGAACTATGTAATAAACATTTTATTGCAATGACATAATTTTTATTTCTTCCCAGAGAAAAATTAATCGAAATACCGATATTGAATTTGTCAATTTTCATTCCCAGTTAACTTGTTGTAGATAGTATGTCTCTTCTAGTAGATCCTCTTCATGGTGAATACAAAAACTTTATTTAGCCAACCACAATCAATTTTTTTTTGTATATGAAAAAATATGGGGGCTGCACGGTGGCGCAGTGGTTAGCGCTCCTGCCTCACAGCAAGAAGGTTCCCGGTTCAAGTCCTGGCTGGGGGACCTTTCTGTGTGGAGTTTGCATGTTCTCCCCGTGCATGCGTGGGTTTTCTCCGGGTACTCCGGCTTCCTCCCACCGTCCAAAAACATGCTTCATAGGTTAATTGGTCACTGTAAATTGTCCCTAGGTGTGAATGTGAGTGTGTATGGGTGTGTGATTGTGGCCCCTGCGACAGACTGGCGACCAGTCCAGGGGTGTACCCTGCCTTCGCCCATGAGTAGCCGGGTTAGGCTCCGGCAACCCCGTGACCCCGAAAAGGATAAAGCGGATTGGAAAATGAATGAATGAATGAATGAATGAAAAAATATTCACAAAACTGGAAATTTAAATTAAAGAGTTAAAGTTTAAAGTTAAAGTAAAAAAGAAAGAAAAAAATTAAACAATTAATGACAAAATGAGGGTTTCTTATATAAAACATTAACAGATAAACTTTTTTTTCTATTTCCTGGAAAAAAGTATAAGTTTCATTAAAGTAACATCCGTCTATGATTTCAACAAAGTGATACTAAATCTTTCAAGTAATATTTGATTAATCAATTTCAAGAGTTTTTTGGCCCGATCACAGTTGGAGTTTACTAAAGGTAGCTACAAAAAATTATCTGACAAGCATAGAAGTCAGTACATTTACCATGAGAGAAACATTATTTGTCAGCCACTGACTCTGCAGGCTCTGCCCACTTAAAAAGATGAGAGGTCTGTAATGTTCATAATACATAAACTTCACCCTGTGAGAGAGAATGCAACAAAAAATGGCATTGTATAATTTCTGAAGAATTTATTTATATAATGGTGCAGAAAATATGTAACTAGTTCCTACTAACAAGCAAGAATTATCTTCCTCTCAGATAAGTTACTTTTCCAAGAAGCTCTAATATCCTCCACTTATTACCTGCATTACTGTCATCTGTTTGAATTGATTATCTGTATAAAAGACACCTGTCCAGTCAGACTGCAACCTCTCCACCAAGACCAAAGAGCTGCCAACTTCTGCAGTGCTCCAAAGGTCTTGAACCAGTACTTGTCCAGGCCTGTTTTTAGTTTACCAGAAACTATTTTTTAGGCTCCAGGGCAAGATTGGCACAATGTCATGTGATCAGTTGAGATCATAAACGCCTGGTTTTGGGTGCCTACACACCAAACTCGATTCGCGTGGTGGTCATGTTGTCCCTGTAGCTTACAGCCTCTCACAACCTCAACAAAACATAACCAGCGCAACAAATATGGTGAGCAATATTGGAATTATTCAGCTGCACAGTCTTAAGCCAAATGCCAGCTCAGACAAGGACAACAAAGATGTACATGGATGTAGTCATCTACAAGTGGATGCAAGAAAATGGAACGGAACAGGGAGCTTCTGGCTCTGCCAGCATATTTTCGACAATACAGCCACAAGGTTTTTCCAACCAGATTTTTTTTCATCTGCTCCTGTTTTACACCTACTTGAATAAAGAAACCTTCAAAAATGCAATTTTCTTCTTCTTCTTCTTCTTTTTTTTTTTTTTTTACAAATGTTTTCCAAAAAAACAATAACACAATTTTCATTGGAGTGGATCTTTAAATAAAAGAGAAAAGATCACATACGTGTGTGTTTTTTTTATATCAGAAAATTTTGACCCAGAACTCACCCAGCCAATATTCTCCAGCTACATTACCAAACCCAGTCTTGAAGTGCGTCCAGGGCCTGAAGAAGTTTTCTGATCCATCAAACCTGCGGACAAAAACCTAATAAAATAAAAACAAGGAAAAGATCATTTTTATCACTCTTGCCATGCTAAAATGTGAGGGGGATAGCAATATCAGGGTTAAAATATATACATCCAGTTACAGTTACCGGTAACAAAATGGATTTAATCAAGACAATCAAAAAGCAATAAATGATTCAAATGACAAGGTAAAATGAATGAAACCTAATCTTGTACTTGTTTTAAGAGGAATTTGTATGCAAGCACATGCAAGATGTTTAATATGTTTACTATGCAAAACTCCTGAATGCTTGACAGATGAAAGGAAGGTCTCATTTTCATTCGGCAACTTGTTTGAAGAAACCGTCATGAAGAAATTCTTTTTAGAACAGACTATCAAGAAACTGATACAAGTCCTGCTGCATCCACACACCTGCCTTGAACGTTGTGCAAGCATACCATTCATTTCTTTCAACTTTATATTCATTCATTACTTGAACCTGTTGGATTATAAATCTGCCCACCGTCCATCGCCCTCCATCCGTCTGCATGTCGTAGTAGACATGCAGCGGCGTGGTGGGACCTCCTGGGTAGATAGTGTACACTCCACTGGAGCTTTTGTTGTCATGGCGATAGATGTCATCGCAATCAATGGGCAGGTACAATTTGGACTTGGACTGCACTGAAGCTGTAAGACCAAGTAGAACTACAAATGATGCTTCCTGCACAAACAAAGAAAACACAGAAACTTGCTGTCTTTTTTGACAGGTTGACATGATCATGCATCTTTAAATAATTTTTTCAGGATGATGTTGAATTTCACAACCTGAAGCAAAATGTAATAAAAATTGTACTGCTGTCTTTGCTGATTAGACATTATCCGCCTGCAGCTTGACACCATATGCTGTTGCAACACTTTTCAAAGTCTTGCTTGCAGTTACAAAAGTGATAATTGTAATTTAAAGTCTAAAGACACCTCAGGTTCATCAAAAAGTTACACATGTTAATATAAAGTTTAACTGTAAGATACAAGTAGAAGTTGGTTTAACAGCAGATGTGAGACTGTAGTCTGACGCCTCTGGAACCCAGGCTTCAAAGAAGCTCATTAAACTAAAATTCAGTGTTTCTACACAGTAACAGTCTGTGTTTGTCGCTAAAATCTCTCAACTTGTTTTATAGGTCCAAAGTATGCAGGAAGAACTGTTGAAAAACTCCAAAGTCACTATCAAAGTTAATGAGTAACTGATTATTTCTATCGACTGCCAAACAGACCTAAAATGATAAGAAGAAAAAGTTTGTTAAAAATTACAAAGTAGTCCAAAAATATACAAATTTATATCAGCTACTGACAAAACATTAACAGAATCTGACACTTTACTTTTGAGCAAACTGTTAATTTACTAAAATAAATTCTTGATTTAAATAAACTATTGACTGAAAGAAAAGTCACTGAGAGAGAAAGCATCTTGTAAGAATATTGTTAATACTACTGCAGCAGTCTCAGTACCACGTGATTGATTTGTGGTGCAGATTTCTCATTAGATCACAAACATCCTGAATTGACTGAAAATCACATCACTTTTGAAATACACTACTACACAAACACTGAAGTTTTTTCTTCTTTGTCAAAAGTGGTTTTAAGTAAAATAAATAAATCCTCATGAGCGAATTGTTGAAATCTTATCTGAATCATGGTTGTGGGTGAGTTGAAAGCAGGACAGTCCCAAAACAGAGCCTGCAGGCCGTGTCTGAAAGCACTGACCTTTATTCGTCAAGAATTTCCGGTGGGCATGGCATAAACCAGAATCAATGGGAAAGAGTTTGTTTGATGACTTACTTTGATTTTTTTCCAAACAAAACCCCCCAAATTTTTCGCAATATATTATATTTTATGACAATAATATGAATGTGTGATCCAGTTGATGTAATATTTTGCTTTCTCCATTGGCGAGTTTCAACAGTTAACCAAGTCTGAACACAAATTAACGCAAAACATGTTCAAGTTTTGGGTATGTTCCTATTTTGAAAATCTAAAAATAGATTTTCTTGTGTTCTAGATCTGTTAAATATATGTTCTTAATTTTATTTATCTCTAATGTTCTGCACAACTTTTGTTTTTTAGTTTGTTTCTTTGATTTTTTAATTTCTTTTTGTAAACTGTAGGAACCTTTGCCAACACAAACATGCATGTAGGTTAAAAACTGATTTAAAACTTCACTTTAGACGAGGCAGAGTAACACAGACAAGGATTTTTATGAATTTTAATACAAGGAAAAGAAATTATGATGCTGCAAGGAAGTGCTTCTCTTTAATATTTAACAGCAAATGTATCTTTCTTTGCAATTGAAAAAGGTTAGAAGCTTCCTGTTTACAGGCTGTTTACCACTTCCAAACCAAGCATCATAATATAAAAAAGTAAAACAGCAATCTGCAAAAAACTTTGACAAAATGAGTGTACTTAATAACATTCACAATGGTGCAAAATGTGTTAGACTAGCAAACAACATAGTTAAACAAAATGTTTCTGTCAAATTTAAATAAAAAATTCTTAAAACAACTGATTCCAAACATCCTTAAAGAGCAGAGTATGAATGTAATATAAAACATATGGATCCCTTTTAGAACAAACCAGGAGTCTTTTTTCCATACGAGATGTTGCGTTTGACCTGCTTGCAGCTTTAATGCAGCACTCTTGAACGGAGGGTATTTGTTAAATTGTAAAAAAAATTTTGACAATGAACAACACAAAAAGATTTTGCCTCTTGCAGTCTAATTTCACATGGAAGTAATTTCACATGTTTGAGATTTCATTGTATATGTAAAGTTTAAAGGTAGATAACACATTTTAAATTCTGCTACTTCAATTCTACAGATTGAAGCACCATGAAGTTTCGAAAAAACAAAGAAAAAGGGAAGAAAGAAAACAAAAAGTTGTTCCTCTTATGGGCCAACATGAATTTCAATTCGTTTTTGTGCTTGGTCTCACCTAAATACATACAAACACCATCAATCATAAATTATATTTACAGTCTACTCTTTAATGTATACAGTGTAACAGCTTGATTATTTCTGATGCATTGATATGAAAAATAAAATGATCAAAAAATATTTTTTGACAAAAAAACCCCCAAACAAACATGAAGGCAATTGAGTGATATATTGTGCATCTCATTGTGTGCTGCAGTGTTGCCCTTTGCTCTCTCTGCAACACTCACTGTGACCCTGGACATAGCATTTCTAAAACACTATAGCTTTTATTCTGCAAGAATTAAGGACGTAAATAAAGACCATTCTGCCTTAAACCAAGCGAGTAAAGATGTCTGAACCTCTCTGTGGCATTCAGAAGAATTTTGTAACCTACACTCTCTTTGTGTTTCATAATGAGGCTACAGCAGGTCGATGTACTTTGCAGAAAGCAACATTTGGGACAAAATGTTAAAAAAGCACGGTTTTTTAATCATCTGAGAACTTATACCAGCATGTGGTCACCAAAGGTAGTGGTCACATGGTCATCCAAAGAAATAATCACTGCAGAACAAATGCATCTGTTGCTAAGATATTTCCGTCTTGACAAATATGAATCAACAGCACTCTGCACTCAGCATGCCATCAAAGTTTTCTCGATGAAAACTGGACAATTTATGATGACAAAAAGCTGAAACGATCCGTATCTGCAATGCATTCATGTTTTGTTCACGTGAAACTATCCAGCTTACTGGTTTTCCACTGTTCCTCCAAGTCAGGGGTCTGCAACCTGAGGATCCACTTTTAGCTCTTTGACCCCTCTTTTGTGACTTTCTGTTTGAAGAAAAAATATATTTCGTCAGTTTTTAAAAAGTAATATATTTTTGGACTATACAGTGCATCAAGCAAAACAAAACAAACAAGTCCAACTTTATTCTACTCATTCGTAAAAAGCTGATGCCCAGTAAAGTACGTTTCATACCACCAGGCTCCTGACTACAGTACCCATAATGCTCATTGTTCCAACAATCCATCAGCCAGTGTGACTTTGTAGTTAACCACTGTTAAACAATTTGACAGATTTTTGACCACAATAAAATCAGTTTGAGGTCAGTAAGTACATTTACAATTCATATTTAAGAGATTGTATAAATATATCATTCAACAAACGTCATGGATTTTAAGTGTGCCAAATGGTCCAAAAATATGGTAAAGGTCACTTGGTTACTTCTAAATTCATTTTAGTTCCTTAGATTTACAAATTTATTGCTGAAATACACCAAACAACTATAAAATAAACTGTGCTTATGCAGTATGTTTTTAAATCACTGTTGACATCATGCAACCTACTTACATTTGCTGCAATGATATGATCTTATCTGGTGTCTTTTAGTTTGAAAGAAAGTCATGTGAATCGTTGTTGAAAGGTATAAACAATTTCATATTTTGAAAAAATACAAAAATATATTTTTGTTCATGTTTCCTTTATGCCAAAACAGAAGTTTATTCATAATAGTAACATTACCATAAATGCAAATCTGTGTCTTGTATTTCTAAAGAAATAAGAATTTACGGCTTCTACTGGGTTTTGGACACAAATATATCAGCCTGAATGACTCTTTGAGTGTTGAAGGTTGCAGCCCCCTAGTCCAGGTTGATCTCAACTGCACCAAAAGTGGCTGCTTGATGATAAACTATTTAGGCTTTTCAGTTTGTCTTCTTTTTTACCATCTTTAACTTTCCCTCATTTTTCTCCATGCACCATGTCATTGCATGTTCCTGCAGTGTTTTTAGAGCTGCAGCCTAATAGCACATTTAAGAGAATTTGCTTTCTCCTACTTTGCAGAGGCTTGAGCTCGTGTTTCTTAATTACTGTTATGAATGATTAATAATGACAACAAGGTTTTTATGCAGCTGGATTCAGATGCAGTGACTAATGTTGGCATGAATCACTCCTTGACCGTGATGTACATTGTGACATTTCTGAGTAACATAGCCTGTTAGATGAAGCCCGTTTTGGAGCATGTAAAAATCTGGATGTGAGCGCTGTCACACTGAGAAGTCATGGCAGAGAGAAGATTGTGAGAGGAAGTCAAGCCAGTACCAGAGGCAGGATGATCCTTTGAGCAATTAAAATGATGTTCTGTGCACTTCATGCCCAGATGTTAGATGTGTGAGGAGCTCTGTTACTAGACAGGAGCTTGCGCTGATTTTTTTATTTATTATTTTATTTTTTAGTTCTTCCTTCTAGATTTTTCTTCCCTGAAGGAATCAGCAGTAGCTTGACATTAACAAGCTGCAAATAAAGTGTCTATCACCAACACAGACAGGAAATCATGCACAGGCCGGTGAATCAGAAACCAGGAAAAGGTCAAAATATAAATTTTTTAGACCATTTATCTTACGCCTGTATGCCTGACATACATTGACCTTCTGAAACCCAAATGTTCAGTGGGTGCAAAGATAATTATTTTCTTCCTTGCAACCACGCCTGTAATTTATGTGTCCAACACAGTGGTTGCCCTTAGAAAAAACGATGTGAGGATAATTTAAGCACATGTTTGAAAAGGTCTTAGGTTAGAATTCTTCTGGATAATTGGAGATAACTATGGCTAACATATTAAAAAAGTAGGTAAAAAAGCTGTCTGTTGGACTTGTTTTTCTTTTTTTACATTATTGAAGACTTTTCTTTGGAAGCGTATTGTTAAAAATAACAACAGCGTGTTTTTCATTTCAATTTTTTGTGTTTTTCCTACAAATGTTTTATTGTGATCTTTGTGCTAATTTTTTGGGGGTGTTTTTTGTGCTCAATTCTTAAAAATTACAAAGGCAATAAACTACAAACAGGCCGGGTACTGTCCTCATCTGCTCCCATTGTGGCTTTTAACTAATAAAATGAGCACAAAAAACATGAAAAATTAGAACAAAAACACAAGTTTTTTTATTTGAAAAAATCATCACAAAAAACTCTTTTTACATTTTTTTTAATACAATAGACTTCCATACTTTTCAAAATACAGCATTATACAAAAAGCAGGGTTAAAAAAATGCCAAACAATTTTTTTTCTTTTTTAACGCTTTATTTTGTCACCTTTTTTGAAAACGCTTTGACTGCATTTACAGAATTGAACTTTTCCTCCAAAACAAAAAAAAAAACACTGACTGACTACAACATACATTTAAAGGAAAACTGTTGTCATTTAAAATTCAGGCAGTAATTGTTGGGTTCCTCTCAGACATGCTGTCTTTACTTTCACCTTTGGCAGAAGGGGGAAACTATGCCACCCTGCACCACTAAGTGGCACTAGCCCTCCTCCATCTACACTTATTTGTTCTTTCCTTCACAGTCTGCCTTTTTTGTCGTCCTTTGCTGGCGTCTTTATCTTGAGTAGGTGGAAGATTAAAATGGTCAGAGAGCACACCCAGGATTAGCGGATCAATATCAGAGTCACAATTTTTCTCCATCTCTTCAGTGTGGTAGTTCCCCTTCCGCTCCCGTGTTGTCTGTCGCTCTGTTTGATGTCTACTTTCACCTCTTGCCTTTCAAGTCACTTGCTGCTTGTGGGTGAGGAAAATGAGGGCTGTGTGTTTATGTTAAGGGCAAAATAAGGGTCAAAAGGAAAGATGCACACATACACAACAAAAGCTGAGACAGACAAAAAAGTAATAGTCAATTTCAATTCAGTCCACAAATGGTTTTGATTCTCTTACAAACGCCAATAATGTGTAGCTGTTTTGAATCATTAGAAATTATCCAGCAGTGTAAATTGAGTTTTACAGACCCACTCCAATGAAAAATTGTGTTTTTTATTTTTTTAACATGTTCTTGTGGCTTTGTTCTCGTGATAAAGAACAAATGTACAGAAAATTAAGCTCAAAATGCATTTCTGAGTTTTTCTTTATTCAAAGTGTGGTGAATCGAGGGCAGGTGAAAAAATGCAGTTCAATAAAGATTGTATTTGTGTTGTGGATAGTATCCTGGGCAAGCCATGAGCTCCCTGCTGCACACTATTCCTGAAGCATCCACTTTCAGACAAATACATCCATGTACGTCTTTGTTTTCCTCGTCAGAGGTGAATTTCTAAAAAATTCCTGCCGCGCTGCAGAAACTATGTCTTAGAAAATGACACAAATTTTTTTTACATTTTTGCTAAAGACAGAATAATATAATGAAAAGACCACTAAGAACAGTTTGAAAACAGATCAACAGATGATCAGAGGGGGACTTTAGGCAGACTGCAACCTGTTTCAAACACAACAAATCCTGAATGGAGATGAATCTAAAAAAACAGCTATGTGATAAACAAGCAGCCTTGAGAGGAGAGAAAAGAGGAGGTCACATACACACAAATGAAAAGGTCGTCAAGTTTTAAACCACAAGTAGACTTTAGTAACCTTTATTTTTCCTCAAATTGGTAGATACACAGAGGCAGCACCTGAAATCATATTAAAGGCGGCTTATCAATAAACTCAGGTAAGCTCTTCCAGGTACAGCACCGTGTCTGTCGGTGTGAGTATGAGATAGAGGAGGGTGAGGAGCTCATCTTTTATGGATGTGCATTTGTTTAGCTGCACTTTCAGCTGTGCCTGAGTTACCTTCCATCTCAGTCATAACATTTATTAATAAAACCTCTCACCGTGTCTCAAAGTGCTTATAAACAGTATTTACTGTGCCCACGTCCTCACAATCCTGACAGAAACATAAAGCGGCGTTTGGCGGGGATGTGCAAGTCTCTACGTAAGATTACTTTTGTTCGAGCTCACAGACAATCAAATGGATGGTCTGGTCTCTGTGTGCACATATCATCATTTTTACTTTATAGTCATGGTTTGTGCATTTGTGCGTGTGTGTTAACGAGATTGCGCGTCAGCGTGTTCGGGTGACCAGCTTGTATCTCAGTTGGACGCAGGAAATAGGTGTTTGTTTGGGAACACATGATTGCAAGGTACAATGTTCGCTGTAGAACTAAGTCAGCAGGTGGTTGGAACACACACAGCACTCACACACTCATGCCTTTTTCTTGCATTATCAACCCAAAAATAGGAGCCACAATTATATCAGCTAATCTGACATTTCCTAATATGTAAAAAAAATTGTAGGGCTTGTTTCAAAGCAATCCTTTTTCATAATCACAATTCTTAATTTTTAATAAGTACTGATGTATAATGGCAAGAAAAAAGGTGTTAAAACTACATAATCTACCAAATTATGGACAATTTCAAAACTTGTACTTCAGATACAAAATTCACATATCTATTTTCTTTGAAATCTGCATGAGAGTCCACTAAATGTGACTATATGCATGATATAATTTTGATCATAATAATATAATTTGTCCTACCAAGAGGTCTTATTTTTAGATTCTAGTCACTAAGACATGTTTTCTTAAACTGACATTACTTTTCTTTTTAACAAACCTTATTGATAAAATTATTTTCCTTTCAATACAGAAATCAAGACAGATTTTCTTCAAACGAGGATCTTTGTACTTTATCAAGATTCGGTTTTTGCTGTATAATCCATTGTCCACAGTTTTAATGTAATCCAGATGTTTTTTTTAAATAAATTATTGATCATATTGTATATTTCTTCAAGGTGTTTTGACTGTTATGAAAGAAGAGTAAGATTTAAGAGAGGATTTGTATGAGCAAGAGGCAGGGGGGCGTGGGTATTACAGTATTATTACAGTAGTTCTCAAAAGATTTGTACTGTCCCCCCCTTTCTTGGTTTTAACTGCACCTTAGACATGTAGGACCCTCGGTGAGGGGGTGCTTGGACATCACTGTAAGCAATCAGGAGATGTCCTCTCAGTGCCCTACTCGCTAATTTTAACAGCATCCTTTATTACACACATCCCTTACACCTCAACAAATACACCCCAACATACACACATACATACATTACACAAGGAAGGTGGGACCTCTGATCTTCTGTCCCCTATCCCATCCCTGGTGGAGAGAACTAGGCCCTCAGCAACGGCGGCTGTGTCTCTTGGAAGCCCAAAGCCTCAGGGCGCCCCTTTCCTAGGTCGGGGTGGCTGGTCCCTGCCGTGCTCTCTCCTGGATCTCCCGTGGGGTGGGCAGGCAGTTCCCTGGAGCTCAGTGGTGGGTCTCCCTTGGCTGGGCCCTGGCTCGTACCTGGGGCTGGGGTGGGGGGTGCTTGGAACTCCTGGGTTGTGTTGGTGGGCTGCTTGTCTGGGTCTGGAGGGCTCTCGGAAGGTAGGGCCCTGCGCTGGGTCCCCTGGCGCGGTCGGAGGGCTGCTCCTCTGGCTGGGCAAGGACTTGCACTTTCTGTCCTCTCATCCCTCTGCTCTCAGGAATTGGGGCCCATGTGGTGGTCCTTAGAGCCCTGGTCTGGGTGCTTGGCGGGTTGCCTGACAGGCGGAATTCCTCCATCGGCCCTTTCTTGTCTTCCCTCAACTTCTTTTCCAAATAATATTCAAACATAATCAATATAAATAAAATTTAGCCTAAATTACAAAAGGGGTTTATACAAATATACACCTTGTGAGTCAGAAGATTTATAACTCTGATTGTAACAGTGAAATCTGTAAAACACAAGAGGCTCTCGGCTCATATCTGTTTGCTCTGCTGTTGGACAGGACAAATAAAAAAAATAAGATTAGTACTGTGACAAAAACAAATATGTGATCATATACTCACTTAAACAAAACTCACACTGACCTGTTTCTCCAGTCTTTACCCCAACTCCCAGAGTTGACTGCCTAATCTTGATCTAAACGGAATTCTACTAGGTTTTATCCAGTTTTCAATTATACAAAAATTTCACCTAGTATGTTTTTGTTTCCAAGTAAATGCTCAGTTGAGGTAAGTTTGAAGCAAATGCGGTTTGATGCATATTTGCATCAATAAGCATCCCAAAATGAAGTCTCTAAAAGTTGTAAGCACCAAACTAAATGCTCCTACAATGCCAATGAGCTCCCCCAAAGGTCCGCTTTTACACAACCAGACACACCTTTAAATAATAATGATAAGCCATGTATGTGTTAGAAAGTGATTAAAAAGGTAATTTTGGGATTAACAAGAAAGTCTATTTTTTGGTACAATAGGACTTGGTTTTAGTCTTTTTAGATATACAATTTGAATACTTTAGATGAAAATAGTGCTTGATAAAGAGAACATGTGAACGAAAAGAATTAAACAGAAACCAAGCTTCACTGCCTTCAATTGCTGGTAGTAAAACACAGTGACAGAATCACTGTTGATGAGAAGAAAAAAAAAGATTTTAATAAAAACAGAGTCAGTTGGCAACATGTAATCTAAATTTTCTTAAAAAGAAAACTAGAAAAAGGCAGCACAGAGGACACTGCAGGCTTTCTTCTGTTATCAATCTCCCACAGTTACATTAAATGGCAGAGTTGCTGGCGGTGTGCTTCTTCCTACAGGGCCTTGAAATGGGAAGTTTCCAGATTTAATCTATAGCCTATAGTCCGTGCACACCAGAGAATAGTCAGGTGCACGCTAAATATGCTCATAGTTATACAGAATTTTCTCATCCGGATATTCTGAGTGACAAAATTTCCTGTAAACACTCTTACTTTTTTTTTTAGATAAACCATATTAAAAAAAAAAAAGATATAGGCTGGGCTGCACGGTGGCACAGTGGTTGGCGCTCCTGCCTCACAGCAAGAAGGTTCCCGGTTCAAGTCCTGGCTGGGGGACCTTTCTGTGTGGAGTTTGCATGTTCTCCCCGTGCATGCGTGGGTTTTCTCCGGGTACTCCGGCTTCCTCCCACCGTCCAAAAAACATGCTTCATAGGTTAATTGGTCACTGTAAATTGTCCCTAGGTGTGCATGGTTGTGTGTTTGTGGCCCCTGCGACAGACTGGCGACCAGTCCAGGGGTGTCCCCTGCCTTCGCCCATGAGTAGCCGGGTTAGGCTCCGGCAACCCCGTGACCCCGAAAGGGATAAAGCGGATCGGAAAATGAATGAATGAAGATATAGGCTTATGGAACACGATGAGTTTGTTTGTTTTTATTGGTATAAAAACATACAGGACTATTACTGTATTTCCTGACAGTTCAATCAGCTCAATAAAATTGTCCCCCAAGTCACTATTTTTGAAATCAGGACACTTTATTCAAACTCCTTGGTTGTTTTGACATTAAACGTAGACAGAACTTTTTTTTCCAGCAAAAAGCTTATTTTCTTCAGCAGGTTATTAACTTCTAAAATTATTATTTTCAGAATATGCTCAGAAATGAGAAAACTACTATAAGATAAGAATAATATCTCGGTTTTTGGCTCTGGTCTTAATTTTAACACCTATATCTTGGATGTATGTAAGAAAAACGTTTCAGAGCCTTATTTTGTGGCAAAGTGTGTCAAAGAGTTCCCATCGGCTGAGCGCAGAGCAACAAGCATTTGTGTTGGAATCTCAACAATATCTGTAACAAAAAAAATGTTATAGGTCTCTACAAGCTTGTTTGAACCTAATTATGAGTGGTAATGAGATAAAAAGAGCAAAAGGAGGCAATACTTTGATGGATGTGGGGAAGAACGTGGCATCTCAATGAAGGGAGTCTCCAAGAGAGGGGGAGAGATCAAGTTAGAGGATGAAAAGGGAACAAGAGGAAAGGTGGATTGGATGAACTCATGCCATGAATCAATAATGCAAGCCGGATTGTAACCTCTCTCGGTTTCGGCTAACAGACTTATAGCTTTTTTGAGCCTTTAGGAGTCTAACCTGCAGCAGACGGTGATCGTCTCAACTCGGAAAAGCAGTCTAAAACTCTGATGGAGCTTTTTTCTCATAGTTTGTTACATCTCCGTCACCTATTAATGCTCCCACTTGTGTACATCGCAATGCACAGAACAGAAAAATTGTGCTCTGTGTTTTTGTAGAGTAGAAAAACAGGTGGAGTTTTTCTTTTCTTAATAAAATGCTTAACAGAAAATATCTTGCTTTTGTTTTTATTCAATGATCAGAAAAATCAATAATTAATTTGAGAAGACTCTCAAAACATCAGTGTTTTTAAGCAACACAATCAATTCCTCTGCTTTAAAAACCCTTTCAGATGAAAATGGTGTTCTTAACATGCGATTCTGATGATGGAGGACATACAAATATATCAAGAACATTTAGAATAAAATAGTATTTTTGAATATTTCGTTGTGGATCAGAAGCAGACGAAAGAAGGCAGTTTAAAAAAGAGCTGATTAGTAATGCAGAAAATACACTTGGTGGCTCACAAGCTCCCTGCTTCGCTCCATTGCAGACAAATAGATCCTGTTCGTCTTCACTTTCCTCGTCTGAGCCATTTAGCTCAAAACTGCAAGGCTGGATTGCTCCAAAATTGCTCGCAAATTTGGTTGCACCGATAAAGTTACGTTGGGGGTGTAACCTATGGGGGGAGCGTGTAAACAGCGAGCTCTCAACAACAGAAACTATTTCTTATGATGATACAAGATTTTTTATTTAGCCTTAAAACAACAAAATCCTGATTTAAAAATTACACTGGAAATGCATTCACAATAGATCAACCAAATGGGTTGAAGGATTACTCTGAGAGACCATGGGTAGTCCACATTTCTGAGTAGCACTCCAAATCTTTTGCTTGCAGTGTCTTCCTCCATCGACCCACATGAGGCATGTTCAGGAAACACAGCCGTTCTGAGGAATCTCCATTCTGCAAAATTCAAGAGATCATTAATTTGTTTTCTTTTGAAAATCAACATCCCTCTATTGTAGTTTGCAGCTTTCTGTCTTCCTCAGTTACTTCATGTCTTTAAAATTATACTTTTCTACATTTACATGATTGAACCACAGCATACCAGACTGTAGACAGAATGTTCAAATTCAGTTTGCTGAAAGGGAAAGGATGTCTGGTGCCTTCACATCTCCTTTAGAATAGTGTTGATGATCCTCATTTATCCAGGTGACGTCTGAAAATTTAGTCATGGCGTCTGGGCTTAAAGTCTTCAACCTTTTTTACTGAAACGTTGGATGAGCAGTGAAACGCTTCAAGAAAAACAATTTCAAGTCTAGATGCCATGACTCAACTTACAACCCATCTTAGGATACACTGGCCCTCTGGAAAGACAACGACAAAGCGAAGTGACAACTGATTGTTCACAATTAACGCTGAGAAGTATTGAATCAAAAGCTCCAGCTTTTGATGCATCATGGATGCATGGATGTGAGACAGCTGTCGATCCTCAGCTGTTCAAAAAAAAAAAAAAACTCCAAGCAAAATCTTAAATTTTGCAGGAAAAAAACATTACCCTGGTTCATGTTTTCAGTACAGAAAAATACACTGCAAACTATTTGGTCCTTGCAAAGATTTAAGACATTGAAGATATTTTACCAGATTTTAAGTTGTTTTAATGTATCTTTGCTCAACAACTTTCCAAGCTTTTCCCCAAATCAGCACAGTCAAGAATTGTATGTATCATGAAGAGTTGGATCCAAAAATAAGGACATTATTGTTAAATTAGTCAAAACTATTAGGTTTGAAACTCTCTACAGTGGGAATAATTGATTTAAGACACAAAAAAACTCAAATTGCTGTAATTATTGGTTCAAGTTTAAGGTTTTCTTGGACTGGCAAATATTGCCATAACTTTGGAAACAATAAATCTAGATTAATGTTCTAAGAATAAGGGTTCATTTTAGATTTTATGAGGATTTATTGAGATGGGCCAACTTGTACTAAGATGGTATTCTCAGTTTTGTCACATTTTGTTCTAAAATTAGTCATTTCCACATATTACACTAGTTTGTTGTTGTTGCATTAAAATTAACTACAATCAGGAAAAACAAAAAAAATACAAACCCTTTGCTTAGAACAATCAAGACATACCTTTTGTTGGGTGATATAACATTCAATTTGAAGTCATTATATCTAAAATCTTGTTTAGCTTGTGTGAAACTTAATATTTCTAGATTTTTATATTTTGTTATAAAATTCATTGTTGAATAAAAATGATTTTTCTGCATTATACTTTCTGGTGATTTTCTTCCTGAGATTAGTGCTCTTTTTCCATTTTTAGGTGAAGTCTCACTGTAATTGTGGAAAGAAATTACAACATTTCAAGTGAAAAAGCAACAATCTTTTTATTTTGTTTGTTTTTGTGATTTCACATCTTTCACATTTTCACATCACTTGCTGATTGAGTGGTGTACACATGCACTGCTGGAGCAGTCAGGACTTGAAGCATCCCACAAGCCACAATCCTTCCTTAACAATGGCAACAGACCTGATTTATGAAATCCATATGGAAACTCTCGAGTGAACCTCAAACCCTCAGACTCAGAAATGTGGATTTAATTCATGCCAAACACCAAAAAAGGCTAATCAAATATTTATTAGTAAGTGTGGTGGTAAAACTCTCAGAAGTCTTAGGGAATATTATCGAGGTGGCCAACGCTGTAAACAACATGTCTGACAACTCTGTAGAGGTATGTGTGTGAAGAGGGGTTCACCATTGTATTCAAAGCACCATGCCAATTGGTTGGTTTCTCCTCCCCAATGCGCTCCTTCTAATAATAGAGCGGCAGTCAAGCACTGGTGGATTCTGATGACTTCATCCTCCCCTCCTAGACTCTCCTTTCCTTTCTGTCGTGCTTTTACAGCTAAAGAAAGAAACTAAAAGACATCTCTTGACCTTCTCCTCCTACACACTTCTGTTGATGCACACGCCCTAGGAAGGAACCTGATCCTTCCACCCTTCTTTCAAGAGCAAATCTCTCCATCACTAATCCCATTAATTACAGTCAATCTGTCTCCCCTTGTGCTTGGCTCAGCATCAACATCCCATCCAAAATTTCCCTCAGTCTTTTCTGGATGTCTTTTTTTTTCCTTCCTCGTGATACCTCTGCTTCCTTCCTTTCTTGCTGCGGCTCCCTCAGGTGGTCTCTTTTAACAGCACTAAATAATTCACTGGGAGGATTTCAGCCCGGGAGACAAAAACCAGTAGACGGCTGAACGGAAAGGGATGAATAAATAAAAAGGTAAAAATGATCCGTCTTGCTATTCATTCCAAAAAAAGTGTCAGTGTGTTCCTGCATTTACCCTGCTGGTAATTGCTGTGTGGACTCTTGGAAGAAAAAAAAATGAAGCCAAAAGGAAAAAATTAAAGTGAAAAAGACAGCAGGAGGTGGAGAGGAGAAGCCAGGGAAAAAACCACAACAAATGCGGCAGAGGACAGATGGATGGAGAGAAATCAAAGTAAACTGTCATCAAGTGGTTTTTTTCCCCTTCTAACACTGTTATCTGAATCCAACAATACCGTATGCTCACTTGTGTCACATAGCAGGCTGAAATCTGTGTCAGCGACTTATGTAACATGTCTGCATAGATAGCATCACAACTGCAACTCCTCAAGCCCTTTGATACACAGGCCGCAACAGGCTGCAGAATTTAGTAGGTTTTAAAAATCCCATGTGAATGATGTAAGGATTCATATGTTTATGTTGGATTTTCAAAGAAGAGGCTGCATCATAAATAAGCATCAACACGTAGTGTGCATATATTCGGTATTTTGTGTTATTATAATGATTTGCCTTCCAAGATGAAATGTCCGTTCTTGATCCTGTATTTTGCTGAATAAATTTCTCCCAAAAGTAATTCTAATGCATTTTTCAGCTGCTGTGACTTGAAATCCTTAAAATATGATCTTGTTAACAAAATGTTACTACTAAAAAATACTTATTTTTATTACTTTATTTTTATTTATTAAGAAAGTTGCGAAAGTATGAAAATAAAATTACAACAATGAAGTTGTATTGTGAGGAAGAAGTCATAATTTTACAAGGAACTATTGTAAATAAAAACAAATAGACAACAAAAGACAAAAAAGTAGAACCCCCCCCCCCTCCTTTGTTTACACCTACACCCCATGACCCTCCACCCACAATGCTCACAGGCACAAAAATGACTATAATTATAAAAGAGATGTGTGGCGTATTTCGATCTTCCTGCATTCATGCATAGCTTCTAAGGTTTTTTGACCAAAGCACGAACATACTGTATGTATGTATGTATGTGGTCGTAAGTCTCTGTGTGGACACTGAACTAGTGAGCCATCCAGGGGGTCTGCTGCCTTCACCCAGCAGTAGATGGAATGGACTCTGGAAACCCCTTAACACCAAAAGGCATTACAGGAGCTTGAAAAATGGATGTATAGATGGTGCAGCTCCTTTTTCATTGGAACTTGCCAAAACTCTTAAAACTGTAAGATATTTGTTTTCTCTAAATTGTCCTTAGGTGTTAATATGTGGGTGTGTATATGTGATAGTGGCCCTGTGACAGACTGGTGACCTTTCCAGGGTGTACCCTGGCTTCGCCCACAAGTGGCCGGGTTAGGCTCCGGCAACCCGGTGACCCTGAAAGGGACAAAATGGGTTCAGAAAATGAATGGACTTGCCAAAACAAAGAAACCACAAAACTCCTCTTACATTCTAGATTTCTTCAGAGGAAAGGAAGCTTTTTTTTTTTTTTGGAGCGAGCCACCTTACTGTAACACCACCTTTTGTTTAGGTGAAAGAAGTCCAGATAATTAGTAATGAGAAATTGGTTGTTAAAAGACTTTAATTTGGAGGTTCAAGCCAGAAATCTAAACAACCACAAAAAACAAACCAGCACCAGTGTGATGAACACAGATTTGAATTTCGAATCCTTAACTCTGTCAATAAAACAAATCCTGTGTTAAATAACAGAATAAACAAAACTATTCAAAACAGAATTAAAGAGGGTGCACATCTGCACATATTTATGTAGCTTTGATGTTTGTATTTATCTTATACCTGGATTTTCACTTTATTTACATCGCAATATTTTGTGAGAAAAAAAAAAAAAGCTATAATATTCTATATATTAGCGAATGCACGAGATTGTGCCGCCCTTAAATAGCGAAAGACTCATCCAACTTCAGGAAAACTCTGACGTTGTCAAAAATGCATCAAACTAAGATGAAGAACTAAAATGTTGCTCTCTTTTAGCCAGAGGCACAGCTTACCTCAGGGTAACAACTCTCCAGAGGAGGGATTTGCGTGAGGCTTTTGGGAGGCTGCCAGATAGCTGAGGTGACAAAACAATAAAGCGTTTGGCATATGCAGTGGTTCATGCTCTACACCAGCTTGTTGGTCGTTCCATTTTTTAATTAAAGTCAGGCTTTTTTCTTTCAGTTTATGAGAGGCAAAAGATGCCTCAAACTGCTCCCTGGAGGAAGGGAACATTGTTATTCAAAGGGTCACACTGAAAGGGTTAGAGCTGCAGCTCAAGTGTGGGTTTTTTCATGCCAAAGAGACAGCTGGGGGAATGAATGTTAAAAGGCATGCATTGACTTAATGTTTGAGACCTTTTATTATCTTTCCATTCATCTATTTTTGACTATATGTTTTGACTTAACCTATTTCAAAATGGTTTAAATTATTTGAACTTTATATTTAAAATGTGTTTTTATTTTTATTTTTTAAAATTTTTTTTGCAAGGACATTAAAGTGAATTCTTAATCTGGTTCTGATCCATACAGTGGTTTTACTGCAATTTAAATGTATTGTTGCAGAGTAAGCCTGCCCCTGCTACCCAACATTCTTATGTCTACGCGCTCACCCACTAGCTTATAGCGCCCCACACTCACAATCTAACATTAAGGGTGCAACAAAAAGGGCAGGCAATATTAGAGCTACAGTTTTGAGTCGCACACCAGCTCAGACAAGGAAAACAAAGAGGTTACTGGATGTATTTGTCTACAGGTGGCTGCATCAGAATGGAGTGGAGCAGCATTTTTTTCATCTGCTCCTGATTTGATTAAAGAAACACTCATAAACACAGTTTTAAGGCTCTTTTTCTTTATGTATGTCCTGCATCAAGAGAAAAAGGCCACAAGAACACTTTAAAAACACAAAAAAGAAGATTATAATTGCAGTGGATCTTTAAAGGACAGTAAGCTGCTGCTTTCTCACATCCTACCAGGCATCTAGATTAACAATATGACATGAAGAGAATCATTGTTTCCTCTATTTGTGGCTACACTAGACTGAGTTTTGTCTTTTCAATACCCTACTATTATATGAATAAAAAAAGGAACTGGCTTCAGGTTAACAAGCTTTTAATACAGAAAGTCACCTTAACCTCTGAAAAGAAGAAGAAGCCCTTTGTTGGTGATGTAAATCATTATCAACTTGAGACAGTAGTCTTAGTTTGCCTTAAAAATGAAATTAAAAATTACTGTCATGTTTGAATTTGCAGAAAATGTGGACAGCAGATAATTACTAACTCCTATGGATTTATAAAGCAAAGAACATTTTTTTTCATCTATATATAAAATAAAACTATTCCTACAAACTATGATTCAAATAAAAAAAGATCCTACAAATGTGTAAAATTCAAGTTAAAAGATCAGCTAAAATATTCACATAAACCTACATTGATTAACGTTTTGAAAATTTGTCAAACAAATCAACTAATTCATTGCTTAAACTGCTGATGGTAAATGCTTGACTTTCTGAATAATTCCTTAATAATCCTAAAAGTTAAGAGCTTGTTATACTGGACAAACAGGGAAAAGGGTTTATGATGGTAGAAAACATATGTCCTGTTCATAACAATCCACCTGATATCTCCCGAACAAATTCAAAGTAAAAAAATCATTGTCAACGTGGTGTGAACTTGAACATAGAACCGCTCTGCAGAAAATATGACAGAGAAAACATCACAGGCTGTTGATTTGGGCTAAAAACACAGCATAATTGTACTTAAAAAGACCACTGGGACCTCTTTTACAACAAATCAAAAGATGATCGGAGTGAGACTTTGCTGTAGTAGGAAGAATGTCAACACTGAAGCTAAAGCTCAGGTGTGAAAGGGTTTAAAAAAAACAAAAACTTCAAACCCGGTCAATAAGGATGCAGTTTATCTGAGAAGTCACACAAAATGCAAAAGGAGATCAAGCTTGACCTTAGAGATGTGCATCACTAATGGACCAAAACACATGCACGCTCAGATCAATACACAAGCCACAGGAGTTGAGACATAATGCGGTTCATTCAGTGTGTGTGTGAAAGAATGAAACATCTGCTGCAACAATTCTGAAGCACTGCCATCTGTATCAGAAAACAGTCGTCTGGTAATGACCCACGGCTCATTTGCTTCCACTGACACTGGAAACCTGGTGTGAAAGGAAGATCTATTCTACTGAGAATCAGGCAACCTAGAAGAGAATGCCATGTGGCACCTGGGAAAATCTACAGACGGCTGTGCTGATCTCCGGGGACAATATACTGTACAGTGGGTACGGATAGTATTCAGACCCCCTTAAATTTTCCACTCTTTGTTATATTGCAGCCATTTGCTGAAATCATTTAAGTTCATTTTTTTCCTCATTAATGTACACACAACACCCCATATTGACAAAAAAACAAACAAACTGAATTTTATGTTTTTTCCAATTAAAAAAGAAAAACTGAAATATCACATGGTCCTGAGTATTTAGACTCGTTGCTCAGTATTTAGTAGCACCATCCTTTTGATCTAATACAGTCATGAGTCTTTTTGGGAAAGATGCAAAAGTTTTTCACAGCTGGATTTTGGATCCTCTACCATTCCTCCTTGCAGATCCTCTCCAGTTCTGTCAGGTTGGATGGCAAATGTTGGTGGACAGCCATTTTCTGGTTTCTCCAGAGATGCTCAATTGGGTTTAAGTCTGGGTCATTCAAGAACAGTCACAGAGTTGTTGTAAAGTCACTCCTTGGTTATTTTAGCTGTGTGCTTTGGGTTATTGTGTTGCTGGAAGGTGAACCTTCGGCCCAGTCTGATATCCTGAGCCCTCTGGAGAAGGTTTTGGTCCAGGATATCCCTGTACTTGGCCACATTCGTCTTTCCCTCGATTGCAACCAGTCGTCCTGTCCCTGCAGCTGAAAAACACCCCCACAGCATGATGCTGCCACCACCATGCTTCACTGTTGGGACTGTATTGGACAAGTGATGAGCTGTGTCTGCTTTTCTCCACACATACCGCTTAGAATAAAGGCCAAAAAGTTCTCTCTCGGTCTCATCAGACCAGAGAGTCTTATTTCTCACCATCTTGGAGTCCTTCAGGTGTTTGTTAGCAAACTCCATTCTTGCTTTCCTGTGTCTTGCACTGAGGAGAGGCTTCCGTCGGGCTACTCTGCCATAAAACCCCGACTGGTGGAGGTGGAGGAGTGATGGTTGACTTTCTACAACTTTCTCCCATCTCCCGACTGCATCTCTGTAGCTCAGCCACGGTGATCTTTGTGTTCTTCTTTACATCTCTCACCAAGGCTCTTCTCCCCCGATAGCTCAGTTTGGCCGGACGGTCAGCTCTAGAAAGGGTTCTGGTCGTCCCGAACATCTTCCATTAAAGGATTATGGAGGCCACAGTGCTCTTAGGAACCTTAACTTCAGCAGATATTTTTTTGTAACCTAGGACAGATCTGTTCCTTGCCACAATTCTATCTCTGAGCTCTTCATCAGGCAGTTCCTTTGACCTCATGATTCTCATTTGCTCTGATATGCACCGTACGCTGTAAGGTCTTATATAGACAGGTGTGTGGCTTTCCTAATCAGTATAATCAAACACAGCTGGACTCAAATGAAGGTGTAGAACCATCTCAAGGATGGTCCGAAGAAATGGACAGCACCTGAGTCAAATATATGAGTGTCACAGCAAAGGATCTCTTTTAAAAAAAATCTCTTTAAATAGGAATTTTTGGTAAGAACATTTTTCTTATCCCATTGGTAGTTTTTTTTTTTTTTTTTTTTGCTTTTTTAACTTTGCCAATGGGGTAAGAGCCTGTTTCAGCAGTGCATTTATTGATCCATCTATCTATTTAATAATCAATCTATCCAATTATGAATCCATCTATCCATTTTACATTTTTACAGCATCACATTTTCATTGATAAACTGGATTGTTCTTCTTAATTAATTTTTGAAAAAATAACAGGTTATCATTGATTCTTTTTTTTTCCCAGTGTAATGTTGTGCATCTTTGAGACAAATATAGATAACTTTCTAAATGTAATTAAATTCAAACTGTTTTTTTATAGTCAAGTTGTAATTTGATACATTTGAATGCTATTTATTTCTTCTTTTAACTATTCTGTTCATTCACAAAGAACCAATTTATTTTAGAACTGGCGCCGCCTCAGAGACCCATGCAAAAGTAAAACATAAAAATCAAAAGGTTAATTGATTTAGATTTGTTGTAGTCCAGCTCAATCAAAATTCATTTCAAGAACCTTAAGATTACCTGTATTGTAATTGTGTCCTGTAAGAAGTAACCAACAAGAGTTTTGGTGTATTCACTGAACTAAACAAGCATTTGGGCGACTGCAGAGAGGAAAACTCCCTCAACAGGAGAACCCTGCAGCAGAACCACGCTTAGCAACAGCGACCATCTGCCATGACAGGCTGAGAGGACCGAAAAGAGACAGACACAAAAACAAACGGCCCCTTTGCCTAAACACTCTCGTTTTGCAATGTAAATGCACTGAAATGTTGTATTTACGAGTTGCATAATTTCCTGTGCTGTGGTTTTTTAAAAAGTGGCGTTTTGCATATATTACCATGAATTGTCAGGTGTCACTGGATCATGTAAATGTTCTTTGTGCGTGTCTGCAGAAGCATCTTGTGGGGTGATAATTGTGCATAAATGAGCACTCAAACAGCTTCTGGAGTCTAGATTTTCATTTTTGTTATTTTCTTTTCAACTCGGTGCTCAACATCTAAACTGATTTGTGTGAACCTGGCTGAGAGCTCATTTAATGCTGTATCCTCAGGCATTTAGTAACTAGCAGCGTGTTGCAAATGCACCTAGCTGGAATCTCTTCTCTCATTTCTTGAGATGCACAAAATGCTAATAATTACAATGTCATGCTTGTTTTTGCATGTTTACAAGCCCTTTCACACCTCATTACTGTGTTCACCCTCATTTTCTCTCCATCTTCTCTTGTCTTGGATGCTCTTGCCTTGTCTCTGCTTCTTGTTTTATTTTTCCAGAACAGCGAGAGGTGACCTGTTTTTTTACTCTGCACCTGAAAAAAACTGTGATTTTTTTTCTTTTCTTTTTCATCAGAGCAAACTATTAAGTCATAAATGAGTGGTTGCAAGGAATTAAGTCAAGTCTCTCCAGAATATCTCCAATAAGCTTTTTTAAAGTCAGGCATAATTAGAGCAGACTACAAGAAAGTTAATAGTAATGTTGGCATGAATGGAAATGAGCAAAATCTTCTGCGAAAGGAAATAATATTAAATAAGAATTATGATGGAAACATTATTGTATGAAAGCGAAAGTCTTATGCAAAGGAAAAACCTTTGTTTCAAATACATAACAGTGTGGAATATGAGCTAACTTGTAATAAGGAAAGGAGGGAGCAGGTGCTCCGGAGCTGTATTAAAGTGGCACCTTGTCATTTAAATGAAACATGTTGGAAAGCATCACACTAAAAATTTCAACACTGAGAGGCAAAAATAGCAAAAAAAAGTGTTTTTGTGAAGTATGTTTTTAAAGTTCCTCTCCGATCGTATTTTGATCTATTGTAAAAGTGTTCCCAGTGATCTTTTAATTGTGGTTATGCTGTTTTTAGTCAAAATAATAATAAAGAAAACTGTGTCATTTTCTAGGACATAGTTTCTGCTGAGCAGCAGAAGCTCATTAGAAATTCGTCTCTGAGTTGTGGGCGGGGCTGTTGGCGCAAAGTAAGCCCACCCCCACTTCCTGTCATTCATCAGTTTACAGTAATTGTCAATGATTTACATAAAGAAAAACTCAGAAATGCAAATCTGAGCTGAATTTTATCTACAAATGTGCTCCAACATCAGAAAAATGCCACAAGACCAAAACACCATTTTCATCAGAGTGGGTCCTTATCGGGAAGAGTGAGAACCTTTAAGAACTTGACTTTTAAAAAGTAAAAAAATTAAATGTTCACGATTAAGTTTTTAAATATTATTGGATGAAATCTTTATGACAAAAAGATAAAGATGCAACACAAATGATGGAAACCTTTGAAATACAGCTCTAAAATTGCAAAATTATTTCAATTTGTAAGAGCAGGAGTAAAAAAATCCCACATAATCACAACTATTTTAATCGAGTGTTATAATAATTAAACCACCTACTGTTTTATAAGTAAAGTAACTAAACAACTAAAAACAATTATTTGTGTTAGTAAATTGCTGAACAACATTACTTTGGTTCCAACTTTAGGTTTGATGGAAAATTACAACAAACAAACAGCATATAACTTTGGAAAACCACAACCACAAAGGATTCCAAAGGATGGAATTATTTATTTCCTGCATAAAAAGATTGTCCAGTCTTGCATCCAGCATTGGTTTATTGGTATTATTTTAATTTGAACAACAAATCATTATGTTTTTTTTCATTTGGCTTTACAGAAAGTTTCATATTTGAGTTAGATGACACTGTGAGCATCACATACCACACACCACATTTTTTTTACAGACTTGATAAAGTGGTGATCTCTTCTTATTGTCATACTTTAAAGTAGTGATGCATCTTTTGACATGAGCATGAACAAACTTAAATGAACAGAAGAGGAATGATAAACAGATTTATGAAGTGATCAATCATACGTAACTATTCCTGCATTTATGTCTTTGTTTGTGATATTTGGCTGTGGTTGGTTACATGGAAAATATTTTTCAGCGTTGGGTCTGAAATCACTTTACTAAAAAGCAAAATGTTTTAATGCAGGCAAATGCTGACTCTGCTCTGAACATAGTGAAGCAACACCTCGGCTTACTGGAATCAAGCCTGCCAACCGTCCCATCAAAGAATGAATTTGATTACTGGTCAGCTATCAAAGAAATTCATTCAAAGAACACCAAACCCCACACAGCAGAGGTTCTTCAAGGCCTCACCATC
This sequence comes from Adrianichthys oophorus, assembly GCA_036245035.1. Classification (NCBI taxonomy): domain Eukaryota; kingdom Metazoa; phylum Chordata; class Actinopteri; order Beloniformes; family Adrianichthyidae; genus Adrianichthys; species Adrianichthys oophorus. The sequence continues at coordinate 4,424,035 of BSAI01000119.1, read as the reverse complement.
TAAGGGAATCCAGGAGGAGATGCTTTGAGGATTGATTCGGTGCAGACTCCAGTTGATTGAAAGATAGGGATCACCGCCATTTTTGACCTCATTTTTCACCTGGAAAGTTTCAGCAGAGACAGCTGAGACTCCAGGATGCATGGGTGCTCCTCCAAGACAGACTCCCTCTCAGTGCCACTCAAATAGAAGCAATTTCAACAACATTGTCGACGGCTTTGTCTTTTGACTCTTTCATTTGGTTCGTTTGTGCTGCTCTGAGGTACTTGAAGCTAAAGTCACAGCTAGAATCTCTGAGAGCCCTTTTTAAGTTGTGTCAATGGCACTGCAGAGCGATGTGGTCTCACTTATACCTCCATGTGAGATAGCAACAGACAAAAGGGGAGCTGTGGGACAGCATGAGCCGAGATGACCCACGGGGTCTCTGGAAGTCAACACATTTCATGAATCCAGTTCAATGTCTAAGCAGAATTCTAGCAAGGGAGTGAATTACTAAAGGAGAGCAGCAGCAAATGAAACCAGAAGAGAGAACAACCCAGTGTGTTTGTGTGCTGGTCTCAAGTCAGGGTGAATGTGGAGGCTTGTGTCAGCTGATGTAAAACCAGAAATGGGAATCATAGATGATTCACAGTGGCGGTCTTTAATGGGAGCAGGCAAAAGGCAAAGAAGACAAAAACAGAGCAGCAGGGGTTTAATGAGCATGTTTGTTTTCAGTCGTATCATCTCTCACACTGATCTGGCAAAGGCTTCCTGCCAGATTTCTTTCCTGATGCAGCCAGACTGACTGCAGCTAAGCTCGAATCCTCAGCCGGCTGTTTGGGAGCCCAGATCAATGCACAACTGCCCCTCACAACTGGCTCTCAATATCGTGTCACTATATAAAACTGTCTGTTTCTCAGAGCTGAAATCCCAGAGAGAGCTGAAGACATGGACTCATGTCGAAACAGAGACCGAACGCAAGACGATGGAAACGAAAACCTTTAGTCTAAAACAGTGAAACAGGACTCAACAGAACCATGACAGAGACCCAAAACATGCAGATTTTTCTGACAATGAGAGCTGATACCATGGGGTTAAATAAACTGATGGAATTAACTTATACTGATGCAGATGTAGTAAACTACTGACTCAAACCAAATTAACTTATGACAGAGTGGAAGAAAGGGGCGACAGAAATTAACCTAAATAACTAAACAAAACTGACCAATCTAACCAATTACACCCTAGTAACCGCTGCACTTACTGGTGCGTTGGCCAGTCACATCGTTCATTTACAACAATTTAGTCATGACACTGACCCACCAATAGTAAGGTTTTTATCATAGATCGTTAAAACAAAAGACAGCGCAACCCCTCCCCTCTCCCGTTCCCAAATAGGAAGTACCTGCTGGTTCCAAGAAGTCAAAATCCCAAACACTTCTATTGAAAAATAGACAGCTATTACTCAGTCATTTTATTTGTCAGAACAACAGTTATTGCTCTGATACTTTTTTAAAACATTTTCTTTCTTTTCTAAAAAAAAACGTTTTTTCTTTATAGCAAGTTATTCAAGTTATAAACTAACCAGCAGATGCCTCAGTAAAAGCTCTCCCAAAGACCGCGTTCAGTGGAAGGGGTGAGAACGAACAAGCTCACTCATGATCAGCGACTGTAGTTCCCCTAAAACACCAGACCAACTGGGACCAGTCACTGTCGACTGGATCTAAAATGGTGGCACAAGTATCAGGCCACAATGGTGACGGACTTGGCTTCATTTTGCGACAGTCAGAGGTATGGCATTTTCTGTTCTACTTCACTTTGTCCATTGTTTCTATGTCAATGGTTTTTTGAAAAAATTACCATGCTATAGATTTTAAATCTTTTGTTTACAAGAAACATAACAAGAACTCTGACACATAATTGTGATACCACTTGGATTAAATCCTTGAAAAAATGTAAATAGTTTAGTGGAGTTTTGAGTCAGTTTTTGTTTTATTTTGATCTTGTCTGTTCTTTTTTTATTTATACATTTTATTATTTCTTTACATTTAACTTTAATATAAAAAACAATTTACTACACAGAATTTTATTTTTCGTACAGTTCCAGGTTTATTTGGGAATCATTACGTAATATAATGAAAAAAAAAAGATAGGTGGATAGTGAAAAAAATATTGAGAAAAAGAAGCTGGGATTGGTCTAAAAAGATGAATATGAAGCATTGCTGGAGCAACCATGGTGCAGAGGTAGAGCAGCTGCCCTCTGATCAAACAATTGCAAGCTCAGTTTCCACCCAAGTGCCAAAGTGTCCTTGGGCAAGACACTGAACCTCACATGTTTTTCTGGTGTTCAGAGGTTGGCGCCAGGGTTCGGCAGTGGCGCCACTATCACTTGTGTGTGAATGGGTGAATGGCACTGTGACTTTAAAGTGCTTTGGGTCTTTTAGGAAGGTAGTATAACACCTTATCAGTATAAGTCATTTATTTAAAAAAAACTGTTTTAAAGATTAAATTTAATGTAGGAAATTGAAAAGTTGTACAAAAAAACACTCAAAAAGATCCTGGACTACTAAGGGTTAAACAACTTAAGGATAAAAAATAAATAAAACGGTATGAAAGGCACTGTACATTCTAAAGGAATTAAATGACTAAAAACTCCTAAAAACACTAACATGGACACTAGAAAAGCTGCTCCTGCATCCATGAAAATCATACTATAGAGATCTGACTGTACACAACAGTATTAAATAAGATTCTAATGAAAATACGTTTGACAAACAATGAGACCGTTTTTATACATGCACTTTAACTCAGCATCAGGAGTCGAGACGCTCAGGAAGTTGGGAGTAAAAAAGGGCAGCGTTGTCTTAAAAAAAAAAAAATCAGGATTACATAAGTAACACGTACAGGCTCAGAGAAGGACAGCAGACACTCCACTCAGTTAATTACCACTGTGCCAAATTGTCGTCAGTACATTTTTGCAAAACCTTTTAAACACCAAAACTGAGCTTTTACTAAGAGTAGAGCTACAAAAAACGGTGGGATCGCCGTTTTGCTTTTACTGGGTTTCAGAACAGAAATCCCCTTCTTCTCTCCCATCCAAACCTTCATGCATAATAGAGTATCCGATCCTAGCTGCATGTCTGATTAGTACAGAGAGGGCTGTCTCTCCCAGCGTGGGTTTGGATGTTCATTTTGTTAAGCTTGATCTCAGCTTCCGGCTCACTTTTGAAGACGTGCTGAGGGAAGAAAAACCTGCCATTTCTCCTGCACGAACACCACTTTAAACAAATATATAAACACACAGGCAAAATTTGACAGTAAAGTTTATTGAATGAACAATCATGCTGACTAAACAAGCCCACGATCACATCACAAACCCATGAAAGGCTATCATCACAGCTCAACTTCTAAAGCAAGGTGGAAATCAGTTTACAATCTGAATATTTTTTCTCCAAAATGTTTTAGTATCCTCTGCTTTGATAGTCACTTCTTGACATGTAAGGTTATTGAAGCAAAGAACTGAATAAGACTTCCGACTTTTCCCTTTGGTTCACAACGCAACTTGTGTAGTCTGTTTGATGGTCATACAGTTCATCTTGTCAGCTCACCGTGTCTGGAAATCATTTAAATTCAAACAGGGATTTTACTCAATTTCTTTTTGACAGCAAATCCCATCGTCTATGGGAGTATCTGTATGTATGTGTGCAATAAAATTTTCAGTTTTCTTTAAAAAACACAACATTTTTTCTTGTTATCTTGTCACTCTACCCGTCACTGCGGATGACGTGAAACAGTGTGACGTTGTAGAGCACCTGGTGACCGTTGTTCCAGGTGTACAGGGCCCTCTCCCGGGGGTTGTAGTCCATCATGCTAATATGAGAGTACTGGTTGTGAAAGGGGATGTCAGTGTACTCATAGGTGGAGGTATTGGTGTGGTAGGCAAAGTGGACCTTTGCTCCAGCAAGGTGGGAGTTTGTGACGTACAGGGTACCGCATATCATGAAAGCTTCTCCTGCACTCCGCTTGGGAAACCCTGTGTCCCAGCTCTGGAGGACATCCAGTGAACGAGGGTCCAGACGGCTCACCTGGAGACAGGGGGCGAGGATTAGTGTGTCCCTCTGCAATGTTTTAATAACCATCAAAAAGTTGGTGAGTTGCTATGGTGAAATTTCTGCATTTTTACTGTGGTTTTAAAATTGGAGCAGAAACCTTTTGCCTTCACCCACGCTACTTGCTCTTTATTTTCCAGCCTAAAACATTGTCTCACAGTGAAAAATGTGAATCAAAACACTAGATGCAGAGATTTTTAGTGTTATCATCACTTATTTTATTGAAATTAAGCTTTGATTTGGTAGGATTTGTTTTGTCTACATAAATTGATTTTTAGCAGTTTTGCCAGCAACCCATGAGGTAAGATAAGAGCATGCATTCGTTTCATCAGGTCATTACAGATCAAACATTAATGCAGACCCTGCACGCAAAACATCAGCAGAAAACATGCCTGAAGAACAAAGTCTTTATCATACAACTCATAGAATCACAGGTCCCGTCAAACAGAAAGGGTCAAAGGAAAGAATGAAAATGCCACTTTCTGGAATAGATACCGTATGTTGCTGGTGAAAATCCTAATAAAGTGATGGAGCCAAAGGTGAAATGGTCTGTAAAATGAAAGGAACAGTGCAGTATGTGAAAGATGAGCGAACCGATGAGCGTGCTGCAGGGTAATGGTCTTCCAAAAGTGTTCTGGTCTGAAGATGACACCACTGATCCTCTTAAGAAAATCAACTCAGGCTTCTTTAACCAAATATGCCCAGAAATTGATCTTTTTTTAAAACAGGAGTTATTGCAAAACAAGATGTTTTTATATAATTTTGCTGACTCTTCTTTCAACATCAAAAAGCCAAGTGTTTCATGGCTAAAAAAATGCATAAAAAAGTATACCTGAAAATTTGTGAAACAGTTTGTTTTAAACAACTGATTGTTTTTAATCAAAAAGCTGTTAGGATGGAGACGTGTTGTAAAAACATAGAAAAAAGCAATGTGACTAAACACTTTCAACTTGGTAACCTTGTGACAGGAAGCTCTTCACAATCTCTGCCAATTCTTTTCACGAAGACTGAAATGAACCAAATTAACACATTTTTAAATCATTTTTTATCACTAATCCATTGTGTAAATATGACAGCTACTGTGCTACAGATCATCGGGAGCTTGAAATAAAAACTGTAAAAGGATAGAATTTAAAAATGGTCTGGTCACAGTGAGAAAGTCACCAACACTTAATAATAAATTGCCAGTGCAAACTAAGTTTGTGATTTTAAACACTTTATCATAGCTGCCTGAGATGATGGTCTAAGAGAACAGAAATTGGGCTTGAAATCACTTGAAAAATCAAGCTATTGTAATTGTAAAAATTGAGGCAAAAAACTGACTAAATACGCAGGCTGGATCTTGAACATTCAACATTAACAGGGGGATGTTTTGGAGGATGAAATGTCTGAAGGCATGGTACTACTGTGGCCCTGAAGTGCAAATTACACCAAACAAGTCACTTTACACAAACACATTTTAAAGATCACAACTACAATTAAAAAAGCAATAATAATAATAATTTTAATAATAAAAAATACATTTTAGAAACCAAAACACAATTCCAGAATAAAAATGAAACATTTGGGAAAAAAACAAAAGTCATTTCCAGACATCAAAATGAAAAGTTAAAAAACAAAACATGTTTAGAAACCAGAAAAGGTGGGTGCTTTGGGATATCACTGATTTGATGATGACATTTGATGTTTTTCAAATGCATCTTCAATGTCCGCACTCCTTTAAAAGTTTCATGATTAGTACGGAGCATATTCAGCATCGCTGGAAAAACTGAATAACTTTCGATTGAAATGATGGACAAACATCCTCATCCAATCATCGATGCTCCATAGTACCTACCTTTTAAGAAAGATAAAAACATTTTGGAAAGCTAAATCAATTTCATTAAATCAAAGTGAAATGTTAAAAAATTAACTAAAAGAAGTAATCGGAAAGAGGTAGGTATTATGGAACATCACTGATTGGATAATGATCTTTATCCATTGTTTCAATCTAAAGTTATTTGAACTGAAGTGGTACTGGATATCACCATCCAATCAGTGATGTCCCAGAGTTTTACTTGACTTTTTCCGGTTCCTTTTTGAATTACATTTTTTAACATTCTGTTTTGATTTCTGGATATTACCTTTGTTTTTGGAAACGTTCAGTTTCATTTTGTTTCATTCTTTTGTAATTGTGTTTTGATTTATAAAATATAATTGTTTTGCTTCTTTAATTGTTGTGATCTTTAACTTTCATTTTGACGGATTTATTAGTGTGATTTGCACTTCAGGGCCACCGTATAGTACTGATGGTGATCTTATTATGTGGTAAAACGGTGGTTCTGCAATCTGTTTTCATATCTTTTGGAAAAAAACTGCTTCTGGACCAAATATTTGTTATGTCTTAAAAAATGCTATTTGTCTAAAATAAATATAGTGTAAAAAGTAAAAATTCAGAAAGGTATGCAGGAACTAATTAAAGGAAACGGTACCATGATGTTTCCAGCATTTGGGATGGAGGTGTAAACAGCCCAGAGGCCTAGCTCATCGACCATGAGATCGATGTCAGATGATCCTCCCCAGCTGTAGGGGAAGGTGTTGTTGTATCCAGCTCCGCTCAGGCTGCGCTGCAGCAGCACACTGCGAGAGTGAAAACTGTACTGAACCTGCAAGGAAAAGCACATAAAACACGTCTCCACCGGATCGTTGGATCATCTGGTGTCACGCCCTCTGTCAGACTGACACTGATGCCTACTGATGTGATAATGTCAGGATTACATCTGAATGAGCTTCCTGGCATTTCACATGCTAATTATTTTAATTACCAAGTTCAGCCCAGAAACACTGACATTAAGACTGTTAACACCAAAAAGCACTCACAAGTCTTAACTGCTGGAGGCATGCTGATAAAGACACACAGTTACAGAGATGCTGATTGCTAACAGAGGAACTTGACTAATTATATTGTTAAATAGAATTGTTGTAATTTTCCAATCTTATTAAATGTTTTTTTTTGTTTCTTGTTTTAGCGAGCTTAAGCCAAACCAGAACTTGACATTTCAATTTTAATTGGAATGGATTCGTGCCTTATATAATACACAACCATAATAAGATAAGCAGATTAAACACAATCATTTCCTGTTCCTTTTTTATAGGAAAAACAAAATGCTTTGTTAAATCTCTAGATACTGTTTTACTGAAGGAAAGGAAAAATGTTTGTCTGGATAATGAATATAACACTAAATACTGACATAAGCACCTTGATCTGGCAAATGATTCATCTCTCCTTTGCTTTATTGCTATTTCTGATTCATCATAGGATTCATATAGACACTCACCAGGATGTTGCTCTGGTGCTTATTGTAATACAGCGATCCGTTGTAAACCACATGACCGGTTCCTGCCCAGGGGTGGGGCAACAGATGCTGAACAAAGTTCTGTCCCTTTGTGAAGTCGCCCATGGTTCTGTATTCTAGAACACGTCTGCCCTTGTAGTAGCCATCCATTGACCAAACCTGATGGAAAAACAAACAGTAAGGGAAAAGGTTTATATGTGATCCCAAAACATGTCACCCCTCTGCCTTATTTTGAAAGAATGAGTCAGAGTCACTCCTGCAAAACAGCAGCTTCATTAGGTGATCACAGTATGTACTCAGACTGTGCACGAAACAAAAATAGCATCGACTCCAACAGGCTGTCATGGTGCCACCGGGTTCCGGTTGCCTGATTGGACTCAGCTGCCTGCTATCCTGCCATTATCTATGGACCACTATTTAAGACGGACTCCAGTATTCACTGCCAGTTCGTTACCTTCTCTGGTCAGTCATCTTCACCTTCAACATTCTACTGTCCCGACCCAGAAATCCACTGGACAATAAAGACATTTCCGAACTCATGACCTGACTTCCATGATCCTTCTGGGTTACAGCTTCTGGGTCTGCCATGCCACGTCACGTTGCCATGACACAAAGGCAGAAATGAAAGTCTATTTGTAGCAAGTCTCACAGTTTAAATCAACAATGATATTCAAATCAGCTTTATCCCTGATGTTCAACTATCACTACTCATATTAAACTTAAAGAGCACGTCATCAAAGTCTGTTACCACGCAACTACACTCACTAGGGTAAGTTATTAGGCTCACCTGTCCAACTGTTCATTAATACACTTTTCTAATTAGCCAATCACATGGCAGCAACTCAATGCATTTAGGCATGTAGACATGGGCAAGGCGATCTACTGTAGCTCAAACCGAGCATCAGAATGAGGAAGAAAGATGATTGAAGTGACTTTGAATGTGGCATGGCTGTTGGCGCTAGACGGGCTGGTTTGAGTATTTTAGAAACTGCTCACCAGAGGAGAATGGCCAGACTTGTTCCAGCTGATGGAAAGGCAACAATAACTTAAATAACCACTGGTTAGTTAGGATCAGAATTTGGCGTCAACAACATGAATCCAACCTGACTTGTATTAACAGTTCAGGCTGGTGGTAGAATAGACCTAATGGTGTGGGAGATATTTTCTTGGCACACTTTTCTTAGTACCAACTGAGCATGGTTACAACGCCACAACCTACCTGAGTATTGTTGCTGACCATATCGGTCCCTTCACGACCACAGTGTACCATCTTCTGATGTCTACTTCCAGTAGGATAACGCACCATATTAGAAAGCTGGAATCATCTGACTGGTTTCTAGAACATGATAATGAGTTCTTTGAACTCAAATGTTCTCCACAGTCACCAGATCTCAACCCAATAGAGCACCTTTGGGATTGATGAAACAGGAGATTGGCATCAAGGATGTGCAGCCGACAAATCTGCAGCAACTGTGTGATGCTTTCATGTCAATAAGGACCAAACTCTCTGAGGAATGTTTCCCGTACCTTGTTGAATCTACGCCACCAAGGATTCAGACAGTTTTGAAGGCAAAAGGAGATCCAACTCTGTACTATCAAGGTGTACTTAATACAGTGGCTTGTGAGTGTATATAAACATAAAAAAATGACTACTTTTCTTCACATTAACACATAAATGCCTCATATTTTCTGTGTTGCTCTGAATTATCTAGCAAGAATCCAAGCTCTTGTGATTTTGCTTTAAATTAAATTGAATTGTGATAGCAATTCTTTTCCAATGTCCCTAAATGCTCTGATCTGAACTTAAATCAAAGATAATGAGAGATGATGTAGTCACTCTGTGTGCTGAAGGAAGAAGGAGAGTGAGGGCAAAGGAGATTAGAAGACAAACAAACGGAGAGACATCTTGAGAGTGAGGACGATGAAGAAACAATAAGAGAATTCCAAATGAGCTTTGACAACATGGAGCATTAAATACCCAGAAAGAGAATGAAACCAGAAAGAAAGAAAGAAAGAAAACAGAAAGTTGTTCTTTAAGTACTAGTCCTTGAATCGGTAACACATTGGAAGAACAATGCAAGACTATCAGAGAACATTCTTATTGTACACTCTCCAAAGAGAGGGAAAAGAACTAATGGCAGAAACATTGATTAATGCCAAAAAATAATGAAGACATGAGTTTAACTACATATTCTATACAATCCCAGACAATGCTCTTTCTACAGCATACAAGCTTTTCTAATTCCATCAGTTTGACAGGTAAATGTATCTGATCATAGTTACTCTGAAGGCCTTAAACATCAGAGTTTGACTCAGTTCTTGGAATAAGAAACAGAAACAAGCTTTATTTAATTTTACCTCCTGTATTTTTGTCTTATTTGTTCATTTTCTCTGAACACTAATCCATCTTTTTGTATTTTGCCTTCCTTTTCTAGTGAGTGCTTAAGTAATTGAGCTTCCTTTGTTTTCTGGCAGCTGTAGTCCTTTGCAGAATTTGTTTCACATGAACAACCTCAAGACTCAAATTTACAATAAATGTTTTCTAAAATGAGCCCTGCAGGTTGAAATCGCTGTGAGGTCTTATTCTTTCTTTCTTTGACATAAAATACTAAACGAAACCAGCTCTTTTTGTTACAGCATTACTGCTGATGGTTGACCAGGCCTCCATAAGAACTCATTTCTTAATTGTGAGACAAAAAAAAAATCTCAGGTCAGTGCGCCTATATGTGACATTTCTGTTTTTTATGACACAAAGAGGACAAAATGAAGGGCAAATAGAATAAAGTGGTTGAGAGGTTACAAACTGGAAAATGTTGTATATGACTTATTTTAATGCAATTAAAAACAGTTTGTTTTAATGCTAATTTCAGTGCAAAAAGGGATTTCAGAATATAATGGCAGAAAAAAAGACAAATTCCGACTTGAATAAAAAAGCAGAAAAATCATTGTGAGGCTGATGATTAAACCAAAATCCCAATTTTTGCTTATAATTTAGTAAATGCTGTATGATGTGGTTCAGGGGTGTAATCATATCATCCTCTGTGGAAGTTGAAGAGAATGGCTGGACCAGTTTTCCTGGCTCAGGTGCAGTGAAGCCCATAATTTGATGCACTGCGTTTGTTGTTGTTTTTTTTTGTTGAGGCTGTTGGGAGACGATGGATGGCAATAGTTGATTTGTGACTGGTGTAATACATTTTTAGAAAAAACTCTAAGCATAAAGCACATTTCATGTTGCGATAAATGCACGACCTAAGTGTCCCCTGTCCTCTTAAGGAAGCAGGAAATTGAGAGAAATTGAAGAACAAAAACTGATCCTGTCAAACTGCTGTTAAATGCCATGTGGTTGAAAGGGTGGGTGCACTTACTTTTTGTGCTGGTGCACCTGTATGGAGATAAATTAGTATCAGTCCGATTTGTGCGTGCGTAATTTTGATTTGTGCAATTTATCTCCATACACCTGAGAAAATTATTAAGCCAAAGGTGCAATCATGCCAAAAAAGCAAGAGCTGTGTAGATATATAAAAGAAAAGAAAGAAAATAAAGACAGTTAGAAAGCTTGTTTGTTACTCATTGGCATTGTGGCATATTTGTAAGAAAAATGTTTGTGTGAGATGAGCAGTAGAGTTGTGTAAGGGGACTGAGCCCAGTAAAATATAAGCCGCATTTCTCTGCCAATCCAAATAGCATATTCTGCCTTTGATTCTCGTTTGATGTTTGGTGGATTGAATGACTCCATTGCATCCTCCTTGCACAAAGTAAGTTCATTCAAAAAGCATGCGTTTACATTAACATGCTGTATTGTGACCGGTGCTTCTGAGGGTCTTCTATTCATGTTGATGGCTTTTTTTTCTCCTTTTTTGAGCTTTTACAACTTCACCAGCGATAAACTCTAAACTAAAATGTGATGGAGGAAGTAATTTTCTTTAACTTCTTGGAATTTTTATTCCAAGTTAAATAGAGTTTGCAACACAACAACATAAAACAGTCCCTGTCACAAAACGGTAATGTACCACAACATACGTCCTTGACCAACAAACCTTACATAATATAACAGGTAGCAATAATACACAAATTACATCTTTAACTTGAATGCATAAAAGAACATTTCTCAATGTGTTTCCTGAAGAGTCCTTATAGAAAGGATGTTTTGTGTTGAAAAGCATGTTAGATTTTTCTACTTCAAGAGTGAACTTCCCTATGGTGCAACATTCACTGAGGTTCTTGCAGAAACACATTTTTTAAGTGTAGCAGAAGTTGATTTTGACTCTGTGAGTTTCTAGCTTGTATTTTTCTGACTCTACATCGACAAGTTGAAATATAGTCACCAAGTTGTTTGTTATGCACATGATATCCCCTTTGTTAATTGTAAAATTTGTTAAACTAGAAAGCACTTCCAGTAAGGCGTGCTGTTATATGCTGTTGCGGTTTCAAAGGGAATTGGGGGTTTGGTCATAAACTATAAACAAGTATGGTATTCTCTTTGGTTGCAGATGCTCATCTTGGCCTCTTTCTAAGCTGAGATTGCTTCCAGTGATGATGATGAGCTTTGTTTTGCAGTAGAGGGAACACTGCCCCATACCATCACACTGCCTCCATCAAAATATAGTTCTCTATCATTGCAGCAACCAGAAAAGTGTTGTTCATAATGTCTTCACACTTTATACTGGGCGAAGAGCGATCTGCCTTTTCACTGTGCAAACCTTTTCTTCAAACTCTTGAAGGACAACATACTGTCTCTAAGGACCCACTGTGTAAAAAAATGTTTTTCTTGAGTTTCCTTCTTAGAACCCCCTGGCTCTCAGTTTAGAGATGGTCCTCACTAAAACATCCTTTATGTAACATTTATAATGATGCCAAAGCCACACACATTAATGAAATAAGTATTTTCAAGAGTCTCAGATCTGTGCTTTGCAATTGTAAAAATGATCAAAGTATCACTGAGGTGCAGCACAGGAATATAAGGTTCAGTCTGATTCAGTTTTGTTGTGTGTCTTGAGAAAATGACTTTTATGTCTCCTAACTTAGGTCTGCATACATGCAACTCTACTCTTCCTTACTCCCTTCTGGGTGCATGCTCACAGGCATTTGAAGTGTTGTATCATCACAGCGTCGATGACCTTTGTGTCGAAATGAGTAGAAATGTACCCCATGTAGGAGTCAATGCTCAGCCTCGTCTGTAGTTAGCCTCCTGTGGTTTTCCCCTCAATTCTGACACATTATATGTTTTGATCAGTGGTAGCTTTATATTTCCGCAATATTAAAGCCCACAATGTATAGAAACGTAACTGTGGGATTTTATACCCACATTTATGCAAAATAGAACAAAGAAAATCTGAAATGTTGCTTTTTATTTCAACCTTAATTAATTAGTAATAAACACAATCAAAAGTAAACTTGCGGTTTACTTGTTTTATTTTTGTCAATCTATCTAGTGGATTGTGTCTTCTTCGCTTCCTCACAAGTCTTAAGGTGCTTACACACCGAACACGATTTGCGGGGTGGAGGCGGCCAGTTTCAATGTAAAGTCAATGGTTTAGACGTGAATTGAGGTTCTGCGGTGTGAATTGAGCGGCGTGGCGCAAATTCAGCGGCAGACGCGGTGAGCCAGAATAAATCAAATCTAAACTCTTGTGAGGTCGGCCACGTCTTTGTCAATAATCGATAAGGGACCCATCTTTGGGCACAGGACGGTTTCAGTGACAGCGGGTAGAATACACATCCAATATGGTGGATCGGATCTCCTGAACTTCCATTCATTTTCTTAACCTGATGTATCTCTTTCGGGACAGCAGGATTTCCTGAACCCTTCCTGCTACTGTTGAGTGACAGTCAAACATGGTCAGAGAGAGACGGAAACACTGCGGAAGCGGCCGTCTTACAGACACAGCGGTACTGAAGCTCCCTATACCCAGAGAACCTCTAAATCAGAGTAATCTAAACCTGATTAGATCTACAATGATAGTGTACAAGCAAATGACAAACCGCTGTCGCTGCAAGCGCAGGTTCATGTTAAGGAGTTTTACGTTTTTTTGTGGGTAGATGGTTTATAGCCGCCACATTTGCTGCAGAGAAGCTCCGCGGGGAGACCAGGAATGCCAGCGGTACCTGCTCTCCCCGTGACTGGTGGCCAGCCCTCGGGTTTCACTAGATATTATCACAATCTAAGTACAAATTGGACGATAAGAAAACTCAGATGACCTAATAAATAAATCTGATCTCCCAATGTCCTCCGTGTCTTCCATGCGTTGTAAATGAGATAAACATAGACACCCTTTCTGTGTAGCAATGAGGTTAAAAACATTTGGCTGTAGCTTTTCCAACAGGCATCTGGAATATCAAGTTCATGAACACATTTTGGACAACCGTCATGTTCATTATTTCCACCCTTGCCTCCATTCTTAGATTTTTCTTGCAGCCTTTTGTGTTTGGAAATTTACATTTGATTCATCACTGATATTTTCCTACCAGAGCTTCTCCCTGACTTCCTCAACTGTCACTCTTAATCTGGAAGAGATCTCCATAAATCGTGGGACACCAACCGTACACACCTCAGCAGATGTTCTTTTCTGCAGTGGCAGATGTCTGTGTGTGTGTGTGTAAAATCTGGAAACCTCCCTCCCCCACACACGTTTTTCCTCTTTCTCTCCTTAAAGAGGTGATGAAGAATTCATAAATGTCAAACAGGGACCCTGCACAGACACAGTAGTCATGGATACAAAAGGATCTTTGGGAATGACTTTACTCTTTTTGACACATTTTATGACTGTCCTCCCGTCTTTGTGTAGTTGTGAGGACCCACCACTAATTTCGGACCACTCTTTTGAGATTATTGGCAGCGGTGAGGAGACAAAGCCATATTTAAAAAAATAAAATGACTTTGCCTTCGCCCAACAGAAGCCGGGTTAGGCTCCAGCAGCCCCGTTACTCTGTAAGGGATAAAATGTAAGGGTTCAGAAAATAGGATGGGTTAAATATTGTTTTTGGTATAGGGGCTTTAGGGTATTAGTCATTGATAGGTATCAGGATTGAGTTAAGACTCAGACTGTATATAATGAGAACAGAGGTTTGGGGTACCACTGTGTTAGTGAAACATAGGGTAAGGGTTGTAAAATACCTTACAGGATTTGTGTGCTCGAAACTAAATTTACTCCTGTTCTGTGAGAAAAAAATGCACAAGATTATCGGAAGACTCAGTCATTGAAAAGCAACATTTTCCAGATGCCTTTTATTATACTCCAAGGTTGCTTCCCTAACCCTACGACTTCTCTCTATTGCTTCAGTTGTAGGAGCATTTGAAGCTGTTCACAACTCTGAGCACAGTGTAATATTTGTGCCACCAAATAGCCAATCACTGTTAAGAGGGTTCATGCTGATTGGTCTTGATTCTAATTAGAATAAATTCCAATCAAATTGCTATTTATATCTAAAATGGTTTTTGCTACAGAGGCTAACAAGCCAAACAGGCTCTTTTAGCCTTCTTTTTGCCTTTTTGGCTGAAGAAAAATACATTTTTGTCATTTTTCAAATGATTCATATACATATTTATTTGTATATACATATTTAGCATTGATTAAATTTTATTTAGTCAGATTTATGAATTTAGTCCAAAGTCCTGTGTCTGTCTGCCTCCAAGCACCATCAATGAGAGGCTAAGACATTTGATTGGATAGAATCTAGACCAATCAGAATGAACCCTCTTGTCTCTGATTGGCTGTTTCGTGGCACATAGATTACACTACACTGAAAGTTGTGAATGCTAAATCAAGGATAGGGAGAAAGTGAGATAAGATACAACACATTTGTATCACAAACGCAAAAATGTGTTTTGAAAGCAAAGAAAAAGATTTTGTTTGTTTCCATTTGCTACCTAAAAAGTTTTACTTTTAAAACTGAACATTTTGTTTGCAATTTAGGAAATTTTGATCCTAAAATTTCAATCCATCAGTCAGTCAATAAAATATTCATAAGAAAGAAGAGAGCAATAAACGAATAAACATGTACAATTATACGCATCAAAACAAAGCTCAAATATTCATCTTAGCTGTTAAGAATTGAATGAATTAGTATCATATATATGACACTAATTAATTAGAAGATGTTGTGATGGTCACTTATGCAAAAACAAACATCTGCGCATCTTTTATAAAAATAAGATCTTCTTTCTTCAAGCTAATAAAAAAACTGCTGTCATTGCTGATATATAATGTTTCACATGTGGTCACACAGTAGCATTGAATCACATTCATGTACATAACACATTTGTATTTTACAAAAAAGAAAAAAAAACAGAACATGTTTGATTTTTTTGTTTTCTTTGTCGTGTCTGTAAGCTACCCATTTACATTTTATTTTCATTACAGATTTACCTAATCTTTTTATTTATGTTTTTACTTAAAAGAAATTAAAGGTTCTCTGGCATACTGACCTATATATCATATAGTGATTGATTTCACGTGACAATAAAGCACAAACAGCACTGTGATCTAATGATATTCTTTCTCTGTGACAATCTCTCTCACTATGCATGAGACACTTTCAGACCTGGCATTACTGTGGGGATCACATAGTAAAGCCACCATTGGTTCTGACAGCTCACTGAACCTCACATCCATCCCTCTCAGACAACCTATATTTTCCAGGTGTGTTCCTGCTGTCAGCATGTTCTGACAAGAAATGCCACCCGTACTACTGCAGGGGGCAGGTCTTGTAAGGACAGCTTTGTCAGGCAAAGTATTGCTTGCTTTTATTATTATATTGTTGGTATATGGGAGATGTATGGGACAATAAGGAAAGAGAATGGGAAAAAAGGGTTAAGTACGGACGCTTCCAGGTCAAAAGACAGACGTGACAACTATGATCTAATGCTGTTGTGGTGTCTGCACGGAACCTTCTTTTGGGGAATCATTTCATCCACAAGCCTCTTTTATGATACGTATTTTGTTACATAGCTCCACAGATTTGGCTACAAGAGAAAGCATATTTTTAAAACCGGGTTGCATTCCACAAGTAACCACAAAGGGATGACCCATCAGACCCAGTAGGTCAATGAAGAAGTCCATTCCCACTTTCCTGCACACTTTCATAATCGATCTCAAGTGCATTGTACATTTATGAATTCAAGCTCTGCTTTAAAACAAGATCATACCCAATTTCTTCAAAGTGTCCAACCAAGATCATTAACATAACATCAGGTTAGAGTGACATCCCACTGCTACATCCCTACTGGGGCTCATGCAAAAAGAATGAGCATTGAGGGAGCGGAGTCCACAAAAAGAAATGTTTTAGGTTTCAACGTTCTCAAGGAAAATGTCACTGTCAGTTTCACTCCACAATCTTCACTGCTACTCCTTTAGGAACAGAAATGTGGCGCACACATTCTGTAGTTCATGCTCCATCAAAATCATGCTCTAAATCTTTTGGATGAGATTGAATTAATGTGTCCAGTTTCCAGCTCTCTAACTAAAAACATTGATCCAATACACCCCTGCACACACAGGGTGGAAAACCTATTCACGGATTCACAGCTAAACCTATTATTAATAATTGTACATCAGACAAATTGTCATTGATTTTGCAGTTTCATAGCACACTGAAAAATACGGTGAAAAAAATCTGTGCCTTTGCAGAATGGAAAGTAAATGAAGCAGGGTACACAAAAAAGCACCAAAGGTAAACATAAAAATGTTCAGAAAAAAATAAATGTATTACTTTTAAAAGATTGAAAAAAACAAAACAAATATTTTTGTGTGCTTTTCCATTCAGACTTTGTAAACCAGGTACAGAGAAAGCATATCTAGCCATCACTTCTTGCAAATGACAAGTTGGAAAGATAAAAATAGAAGAAATGCACACCAGGATTGTAAAATCCACTAAACCCACAGCTCCAAACTGTACCACTCATAGAAATAACTGGGAAACTTTTGACAATAACTGGGGTAGCAGCTCTGTATAGCTGCTTTTCATCACTGTAGAGAAGCTCTAATAGGGAAACAGGCAAGGGTCACCATGGCAATATAAATCACACCTGGCAACTGGAAGACAGTCGCCTTGACAACTAGCTTAATATTCGGTCCCTGTGGAGAGTGTATAGTTGTGCATCCATGTTGTACATGTGCACGTGTGTATGCATAGGAAACAGTGAAGCTTGAGATAGAAAGCACAAAAGTCTTTTCAGGAACAAGGAGATGGAGAGGAAAAATACACCAGGGAGCAGAGGGAGCCTGGCAACCTGCCTACAGCACCTCCTCATGATGTAAACAAATACAAATGACTTTGTCAAAAAAGACGGTTTGCGGAGGAGTATCCTAAAAATGTAACCTTAATTAACTCAAACTGACTGAATCACCTGTCAAACTTGCTCTTTAGGCACTGCGGTATGGCTGAGTTCAGCTGCTTTATGTTCTCACAAGATAAATAGTTTAGGGGAGTATGACTCCATGTGGGAAACATCCTTTACCTGATCTTCTTTGGCTTTTTGATTTAGTGGCCCTAATTAAAAATGTTAATGTCAACCCTAAATTTAAGATGAACTATCAACCTTTGTCCTTAAAGCCTTAACCCTGAATGATCCTGGCGAAGATGGATATAAAAAGCTCAGAGGCACTGCACACCTACCCTGCTGTCGGAGTTGGGAATCATGGCGTCAGTCATCCAGGAGCCAAAGCGGGACCCCGAGGCTCTCACGGTAATTGGGTTGCTAACTGCAGTCAGACGACCACAACCTATTAACAGATTCAAAGAAACAGGTTTATACATCAAGCAGGAATAAGGAGAGGATAATGGAGATGAAGCTCCAGTGCTGGCGTGATTAATGTTTACTGTCAGCGATGCTTACCCGCCTAATTTATGAGAAGCAATCTTCCACTTCCAGACATAACTCAGCATACCCATGTTTCATAAAATCTTCCATGCAAAATTGTGTTAAAGGACAAAAAAAGTTCAGGTCAGCAAGGTTTTTGCACAAGCCTTCTGCTCAAACATGCTTGTGATAAACTGAATTAAAGTTTCTTGATTTTTCAAAGGTGCTTTACAATGAATTTGATGCATTAGGTAAGTATTGTAAATATGTTGTATCTGCAAAAATAAATTGACCTGAGATTCCCAGTTTTCCCATAAATACTCTGAGCATTTCAAATGAGCATTTGTCACGTAGGATCCAAGTGAGTCATAATTGATTTCAATATCTCAAAAAGACAATTATTCCTGCAAAATGAGGTCTTAATGTGCACATAAATATCTAAGAATGTTTCTACTGCCGACCCCTTTTCTCTGCTTGCAACTTAACAATATAAATTATTTATTTTGTAAACCAAATTTCTTTACTAATAGGAACATTTTTGGCCTTGAAAATCATAAATAAGAACATTTTATTTAACAAAAACAGATGTAAATCCTAAGACAAGATATGTATAGTGGGCACAGCTCTGACAGAGCAGGGAGGCCAATGTCCAAGCAGCAAATCTCCCTTCAAGGTCATCCCCATGACAACCAAACCAAGACGGCCAGTTTGAGTTTCATAATGTGCTAGATCTTAATATTCCAGGAAATCTTGATAAGCCTTTTCCTTAAGTTTTTTTCCAAGTATTTTATGATTAAATTCTATGGTCAGAAGGAAGTGTTTTGTTTTCAGTCTTGCAATATTACTCGTTTAACCCTCAGTTCAAGATTCGGAGCTCTCATTGTGTTTGCTTTTCATACATATGTACAGTATATTGATCTGAGGACTCCCAGGAGGCTAAAAACCTGACTTTAGTATGAATTTAAATTCCAGGCTGCAAAAAATATTTAGCAATGTTTTTTTTAGTCTTCATTTTATCACATAACACTTTTTTTGTTGCGTTAAAAAAGAAATAGCATTTTTGTATTTTTGAATTTTACCAGTACATTGATTCCTGCAAACATGTATCCAAAAGTCAGCAAGTACCCTCCTAGGCACTGGAAGACTTTGTAAAACCAAAACTAATTGGTTTTAAAAAAATTTGGTAAATGCTTGTGATCTTTACCAAACGTTGGTCTGACTTTCCTTTGAAAATCACCGTAGCTGTGGTTTGCTGTCATGTTTTGCGACTTTTTGCGACAGGGTGTCATCTTGTGACATTTGATGAGCTGATGGACATTCTGGTTTTTGAAGAGCCCTTTTAGTTCTCTCTTTTTTCACATCAATCTGCTGCTCAACCTCACTACAACTAGTAAGTTAGACACTTGAAGGACAAAGCAATCCTGATGCTCACTTTTTCTCTTTGTCAATAAAGTAAATAATAAACTCTTTTTGTCATTCATACATTTTCTTTTTACATTTTTTTTAATTAATCATTTTTGCAACATTGAAAAAACAGACCGATAGCACTAAAACAAACTGTACTGTGACTACTCTAACTCCCAATCCTTTTCAATACTGCTACACGTTAGCCTTGTGAGTGTATTCAGAATTGCTCCCAACAAAACATTTTGACTCAGCACCGTGTACCTCTTAAAAAATCACATCAGTTAGCGCAACCAGAATTAATCCATAAATAAGGGGGTTCCAGTAGGCCTATAACTACAACTTTTTTTTTATTATTTTCTTTGTCAAGTATAATAATCTACTTCCTAAAGAGGTGTGCTTGTGTTGACGTTGTAAAGAAACATTTACCAGACATTAGGAGATGCTGATTTTGCAAAAGTTCCTCAGTAGTCTTTTCTTTTTCTTCAAGCTGTAAGTTTTGGTTACATTAAATATATTTTAGGGTATATGTGCCTCTGGAAATTATATGGAAACCGAGCATTAAGTCTATTCCCATAAGAATTATGACAAGTAATGGAAATCCATATAATGACTTATGGATGTTATATTCAGGACTTAAGTAGTAAAGTGAACTAGAAAATCTGGTGGGGTACAGATGTCCCAGTGTGTTATTATATTTTTTTTTCTATTTTGCCTTGCTGTAACCTTTTTGCTATTATATTTCTTTATTATTTGCTTGCAGGAAGTAATGCTTTTTCTCAATAATTTGGTTTTAGCTGTTACTTTATGTGAGTGATAGTCAGAACTCGCTTGAATTTGCCTGTTCTGCAGAGAAAGTCAATAATCAGTCAGAGGAATCCTGACGGAAATATCGATGCAGAGGTTTCCTGGCATTTATTTATTTATTTATAAAAAATCTACAGCAAACATATTCATTTTGCATTGTTCCTTTGCAACATGAATTCCTCAAAGTGATGCTATTTTGCCATATTGCTTGTGAGACTGACTCCATCAGATGTGGAAATAATCTTTCTGCTGCTGCTGTTGTTGCTATTTTCCAACGCCTTGCAGAAAATGTATATTTACTGTCCGTTAGAAAATCAGGTAAAATATTCAATAAAGCTATTTCTTTTTCTCATAGTACATTTAAAGCAACTGCAGCTGCCCTGCTGCTTCAAATAAAGAAGGCAGGTTTGGACAGAGCTCAATGAACTGACTGGCAAAGAATAAAGTCTGTGTTTACAAGGCAGGCATGAGGGCAAGAAAACCTATGAGCAAGATTTCCTAGAAGGCAAACTACTTCTTTAATCCTACTCCTAACTCTATTAGTTATTAGGTCTGTTTAAAATGTTACTCCACTGTCATAATCCCTCTGTGGTCATGTGATGACACGCTGCACTGGTGAAACAGAGCTGCATGGTTAATTCTGTCACCTCACATCAACAAGGCTCTGTATTAACATGCTGGCCAGCAGGGCTCCCTCTCTGTGCTGTTTGCATGTTCTCCCTGTGCCAGCGTTT
The DNA here is from genome assembly GCA_036245035.1 of Adrianichthys oophorus. Lineage (NCBI taxonomy): Eukaryota > Metazoa > Chordata > Actinopteri > Beloniformes > Adrianichthyidae > Adrianichthys > Adrianichthys oophorus. The sequence continues at coordinate 4,402,872 of BSAI01000119.1, read as the reverse complement.
CAGAAAGGAGGCTTTTCTAAATCAGCGGAGCTCAGTCTGATCAAAAGAAAAAACAGATTTAAAAACTTTCAGACCCCGTAATGGATTCATCTTTTTTCATTCCACACTGCTGGAAGTTTTTTCTTTCCCTCCTCCATTAAAACCCTGTGTGATTTATTTCTTCTCCTGCAAAACTGAGTGCATTGGATCAAATCTGCACAAGCAAAGCCAAGTAGAGCATCGAAAGAAATGATTGTTATAGTAGCAACACTTCAAAAGCATCCTACTATTCAGTGGAAGTAAAAACCTAAAAACGTTTTTAAAAAAGTGACATTAATGACATTTTTAGGTTCATTTCTTTACCTATAAGTAGGTAAATAAATAGCTCTGTTATTGCTCACCGTTTTTGTTGTTACCCTGATGCTAGCTTGGGGTTGTGAGGAGGTTTAAGCTAAAGTGTAAATAAAGGGATGGTGGGATATCAGCAGAGGCTTACTTCCACTCCAGTAGTCCCGTCCACAACTCAGAGGCAAATTTCTGTTGAACTACTGTCCTCGAAAATGACACAGGTTTTTGGATTTTGGCTGAAAACGGCATGATCATAAATAAAAGTTTGCTGGGAATGCTTTTACAATACATCAAAATAAGATTGGAGTGGGGCTTTTAGTAAATGTTTAACCTAAATGGTAACTGTTAGAAATCAATTAATTTTCTTTGTCCTTTAAGAAAATACAGACATGTGAGCACCTTCAGCCTCAGTAGAACATTCACTTGATGTATTATTAATGTCCTTCTTGCACATACCCAGTTTGTTCATACAGCTGTGTAACCTGGTCTCCAGCAGCAACACCCTTTGCTGAAGCTCCTCGTAGTCATACGCTCCAATCTCCTCCTGAATAGCTGTCAGGATGATTGATAGGTTCAGCAGCTCCATTCTCAAAGTGCCCAGCGTCTGCAGGTCTAATCGGTACTGCTCCACCGCTGTAAAGAGAGGCCGTAGCTGGGACATCTGGCCCTTTAACTCCTGAGGGTACATAAAAGATATTAGGCATGAATAAGTTAGAAAGAAGGTCAGAACGAATGGTGTGACATGTGAGAGTCTGTTCCTCCCTCATATTTCATCTGTGGCATTGTGTGTGTCTGGTCAGGGCGCTTAATTCAGTTGACCATTTGGCCATTGGTAAATTATGATGTGACCCCAGGTAAACAGGAAATAGGCATCAACAACGGCAATCTAGCTGACCATCTTCCTCGCTCTCATCCACACACACTGACTTGTTTACAGGCTGTGGTTGACTTGGTTAATACTCAACAGTTCACGCACTGGTGGATTAATCCGTGAATCACATCGGTTTCAAACAGGTTGTGCTTTCAGCTTGAATCATTGGTTATTTACTGGAACAGGAATTTCACAGCAGAGAAACGAAATTACATGAAAGAGGGGGCAGGAGTACAGGACGAGACAGAAAAACAGCGGGGAACTTCATTGCTGCCACCTAAGAGAAAAGGCTTCTGATGCAAAGAGCAGGACCTGTTCATGCTCGGAAAATGTCCGTGTCCAAGTGTTGCAAATTCAATTATTTTTTGTTGCATGAACAAACAGTCAAGCAGAAGAGTCATTGACTTAAATGTAAAACGAGTGAAGCACAAAGAAAAAAAAACATTTTCTTTTGTATTATTTTATTTTACTTGGCTTCACCTTTTTTTCTTGTTTAGTGGCTCTTGACTTGGGAAAAGTGAATAAGCAACATTGGAAGTCAGAAAGTTCAAGAAAAGAAATGTTTTTAGACTATGCTGATTTTGACAAACAAAAAAACAAAGATCCTTTGTTCATCAGAGTTTTATTCCTATTTCTGTTGCATTACTTTCTAATACTGATCACAAACTACATCTTAGTGAAACAGATCTGCCCTTATGAAGAATAAAATCAGGAGACCTTTTTTGTATTATCCTCTTGATGAAAATAAGAAAATAAGAAAAGGATCAGGCTGCCTCCCCAATCCAGCAGCGGTTCTCTGTCTGGCCACCAACTCCCCACCAGGAGCGGGGACAGTGAGTGCAATCGCTACAGCTCCACGAGCACTATGACAGACTGGATGTACCCGTCTTTGCCCAACAGTATTCAGAACTGGTTCCAGAAACTTTCTCTTTCCTGAAAGGGAAACAGCGGGCTAAGAAAATGAATGGAAGTTCAGGAGGAGAACTATTGGATCGATTCACTATGTTGCATGTGTCACTGGTTGGTGCTTAAAGTTAAGTCTCTGAGTGGTTGAGCCAGACCTCCCCAGAATTCAGATTTTTTTTAACTCTGACCTGCTGAAAAACGCCACCCAAATCATGCTAACTAACTGCATCTGCCACGCAAATCGTGTTCAGTGTGAACGCATCTTATGGCAATATAGGTCTCAAAGGGAGAAAAGTGGTTGAAAACAGTCTAACAGTCAGGCTGCATGCATTGGACGGGCAATATTCCTTTGAACAGCACACACCCTTGCGTGTACGTCAGGGTGAAGTAGGAGAGACGCACGCCCCTTTACTTACCCTGGCATGTTGTATGAGTGTTTGCTACGAACTGTCACCTGCAGCATGCCCATAGAAAAAATGTGCTTGGACATTTTTACCCAAGTGGTCTACGACTTTGAAATTTCATGCAGGCCACCTTCGTGTCATGCACCAGTTTGCCCATTTTTTGCCGCAAACACCCATATCCAGCCGTAGTCACATTTGATCGGTCATTACTAATGTGGTAAATTGCAAATAGATGATTGACATTAATATATTAAAAAAACTAAAGTTATAATAATGTCGTTGGTGTATTGAATTTCACCACATTTAAAACCAGGAAATGAAGATATAAATCTGAACTAGAAAACTCTTTCAGTCCTTCACTCTGATTAAAGAACTCTGCTCTTTTCCTGTTTGGAGCTGGATGTATGTTTGCTTTCTGCACATTTCTGCAGAGATATGCTTTAAGCCACAATTAATTGCTGGCTCTGTGCTCACACCTCTTAGCCTTCCTTTGGGATGAACTAAGGCAAGAAAGAGGAAATGCAAGTGCAGGAGGCGAAAAACTGCATTAAACAAATGGAAAGCACCTCCAGAATATGCTAGAGGGACTTCACATTCCATCTGGCCTGGGAACACTTTACAATCCACGGGAGGAAGTTGGAGATGCGCTGAAGGAGTCTGAACTGAGCTGCAGTTACAGCTCTGACCTAAAAAAAAACAGCATATAACTCACACTTGATCATTTGGATTCAGAGAAAAATAGGCCTCTCAATCATTGGTTTGAGGGTTTTCATAAGTCCAGTCGTTGTTTCTGATCAAGAGGATGGTTCTGCCAAACGATGCACTGCTGAGTGACATTTTCAGGATGACACGGCGGAGAAAATGTCAATTAAAAGTTGAAACGTTTTTGTACCTTCAAAGTTCTTAGGTTTGTCAGATTTAGCTCAAGACATGAAAGAAAGGGATTTAATGAAGTGACAAAGGAAAGGCAAAAAAACGAAAATCATCTTCTCTGAGCGTCTCAGCCCCCCTGCGAACAGTCACAGCGGGAGATTCAGGAAAAAGGCTTGGCAATCAGTCAAACACTTTATGCTGCTAATCTGTCTCCTGCTGTTATAAGACTCCCAGAATACTTTTCCAGTGCAACTTTTCACCCAGAATGCAACTAATCCCTTAGAGTAACCTAGTTAGTCAATGCTAGTCATATTTAAAGTCCCACTGATCATCTTTTGATCTATTTTAAAAGCGCTCCCAGTGGCCTTTAATTATGATTTTGCCATTTTTAGGCAAAATCAAAAAACTGGTGGGGTTTCTAGGACATAGCTTCTGCAGAGCGGCAGGAGTTCAGCAGAAATTTGCCCCTGAGTTATGGATGGAACCGTTGTCGCAGAGTGAGCATTCTCTCATTTCCCATCATCCCTTTGTTTACACTCTCTCCAAATATTTTGAGCCAGTTGTCAGATTGGACGAGGGAAACAAAATGGATCTTTTTATCTACAAGTGGATGCGACGGAACGGAGTGGAGCAGGGAGCTTGTGGCCTGCTGTTGTAGGTTATACATCACACTTACAAGCTTTTTTCCCCCCCCCAAGACATTTTTTGTCTACTCCCGAATCACAACAATATAAATAAAGAAATACTCAAAATTGCAGTATCAATCTGAATTTTCTACATGTTCCTGTAGCGTTTTGAAGAGAAAAAGAGAACATGTTAAAAACACCAAAACATGATTTTCATTGTAGTGAGTCTCTAACCTCCTATGTTAGTATTGGAACATTTGGAGGTACAGGATCTCCAAAAAAATCAAATTTAAATGTAAATAATTAAAGGGTTCCTGCAGCATTTTTTGCCTATAATTGAATTTTAATTCAGTAATCTTTAATATCAATCTTGATAAAATGCCATGACTCATTAGATAGTGAAGAAACTATTTGACTAATCCCCTTACATCTATATCTCTTTCTCCTTTTTCACTCTCTTAATCTTTTCGTTCCATTTTCTGATCTATCCCCCGTCGCCTCCCTCCTTCTGACTTCATCCCTTCTTCAGGTGTATTTCAATAGGTCACCCCCCCACACACACACATTTCTCCTCTGTCTTAATCTCCCTCCATTTTCGTCATTTCCATCTTTCATGGGATAAAAATACTGTTTAGTTATTGATAAACTTACTGTAGATGCACATAAATATTTAAAAACCCTGCCTCTGAGTGCAAAAGCAAAAGCTCATGACTGTGAAAAGCCCCAAGGACCAGCAAGCACATTTGAGCACTCACACACACACATGCTCATAACAACTCACACAACTGCATAAACTACATGAAACTAGACAGAGTTGTTAAGAAGATGCTCGGCAGGAGATGAAAGGAAGAATATATTTATGGGAAGGCAGCAATAGGATCTATTTGGGGAAGTGAGTGTTATCTTTTCTGTTTGTGGGTGTGTGTATTAGCCTTTTTATTCCAGCATAAATCTGTTTACACAGTCAAAATGTAGGGCTTGGCTTCCTGTTTGAGGCAAAATATTAAATCTCCCAAAAAAGACATGCTTTGAGGCTACTGTAAGGGTTCGATGGAAAAATAATGGTAGACAGAACCACAGAAAGTAAAGAAAGAAGCATTTTTGTGTCTCTGAGGCTATGGAGACACAGTCTTGTATGTTTTTGTTTTACATCCTTCATCCTAGATGTCTTCATGCCTTCATTATGCATTTTGGAATTAACAGATGTTTTCTTTAGCTAAGGAATTGACAGGTAGTGCAAAAAAAAAAAAAAAAAATCAACCACTTCTGCCTTTACACCACAGCAAGTTCTATTTTTTGTGTGCCGTGCATCAAGCTGTAGCCAAAAATTCCCATGTCTGTGATTTGTCTTTTTTTTTAAATCTTTTGATATAATCTTCAGAACACGTTTATTTATTTGGAGCAACAGTTACATTTCAAGTCCTGGAGCACTTGACTGCTTAGTTGGCAGGAACATTTTTTAGTTCCCTCATAAATCTGGTGTACTTTTTGGAGGATGATATCTAAAAAACAAACAGCACCAAACACAGATGTAACTTGTTTTTGGACTAAATGTAGACAAAAAAATGTAGAAGGACATGCGGTTAGTACCTGAGTTCAAAAAGGAACTTGGGAATTGAGTTTTCGCAACTAGTCAAACAAAGCCAAAAGACCCACTCTCCTCACAGAGAGGAACAGCAAAGATCTGTGTCTTTTTTCCCATAATACACAAGAGAAACACTCCACTTCAATAAGGACTTGTGACACCACTGGTATGAACTCAAAGCACTAAAGTCTACAATAAAAAGTATTTATTTTTGATTTATCCTGATTACGTCCTGTCTAAACAACCTAATGTCTTGCCTCACACAACAACCCACACAGGTAGAAAGGGAAGAAAGGCCCATAGAGAAAAAAATGTTTGTGCACATTATTATCTATGAGCCTGCTGATACTGACAGGTCGTGGCTAACACCTAAACAACCCATAAGGGTAAGTAAGGGTGAAGTAGGAGAGACACAGGCATTTTGTATGGATTTTTACTTTTTCAATCCCCCCAAATCCTGCACACTATACAAGGGATCCATTAGAGCTATTCAGGTCAAAAGGGCACACTTTTCGCACACAGCCTGACTGTTAGAAACTTGGAAATAAGACAATCAGAGCATAGTGTGTATGAGCACCCTATGGGCATTTACCTTCAGACCCCATGCGTGCAGCATTTGGTCAGTAAAGAGCCAGCAGTTGCACCATACTAATGGCTAGAGTGTGGAGCAAGAGCACCGTACATCATCCAAAGGTCATAAGTGCGTGTATCTTACATTGTCCTAACAAATACTTCATAATAAACTTACCACATGCACAACAATGGTAGTTTCCATTTTTATGTCTGTTCAGGTGGCTGCAAGAGCTGCAAGACACACCTGCACTCCCCTGAAGATGTGGCCGCTCTTCCCTGCAACCCTTCACAGGCCCAAACAACCCATTAACCCACAGCACCCCAACAGGTAACCCCTGTACAGGTGCATGTGAAAAAAACTAAGTTTTCTTTCAGTGAGCTTTTTATGTTAACAATGTATATAAAGTGAAATGTTTTATTCCTTTTTCTGAAGGATATTAACCTGATTTACAAATGGACAAACATTTGAAGTAAATGGAATGAAATAAAATGAAATGTGAGCAACTTGATGTTTGAGTCCTTTAATGTAAACCTGAACCTTTTGAGTTGTGCTTTGGCTGGTGAATAAAAAGAACAAAACAGTATCAGTAAAGGCTGAATCTTTGGGGAAAAGATTCTTCATTTGGCCATAAAACACTACAGCGTTTCCTTTATTCTGCTGGAGAGTCTGGCTGTGTTGTTGTTGCATATGAACTGCACCAGGGTTCCAATCCTGTTTTTAGATGAACCACAATTTATAGTTACACTCGCCCAAACAAAATCTACCATCAAAGGAAACAAAATAATCCCAAACTTTTTTAGACATAGTCCATATCGCTAATATTAGTCCAGTTTTACGTTTGCACAAAGAAGTGCTATCAGGTAATTTAGAGACGCAGTCTGAACCTCACAGTTTTTTTTTGTTTTTTTTTTGATAGATTTGATTTCAGAATCAAAGAAAGTCCTAAGCTGCCAAATGCAGCAATCAAAGCATCACAACCACAGCTGATTATGCAGTTCAATCTCTCAGCTTTCATTAATAAGATCCACAGCTTCACATTCTCTCATAATAGACCTTCAGCAGGCTGCTGTCTTCATGCCGGCACTGAAGCCTGCCAGTGGTGTCATGATAGGAGACAGCATGACTTATGAGATTAACACCCCCAAATTAAGAAGTGAAATAATCTATTCAGATTTGTATCAGTGAGAGGCTCTGCTTATCCATGCGGCTTGAAAGCTGTGGCTTGCAAATTCTTCTAAGTTTCAGTGTCGTTCAAACTGTCTCTATTACAGTTGGGTGTCAAAAGATGTTGCTAACAGCTGAAAGTTTGAATGTGTGCATGGATGCTACACTTTTCTGTCAGTTCTGCTGTGCACACAGCATGGAAATTGGCAGCTTCAACACAATGTTGTCTTCTCGATGAAAGACGCACAAGTGTGAGTGCAGCGAGGATGCTTCAGCTTGGCATGCGTGAAATCAATGTTTTCACACCAAAAGTTGCGCGTCCCCACAGTGTTCGTATCACTCTTTGTGTATGTCAAAGCGCCTGCCTCTCTATTGCATGTGTGGCGTGTGTCTGCACCTGCAGGCCCTTGGACGTCAGCGAGCGGGGATTGGACACATAGGTATGTAAGCGTCCGTCCACTCCTCTCAGCAGCGGCTCAGAGTCTTGAACATATTGCAGGTCTCTGGACGTCCGCAGGTCCACCACCTCCACGGACTGACTCACATTCTGAACCTGAAAACATTCAGACACTTGGTGTAAGGGGTTAATGCTCCTGTAGCCATCTATTACAGGACTCATTCATCATGGCTGGTGTGCGGGCTGGAGCCTATCCCAGGTGTCATCTGCTAAAAACACAGGGAGCTGTTGTGATGCAAACACATTTTGTGAGGTTAGTGACTTAAATTCATTTGTCATCAACATTTATGAATGCTAAATGCTGTTTTGATTCATTTAAAGCCGTTCGCAATAGCTAGCAGGTAAATTAGTAACAATATTTGGAAAAAACTGAAATGTCAAAATGAAACTTTGAGACACCTTTGTCTGAAAACCAGATCTTCTGTTGAAAATGTGGAAGCAAAGCTATAAAATCATTGAAAAGTTTGGCCTGTCAGATTGCAATATTTGATTGGCTGTACATTGGCCTGATGACGTGTGAGGTTAGGATCGGACAAATTACTATACGGTCGGCCTGAGCAGATCTCGACACTAAGGGTATGTCTGAATTCTCGCCTTAACGGCAACGGCTTTGCCCTGCAAATTGACAAATGTTGGCTTCTTCTGGTTCTGACATTCTTAGGATAGGGGTGACCAATGGGGCAATAAACAAGAGACACTCCTTGACTTTTTAATGTGAAGCTTTATTCGCTTATGTGCCAACTGAACAAAGGCAGGCAAGACATTTTTTATATTCGGAGCCATCAGGCCACGCCCTCAACAACCGCTTAGCCTGTTGGGTGTGAAGCCCAAAGGTAAAGGCAACACCACAAAAAAACAAACAAAAAGAAAACGGCTCCCAGTAAGGAGCTGGCTCTTGTCGTTCACTCCAAAGAGCCATTTCTTAGAGCCGTTTCATTCGTGACCAACCCATCACTACGTCACACTTGGTGACTGAAAAAAACAAAGCAGCTCTGGAATAAAATGCACCAACTACATCTTCTGCCTCTCCATCTTGTCCTCCCTTATGAGAGGAGGGGTGGGATGAAGACTCAGCCTCACTTTGCACCGGCCTTGTCATACTTCTCCCAGCTCTTCTTTTGAGTATATATGCCTTGAGTAGGTCACATGCGTATTCTCTTGATGCATGTTGCCCTAAAACGCGTTTTTTTTTTTCAGGTAAGATCCTGTCAGTGTCTCGTTAGAAGGAAAATAACTTTGCTGTGTAGAACCTTTACAGCAGTGGTGTAAAAATAGTTACAGGTGAAACATTTAGTGTTGATCCTGGAGATGTGCTGTAACCAATCTAGTTCAAAAGAAAAATCAAGTGGACTAAGTTTTTATGTTTGTTTCTAAGCCATTTTAAAGTTGATTTGGTCAATCGCGGTAAAACATTTTGCATGCACAAAAAACAAGGAAGTCTTACAGGTGATTGATTCCTCTTAAACAGTCGTAACCCTTGCTTCTATTTAAATAGAGACCAAAAAAGGGGTGGGGAAATTCCTCATTTTTACAAAATCATGACTTTGATCCAAATATTTCAGCAGGGATTGCAGGAGCTTCACAAACATGCAAAAAAATATTTATCAGTGTTCATAAAAAAAGGATGTATTGAAGGTTTAAAAGAGAATAGCAAACAAAAATCAAAGTTTAAGGGGAAAATTTCAAACTTTCAAACTACTCAAATGCATTAAGTAAATACTCCGGGCGGTTAAAACACTGAGATATCAATTTAAAGAACTGTTTACTTAAATGCTGCGCAGACGTGATTCATGCTCTGTGTGTCTGTTAATCCAATATAAAGGGATTTACTTACAGGCTGCTGTTTTGGGAGCACTCCCAGAGCAATCTTAACTGCTGGAAGATCTGCATTGTAAGGTCTCCCAGTTCTTATCAAATACTTTGACTCCAACGTGTTCTGTGGCATTAGACAGTTTATAGGAGAATGCTTTTCAGCTTTCAATTTACTAAATTAACAAGGAATGGGATATGCCAAAATGAAAAAAAAGAAAAAACCTTTAGGGAATATGGAAGTGAGACTCATTCAATTTCAAATCATCAGTTGCCTTTCTTGGACATGGCCTAGATTACACTGATTAGGCTTTCAAAACACAGCAGGCTGCTGCAAATGTCAGATCACAGAGGAGACATTAGATTCTGCTCTGTCACAGGTTGCGGACGCTGAGTAAAAGTCTATAAATCCAGAGCTGAGCCCATCTGCCCTCATGGATGGGTAGCAATTCAAGAGTGTTGAAGCTCTTGTGTTTGCAAAAAAACATAAAATATTACGAAGAAAAAAAAAAACAAGGAGAATTTGGCACAATTAGGCATTTTTAAATACACATGGCAGCCTAAATTTTATACATTAAAAACACAAGCCCCAAGAATTGGAAGTTTTAATTTTGTCAATAAAACAGAAAATAGAAAACAGAATCTAATATAGATACACCTTTGTTTTGCATCACCATCAAGTCTGTAATAAAAATGGAGCAAGTATTTTGAACTGACATAAAAAGTCTGACATTGTAAAAAAAAAAAAACAACTATAAATATATATAAAACTCAGGAATCAAACAAAAAAATAATTTGTTTGTTCAGGCAAATGTTCTTTAATAGCCGTTGAGTGTAAAAATGTCCATGGAGGCTCCAGCTTAAAGCCCTCCGTTAAATTTTTTACATGAAGCCAAATCTTTTCATTAAATAACTTTGTTTCCAGCAGTGATTTTGTCTCACAAGTTTCTGTCCTCACTAAATATAGTTAAGTATTCAGTCTGACTGAGGATCAATAGAAAAACTCATTAAATTTTCATTTTAAAATGTTTTATGGTTTTATTTTTTTTCTAATTAATAGATTTTAATCGTTGAATGTTTTTATGGTTTTGTTTTATTTCTTTAGTTATATCAAATGTGCTAGTGTTGTAGAATAAGCAGCTTTTAAAATTCCTTTGGGAAGAACATCCAATATATTTCTATTTTCTATTCTATTTTGAGAAATGTTCTAAAGCTCAGAAAAAACACAAGCAATACCTTGATGATGATGACAATGATCATGATGATGGTGTTTGTACATTAAAACGTAAAAATATGACACAATAAAGAAAAAATACAAGATATATTCTTCCACTTTTACAGTAAAGGTTTAAAACACAGGTTTTGGGCCTAATTTTCTTGTAGCACATGTGAATAACAGAACTCGTGTTTGCTTAGCTAGATGAGTTTGAACAGTAATGAACCTGAGAGAGAGTGCTTTTTTCCCAAAAGGAACAGATATGCTTCACTGACCTTCAACCATTTGTAAATACCAAAAGCAAAAATTGGTAAATGAAAAAAAGTAAAATTGCAAAATGACCTAGATATCAAGAGGTGATACACAAACAAATCCACCCACACATCTCCCGCTGCAGAGCTCAGAGACAAGCAGAGAATCAGAGTGTTGTAAGCGTGGAACACATGAAAACACACATTCGCTCTCACTCACAGCAGGATAGGTGTCATTTACACACATGCTGAGCTAATTAAGATGCATAAACACAAAAGCTTCCTAGCAGAGGGAGATGGAGGTATCTCTATGGTGCTGAGCCACTTTCTCACACTCCTCTCTGTGGGAAACGAGGCCTGGATGCACTTGAATGCTAGAAAAAGAATTTGATTATGGTCGTGTGTGGATATCACCTTTACTACACAGAGGGAAACAACATGTTTAGACTCTGATGTGCATACAGACATGTCTACTTTAGAAAACGCTTGCTGCAGTCAGAGGGTGTTCAATATTTCATCAGTCTCTTCACAAATCATTTTTCACCCTCCTGGGATGTAGTTTGTCAGATGCATGCTTTCACATAAACAAAAAATCCTCCTGTTCTGGCCTAACGTGTGGTCACATGGCAACCTCATGTTGAAGAAGTGAACAATTTGTTTCTTTTCCCACCCATCTGTCAGGGTCTGCTTTGAGTTTAAACTCTGCTGGCATGTTGAATGACTGACTGTCTGTAAAGGAGCCAGTCACTGATGTACCAAAAAACACATCAGTCACTGAAACTTTGTGTGTTTGGGTGTGTGTGTGTGTGTGTGTGTGTGTGTGTGAGTGAGCCTCCTCTTCCTGCAAGTGTCAAAACCAAGAGACAGCCTGGTGAATATTTTATTCCGCCTGGCTGCCTCCTCTCTGTGCTGCATGGCAATGCTGACCAGAGCAAGCGAGCCGGGATGAACTCAATAATCAGACCACCGCTCACCTGTTCAGTTAGGGAGCGGAGCTGTCGAATGCGCGGGTCTCGTTTGCAAAGGTTTCTCGCGGGAGCAACAACCGTGCAAACACACCTGCCATCAGGATCCGAGGCCGTGCTGTACACCTGCCAGCCTTCCTCCGCGCCGGGGTACAGTCCCTACACACAGACAGCGCCTGTTAGTGAAGGAGCCGCACTTTAAGCAGATCACAGAGTGTGCAAAGCAGCATCATAAAATCCCATGCTGTGTGCATTTCTAGCAAAGCAGTCTTATTTGTGAGGACTCCATGCTTATTCAGCGGAATGAAAGGGGTGTGAACCATTTACACTCTGAACTCCTTTCAGCAAAATAATGTTGTTTTTGTTTTTTGTTTTTTTAAGATGTATATCTTTGTCCATTAATTATACATCTGTCAAAACAGGGCCAGATTTGGAGGAGTAAAAATGTATGAGGGCCAGTCAGCCTGATGTCCTTTGTGCCATAATAATTACACAAACTCTTGTTTGGAAGAAAACAAAAAAAAAATTGTCATAGTCTCTTGACGCAGCTCTTATTTCACCCATTTTCTTAACCCGTTTTGTCCCTTTTGGGGTCACGAGGCTACAGGAGCCTAAACTGGTTGCTGTTGGGTGGAGACAGGGTTCACCCTGGACAAGTCACTAGTTCGTCACAGGACCACAAACGCACACCCATGCACATCCACATTTACACCTAGGGGAAATTTAGAGTCATCAATGAACCTATTAACCATGTTAAGGGAATGTGGGAGGAAGCCGGAGTCCCAGGAGAAAACCTGCGCATGCATGCAAACACCACACAGTACATCCCAGCCAGGACTTGAACTGGGGCCTTCCTACTGTGAGGCAAGAGCGCTATCCAGTGCAACCGCACAGCTGCTTTTTTATTTTAAAGAAAACATACGCCGATTTCGACTTGCTGTCAACTTCCTTATCTTATTCAAATTCGAGATTTTAGAAATAAACTAGAAAGGATCACAAAAGGGTCACACGACAGTGTGGTTTATAATGTCATGCAGCCAATCACAATCAAGAAATCGTACACACAGTTCTTAGAAAGTGCTAGGGGCCGAAAATGATTGATTTTAAGACAGGAGCCTGCGGGCTGGTGGAAATTTGAACGCGGGCTGCATTTAGCCAACTTTGGACATGACTGATAGTAAAGTCTTACGTTCTAGGAAATTAACGAATCTGTACAGCAGCTGAGTGCTAAAAAATGAAATAAACTACTCTTCCTATTGAGTTATTTTCTTTTCCTAGTTATTTACAGTTAATTAGTAGTTGATTAATAGCCGATTTGTTGTATTTTTGACAAATATCACAATTAATCTTCTTCATTTAGAATTGCAATATTGCAAAAAACTAATAGTGACACTTGACTGCTTTAAAATCAGTCAAACGCACACTGCAGACTTTTACTGGAAGCAAATTTAATCCCATTGAACACATGTATATTACACCGCCAAGTATTTGCTGCCACAAGATGTTAATAAAAGTCAATGGCTAGAGAAAATGAAAATACATACACAAAGGGAGATTGTAGTATTCATCCATAGCTTAACCCCAAGGCGTCCATTCAGCACACTTGCTTCTAACATCAGGAACCCCATGGAGACAGGAAAGCCCATTTTGATTTTATTTTCTGAGGACACCATTCTATGGGAGTATTATGGTCTTTCTAACTTTAAAAAATGTGTCTTTTGAAAAAAAAAACAGTCTTTTTAAAAATCTTTTATTTGATGCTGAATGAATTATTGCAGTATTGCAGTAAATCAAGCTTAGTATCTTTGATTTAAGCATTAACTTAGATTTTTTTTTTTGTATTTCTGATGAACATTTCACTTTTAACATTTTTTTTGCACAATAAATGTACAAAAAGCTGGTTCAGCAGCAGAAATTGAATTAAACTTTCTGTAGTGTCATTGAAATGTTTCTCATCTGCAACAAAACACAGATGTGACATCTCCTACATGTCCCGAAAAGCTAACAGCAGAACTGGAGGTTTTCCACTCTCCACAGAAGCAAGCATCAGTCCCTCTGGCACAAAAGTCACGGATGCCTCAGATCCAAAGTCAATCCAGTCCAGAGCGACAGACTTATAATCTCTTTTCTTTTGATTTCAAGTTTAAATGCATACAGTCTGTGTATGTGTCTGAACAGAACTGAGGGGCACGAGTTCATCCTCCCGCAGGCTTACAAAATCCTGACAGATCAACCAGCTGCTGCTTGGTTAAGCCATTTATTCCCCCCCCCCCACACACACTTTTTTTTTTCACACAGCCTTCTCTAAATCAAGGAAACACCTGTACTTTTGAAACTGTGGATTTTCTAAAGCCTTGAAGATGTTTCGTGCTCCTCAGCTCTTCTGCTTCATGCTCAGTGAGATCAGAAGCTCAGGATGAGGCATCCAAACCAGAACAAACTACGACAGTCACAAAAAACATGAAAAAGAAAAGGACAAGTTCCTCTTGTTCCCCTCTCTATGTACTCCTGCAGGTTACAAGGATTTCACTTGTGGGCTGTTTTCTAAAATAAAAACTTTTTCTAAAAAAAAATACGTATTTTTTTGAGTATTTTTCAAACAAATTGTGAAAACTCCCTGACATGTAGGAATTTTGCTTCATTTTATTTACAACCTACTCCACTTCTGCTGTTTTTCGTATATCTTTCATTCATGGTTTTTTTGTCTTTTTTTTTCGCAGTGACCTTGAAGTACAAATCACTTAATGCAAAATCATGTTGAAGAACACAACAGCAACTAAAAATAATAATCACAACAAAACTCCAGAAACCAAAAGCCAATTACAAAAGAAATGAAGCGAAATCAAAGTGAAACTTTTCAAATGGAATTACCAAAAATCTAAAACACACACAATAGGAAACCGGAAAATCTGGAATTACTTTTGTTTTCCAAAATGTTAAGTATTTACTTCCTTTCAGTTTTTTGCAATTGTGTTTTGATTTCTGAAATGTAGTTTTGAGCTCTAAAATGTAATGTTTTTTTCTTCTGTTGTCGTTGTGATCGTCATTGTTTTTTGTGTTGAGCGATGTGCTGGTGTGATTTTCCCTTCAGGGCTGCTGCTTTTTTCTCATCTTCTTTTCTTTTGTTGTTCTTCCACAATCGTTCCATATGTGGTCGATTTGTTTTTCACTATTTCATCCATAATTTTACTTTTCAGAATTTCCGTTTAAAATCGTGAAGAAAATCAGCATTTGCTTTTATAAAAAGAATATGTTTATCGTATATTATTTAAGGTCGTTTCAAGTGCTTTAGCTGCGTGACTGGCTCTACTCCTAATTTAGCAAGACCTGTTTTCCTTCTTAAACTTTAGGGTGTTATTTATGGGCTCATTAGACAGACAGCAATTGTTCCCTGCAGTCCAAACATTTGAACCTGTGTTACAACACATGAACAAAAAAAAAAAGAAATCTTGAGCTAATTATGCTGGAATCTCATCAAATCCTCAGTTTGACCTACTTACTATCAACAATCTCAATCTGACGCTCAGCCCAGCGCAGAAACGTGGCTGAGAAGCTGCCATACAGATCCTGAGGAAGAATAATGACAAGAGATGGAAGCTGGAAGGACAGAGGCATGAGAGGAAACATGGGGAGAGAAGTGTGGAGGCCTGGAGGGAAACGTTTGAATAATCTATCATCTGGGTTTGGTGCGCTAACCTTGAAGTTCCATTCACAATAAAGCTGTGGGGGTGGTGGCGTGGGGTGTAGGGATTAGGAAGTGGAAGACGTTGATGGGATGAGAATATAGGCATCGCCTACTGCCTCCTGTAATTAAACACAGGAGAACATAAGCCATCTTGGGGATCATTTCACACAAGGGAAAAACGATTAAAATCAACACAGGCAGCTCGGTTGATTGCGATCCGTGCAAATGCAAAAAGAGAAAAGGACACAATAATAACAGAGACGGCTCTAATTAAGAAATGAAGGAAGAAAAATGTCCCAAATTGGGTGAACATTGGGAACTAAATAGGCAAATGCTGCCAAAGCAGTAGAGAATTTTTGAAAAAAGTCTAAATAGTTTCCAAAGTATGCCCGATGTAAAAAGAGCGAGTTAAAAATGTGTATATAAGTATCTAGGCTGTTACAGTGTTACAGTCAAGTGTCACTATTAGTTTTTTGCAATATTGCAATTCTAAATGAAGAAGATTAATTGTGATATTTGTCAAAATGTACAGTGTGTTCAAGTGAACCACAATCATTTCTCAGAACTGATGTTCCAACATTCCTGCCTGAAAAGTTTGTCAAAGGGCATCTCAATGTAAAACAAATCTCACAGAATATTTGAAACTGATAAATCCACCACCAAACTAAGCATCATCGTATGCTTATATTAAACTAATACTAAAGTTTTCATCTGAACGGACACATTTGTCTCATCTATTTCTGGTTTGTGTGCATTTGTTGTCTTGTTTGGCCTGTTTTCTGGTTGGTACACCAACCAGGTTGAGGTTGTAGTCTTTAAGGAGGCCACATGGTGCTCAAAGGAATATGCTTTTAAGGCTCCTGGTCAGGTTAAGGGCTAAAGAATAACTGGACATTAAGTTGGAGTTACAAAACAAAAATAGTTGAAGATTAGGGTGAAGGCTAGGATCGTGCTCTATACTTAGGTGGAAGCCAAAGCAATCTTGTTTAAGGGCTATAGTTGCACAAACATTTATGAATGTGTGTGTTGGAGAAGGGGATATCCACTTGCTTGAAATGACTTGTAGTTTGCTGAGCTTGCAATTTAGCACTTTAAAGCAGATGGAGGGGTCTTTTTCAGCAGAAAAGCTAAATTCAAAAACTAAGTGCACACACAGTCTTTTACCCATTACTTTCCGAGGAAGAGAGGCATCAGCATTTATCTTGAAAGAAGCAGCTTGTTACTGTTCATCTGTCCGGTCAGATTCTTTGAGTCATTTAGAATAATTACATTAAACTCAGTACTACATTGCAAAAAGCACTACTCACAAACAAAAAAAAAAACATAAGGTCAACAAACTGAAAGATTTATGGAAGTATGCTGTTTGGAAAGATCATACCTGGCTTAAACTACAGGTGCTTATATCACTGCCATCGGCAGAATCTTCAAGATTTCATGCCGCCACCTGATTTTTTGAAAATCGTTGGCGTAGTCATTAACGTAGACGGCGGTAATCAGGCGCTGGGCGGCAGCAGCTCTGAGCGGACAATGTGTAAATGTCTCCGGATAGCAGCCATCCATATCAAGTGCAACTGGCCGCCAGCCACGCAGTACCCCAGAGGTAAGTAAAAAAGTGTGACATTCTGCACCAATGGTAATTCGGTGCTCAGATTTTGAGCACACATTATAATATGTCAACTTACAAATTTTTAGACAACATGCCTTCCAAGAAAGCACTTTTTTGTCTTCTTCGTATTCTTTTCAGCATCAACCGCAGTTTGTCAGTACGCAGGTCTCGCAGTCGCTGTGGTGCTTTCAACACCATGATGGGTTGTGAGCAGCATCAATGTCGTCTCCCCATTTGGACCCATGATGACACCAGATTGACGTCTCGTCATCGCCGGCCCATGTCTAAAGCCCTCGTCAAGTGCCCGCGCTGCTACCATCTGATTCCTAACAAACAGACGGTGGCAGTGGGATTGGAGTATGCCAGTCTGAAGTTGGCCAATCACCAGAAGATTTTGGGAACTTTGGAGACCCTCCTATCAGTCAATTATGGCGCTCCTGCCACCAACCTGACACTGGACAGCCGCAACACGCAACCTTGAAATGTGCCCGGGCGGCCACTGACCAATGTCAAAAAATTAACCGGTGAAACTTTTTTTTTTTAAAACCCCTGCATCCACCAGCAAATTTGCTGAAAAACTTGAATCTAATTGAATCTAATTTATCCAATCTAATCTAGCGAATCTAATTCAGTCACAATATGAGAGTTCGCTCATCGTTTTTTTTTTTTTTATCAGAGTCTGGCTTTGTCCTCACAAGGAGAACACATCTGGCTTAGAAAAATAATCAACAATTCAAACGAAAAAAAAAACAAAAAACAAAAGGGGCATCCATCTGCACATTACATATGGGTGAAGAAGTGCATCTGTGCAGTGGTCCATTGACATGCCGATGGATGCCAGGGTGTTGCCAGGGCAACAAATCACTTGCCGTCCTGTGGGTGAGTCAGCCCTCCCTGGGAGAAAAATCACTCCAGTAGGTCTGACAGAGAGCATTCCTGTTGCCTGTCTGTGTGTGAAGCGCGGGGTCATTTTGAGTGCTCCAAGTGATGAGTGCATACTGTTCACGTGCTGTTTATGACTCACAGGAATGTTTACATAACAGAGCAGTACTTCTCAGACTGCTTTATCTGTGTTTTTTATGGTTTTCTTGTATCAGCAGGACATGTCATATCAGCTACATCCATGCTGAACATTTCTAGTTCCCATTTAAAATATGTTGCTGCATTTCAACTTTTATCATTTCATTACAAAATGAAAAAAACTAAATAGAATAGCATAAATATCTAAATAATAAAATAACTAGGTTTTGATGCCCACAACATGGTAAAATGATTCCTATTTGCTGGAGAATATTAAAAAGGAATTGGAAATTCAGTTAATATTCTGTTTTTGAAACTCTTGAATCACTAAAAAGAACATCGAAGAAGTTTTAGCCTGAAATCTGATTTCCATTGGGGCAGTGGAGGATTTACATGCAGGATCCAATCTGTGTTTTCATTAATAAAACCAATAATATGTTCTGCTGGGACAAAATATATAAAATCCGCACAAACAAATGCTGGAAAGTTAGCACATAGATACACAATTAATGTTAAATGAGAAAGAGATACAAGTGTGGTAAAAGGCCTAATAAAGACCTTGTCAAAGTGTCGCGCAAAGGGCTGCATTGTTTAAACTAAAACTAAAACAAATGGTCCCTAAAACACAACAAATTAAACATAAAAAATTAACTAAATAAGCAGTTTTCAATGGAATTATATATTTTTTTTAAAAAGCACAAAAAGTAACACATTTGTACCAAAGAAGAGGCACATATGGGTTTCTTGATATTGTCCCAATTACAGTTAAAAAAGAAAATCCAGAATGAAACTCATCTAAATTTGCTATCGAAGGCATCAAAGCAGCTTCTTCACCCCTCAAATTATAAACTGAAAGTTAGTCAAAAACTATCAACAGTTCATTGCACTTGCTGCTTCAGACTACAAAAATCTCTAAAGTTCTTGACTGACAGGGAATCTTATCAAGCTGGTAAGTGACAGGAAGTATGAAGATTTTAAATAATCAATGAGCCACCAGCTGGCTGTTCCATACCTGTCATTCGCCTACAAGCTTTCTCATTTTGTTGCAGGTTTTCCCCAAACCAGATCAGTAAAATGAAAGCTCTTGTGTTCTTGGAGGAGGAGTCAGCGCTGTTCTCCAGCAAAATGAGGCTGACAGGACAGTGAATTATTTCAAAGTAATGACGCTGGCCAAGTATTTTATTCAGTTTGGCGCATTTGCAATTGTGAACAGATGCTTACAGCTAGGTCTGTCTGCTCTTTCACAAAAAACAGCACACTTCAAGGATTACTGAGTGCAGTTTGTGTCTAAAAATTAAGTTTGCATGGATGCACAAATCTTAAATAAGCCAGAAGAAGTAAAGTGACGTAGTTAAGAGGCTTGCTGCAGCAAACTGAAGCAGTTTCTGCTTAAAGCAAGTGCAAAGTCTCAGTTAAAAACACTTTCTCAAGAATTCAGGATAATTGGTTGATTGAAAATGAAATGAGTTTGGAAAATATTGAAGAAAAATCAAAGCATTTAAGTTGCAATAAAAGTGTGTGAGATCGAAATACCTACACTGACAATCCGCTCATGTGTGCCATCGGAGGAAATGATGGTTCCATTGAGCCCGACCAGTGACGGCAGGGTTTGGGACATCCAGTTAGTGACCATGGCCATGGTGCTGAGCACTGCACCAATCTTCAACATGGGAACACTCATCCTGACACACACGTTCACATTCCACAAACACACACTGGGGAAAGTCAGCTGTGCTCTCACACACAGACCAAAGTGTTGAAAGCAGCCATCCTAAAACAGCAGCTACACGACATGATGCCACAGGTAAAACACCGTGCACACACACATAGCTGTCTTTGCTCTTCCAAAAACAGATTCTCCCACTGTTAAGGTCTTCTCCTCAATTCAACTTATGGAATAAATCCTGACACAGCAGCCGCTCCGGATCCTCCTACGTGAAAACACATCAAGTCCCAGTATCCAGCCCTCAGCTGAGGCTGCAGGAGACGCTCCGAGTAACAGCTGGTTTGAAATGTGTGGGTGTGTGTTTCCTGGGATCCTTCCTTCGTCTGGCAGTGAGGCGTTGTGGCTGAGCCAACACTGCTCTCTCATTTATCCACTCACTCCCTCCCTCCTCCTCCTTCTCTGACACAACCATCCTCCCTCATTCACTCTTCCTCTTCTTTCAACTTCTTCATCATCGCAGCAAAACACCCATTTGAAGGGACAGTCACTGAAAGATCTCTGAGAATAATCCATGCAGCACGTTAAATGCTTTTATTTCCATTCAACGTTTATATATTGAAAAAGCCTTGCTACAATGATGCATCAATCTTCTATTATTTTGGTTCTTTACTGAATAAAGTCACACACACTCATAGAGACACCAAACTCCGAATTGACTTGTTTGTTTTAGTGGAGCATGCAGGAGCCTGTATTTGCAAAATTATCGAAAGATGCTGCAGCGCTGCCACCATGTGGCCAGAAAAACCTAGAGTGTATCCAGTTCCTTTAGATGGGATCTAAACCTGCAAAAGTAAAGACTTCAACATGGAGATGTTAAGACGGCAGAGCAGACAAACAAAGAGTTTAAAAAGTGATCTAAGGGACACTGAGCAGACCATAGGGGCAGGATCGATGCACGCTTCAATGTTCTGACCCGGCATCAATGCCGACTGTTGTGTCATTTTTCCGTTCTTGCGTTGTACAGTTTTGTTTGTAACTTGCAGATCAATGCAACTCACTGGGTTATGGTTATGGTTTTTAGACTATTTCTCGTGAGCTTGAAGTTCTAAAATACTGAAAAAAACAAACATCTATTTACCAGCCATGCTTTAATCATTAAAGACAGAATGATCAAAATCTTGTTTTGGTTTTTTTTAAAAAATATATTCTTGTGGCAGTTTTTTCACAGAGGGCATATATGGAGACAGTTAAGCTTAAAATGGCATAAAATTAAAATTGCAAGAGCATTTTTTTTATTCAAATCATTGTGAATCAGGAGCAGATGAAAAAAATGCAGTTTGAAAAAGCTTATAGTGTGGGGTTATGGACCCAGGACATTTGTTTTGTTTTTTTTGTTGGGTTCCACTTCCTGTTTTATTTTGTTGCTGGTTGTTACTTCCTGTGTTCTCTCCCTCCTTATTGGCACACCTGTTTCCACTTACCTCATCCCCTCCTCCTGTTATAAGTCTTCGTCTCCCCTGCACTGGTTGTCGGATGGTCTTTTGTACCTTCATGAGTTTGTGTTCAGTTTCTTGTGAACCTTTCTCAATTAAACGAGAGAACTTCGTATTACGAGTGTCGTCTGCATCTGTGTTCACACGTCAACCCTGACATATAGTTGGGATGTAGAAACTTCTACAGCACAAACTTTTGTGTTTTTTTTCAATCTTTCCTTTGGTTCTTTATGAACAATAATATTGCATTTTACCTGGGGTGCCCAAACTTTCAATCCCACTGTATTTCAGAGTTTGCATGAAGGATTCCTTTATTTTTGCACTTCAAGGCAACAAGCACATCCTTTCTTAAATATGAGACTCACTTTGAAGCTCCGCCCCTCTCTCTTCCCGCAGCATCAGCATCATTCTTTGCAGCCGGCAATTGTTGTCCAAGTTTTTGGAATCTAGACCCTTTTTTTCAACATGTGAAAAAAGCAATAGTAAAAAGGAATTAAACAAGCTTCTGTATTTTAACCTTATTTAACCTTTTATATTAAATATTATATGCTGAAAAAGCATTTCAAGTTGCTGGTAAAAGCTGCCAAGCAGAAAAAGTGTGCTTTGAAACTATTGAAAGTGTCAGTGGACGCGGCTACGTAACAAACCAAACACACTGCCGAAGAATAGACTGCTTCTGGTTTCACAGCTGGAGCAGTCTTATCATTCTTGACGATTCAACTAACCAGCAATAAATATTTCATAAAGTCTTTGTTCTCTTCTGCAAGAACATGTTCAGCCTCTTTGGTCTCTGCTAAGAGCCTGTAGGATACGCATGGATTATACATAAATTGCCCTTCGGCAAATACGCGGAACCAACATAAATATTTCAATCAGTCGCACTTAGGAGTAGCACTTTCATGAAACAAATGAAAAGCAGAACAAGGCCAAAGTGAAAAACAATTTGTGTGAAAATAACTTAAGGGTCGCGTACACGTCATATTCAGACCTGCAGGCGAAGAAGCAAATTCAAATTCTAGAGAAGACAAAATCACTTCCTGTACTTTGTATAACTGATGATAGAAATGAAGAGAAGAAGAAAAAGGCTTCTGACCTCACAGTACACCACAATGCATGAACTTTTATCACACTAGTTCCCCATCTTGATTAAGTGCTGTGTTTAATAGGTACATGTCATTTTCTTTTTATAAGCTGAATGAAAATGATCACAGTGGTCACAAATCTGACTGGGCTGGCCTGAAGTGTAAAGTCTAATAGCTGGGGGTCAATACACTTCCTGGTTCAGTTCTGTCACATATTTCCCAAAAAGAAGAAAAGAATGGCTCACATTTGACATACTTTTCCAATAGTTTAATAAATTTAAGGACAGTAAAAAAAAAAAAGGTTTTTAAACAGGGGAAAAATGAGTGAACATTGGTCATTTGAACTCTCAAGGTCACAATTTTAAGCTTTTTCCCATTTGTGGAAAAAAATGATTCTGTAAAAAAAATGGCCAGTCTTTAACAAAGATTGGTTTATACAGATTAAAAATAACACTTTTATGGTAAAAAGTAGGAATGGTGAACAAAAATCAAGACATCTTAAAAAGTTGACATTCAAAATAAAACACTTTCACTTTCTGAAATAAAATCTAAAATGGGTTTCAGCATTCCCTCTGGGTGAAACCTTACAAATATCTGACCTATCAGTTATTTCATATTTTAACAAGGTTTTTCCTGATTAAAGATTTCAAGAAGAAAAAAAAAAGACCAAAAGTAAGAAGAACTAAAGGAATGTTAATAATGAGTTTTGAATTTCAACTCATAGAAATAGAATAAAAAAAGAAAGACTAAAGGATTATCTTTTTGTACTGAATTCTCCGTCTTCTTCATGCTGTGAATCTAATTCGACAGATCAAAGTGATGCTCCATGAGACGGATGTAGAGTTCCGGCTGTGACTTACCGCACATACAGGGACCGTCAGTAGCAGCTGCAGCACCCACAGGGTTTCTTTAGCTGGCTCCATTGCTGTCATTTCCCTCTGCTTTCAACTTGACCCGGCATTGAATCTGAAATTATGCATGAAGATATAAAAAAAAGTAGCAAAAATGCAAACAGAAAAAAAGACATTCAGCGTGGATAGCTCCCTCATTGGCTCCGAGTTTACGGAGAGCTGTGGTTGTAAATCCCCACTGGTAATAAAGGAGGTATACAGCCCTGCTGTCAGCTGAGAGGAGAGTCTGACTGAAAACAACAGTCGTCTTAGAGAGGTCAGGAGGGGAGGCGGAAGACAGGAACAAGCAGAAGAGCCCTGATCAGTCAAAAAGTTTGTGAGCACAGTTGGAAGCAGATTGAGGCACAGCATCCATGAAAAATCTTTCTGTTTCAATAAAATGTAAGGGAAAGGTTGGCACTTGTGTTGTAAATGATTGTTAAATCACCATCTGATTTTTTTCCTTTTCCTGCCAAACTTTTTTACTCACTCCATTCAACATTAAAAAACAAACTTAAATGGTTTTTCTCTTATTTAAACCTTTTAGGAACTGGCATCTGCATGCATGAACATAAAATGTGGAGGTATTATACCATGCTAGCAAAAGACCCGCTCTGAATTTTCTTTTTGTTCTCCATCACGTAAAAAAAATGCCACAAGGACACGTTAAAAACATCAAAAACACTATTTTATTTGAATGGGTCTTTAATTTTGCTGAACTGGGGCCCTATGTGTGTAGAGGGTTAGTTAGTTTGAATATTAGCTCAGATCTTAAGAGGTTATATGTCTCACAGAAAAAAAAAATGATTGTGAATCCCTTCAATAAGTTCTTTTCTATAGCAAAAATTGTTACAACTGTTGACTGGAAAAATCCTACATTTTAAAGGAGGATACCCAATCAGTAAAGAAGAAAATAAGCATAAAACTAATAAAAGCCCTGAGACAGCTGACATTAAAAAAATCATTAACCATTCTGTGTTTTTAGACAAACGAGTCAATTTGTTTTCATATTAGAATAAAATGTTCCATGGGTACTTTGCAGATTAAACTCCTGGTCGAGCTTAGGCTGTCTCCAAATAATGTTCATGTATAACTACTTATTAAAAATGTTGTAAAATGATGCCTTAACTTGAAGTTTTTGACAAATGTTTCCTAAAACATCGGTTCTTCAGGAGTTACAGCTCTTGTTGAGATATTGTCCAAAGAACCAAATGTTTCCAGTTAACCTGTATCTTTTTTTCATGATTTTCACAGAAATTGTAAAAATTATTGTAAAATGAATGTTTGTCATGTTTTTAAACTATTTGTTTTTTAAAAAAAAAAACGTTTTAGCAACTAAATTGCAAAGATTAATGACATTCAGTCAATCAACGCAAACATCTTGCCCACATTTCAATAGAAGAATTCATTTCTTGAAAATTTCTTTTGAAATAATTTTTTTAGCAATTGGTTTCAATTGAATAAATTTAAAAAACTTGTTTTTATGTATTTTATTGTCTTCCGTCAGAGTAAATTTACCTTTAAATAATAAAAGATGCGAGTAAAAAAAAAAAAGGTAGAGTCATCTGACTAAAACAGTGCTGGCTTTGCTTCAGCACTAAGTGATATCTTACATGCCACATCATTCACATTTTATCAGTGAAAATTAGCAGCTAAACATGGAGCTAACAGTTCATGTGCTTGATCTAGTTAAAGTTTCATTCTTCTGAGAAGTGTTGCTGACAGCTTAACGTGAGCATGCAGAGAAACCATAAGAGGCTGGGCAGGCGTGAGGATGGCATGAAATGAAACAAAAGATTATGGAGGGATAAGGACTTAGAAATGATGCACGCTCACGCCATACATGACACGGAATGCTGGATCAGTATTCACAGTTTGCAGTACAACAGAAAACTAATACTTCATTTCTTTATATCGATCAGCTTGTGTTTTGTGTGTTTTGTTCCGTTTATCTTTAGGTCTTTGCTCTTGCTCTTTACTTGTAGTAGCTTTTTCTCAAAATTAAAAAAGATATCTACATTTTTCAATCTTTTATTTCACTAAAGCAGTTTTGTCATTTGTACTGCATTCATTATTGCATTTAATTGTTTTTTTTATATCAATACTTCTGCAGTTTTAATAAATTTTCTTTTTTTTGCTTTTCATCAAATTTTCACAAATCTACATAAAACTGATTCCAGTATCATTTATGACTTCTCCATATTCGTTACTGCTGTAACTATGGATGCATAACTTTAGGACGTTCATTTGAAAAAAAGATTGTTTAAAATTCAAAAAGTGGATTACAGTTGAAGCTGCTGAACACAAATCCATACAAACACACTAAAACTGGATATTAATCAGTGTGTGAGTGTGTATGCTTGCATGCGTACACACAAGAATTTTGCGAGTTTAAATGCTGGGATTTTAAGAAACTTAACATTTTTTATACTCTTTTTTTTTTTTTTACCCATAGATGCTTTCAGGAAATAAGAGAAACATCTACTAGATCTAATTCAGACAAAAACTCTAACCACTTGTTGTCGGTCTTGTGTTTTAAAATGCTGAAACTACAAAGTACATTAGAAGATTTTATACTTTGCACAATCCTCTTCAATTAGCATTTTTATTTGAATCTGATATGTTTGTGGTTTATTTGCCAATTAAATTGCAATGCATCTAATTCCTGATCAAAACCCCAACACCAAACAACCATTTTTTTCTTTTGCAAACGTTTCAGTTTTTAGCGTTCTGTAAAGCAAATCTTTATTGCTTTAAAAGTACTGGAGTACTAGTGTCCTAACGCTGCTACACAGACAGACTAAGGAAGTCTTGTGTCCCTCGTGTTATAAGACAGTACAGTTCCCTGACTGAGCATCAAAAGAAAACCTCATTTTATTTTTATTTTTGAATATTTTATTGGTTTATTGAATTTTTTATTAATAGATTTTAATCTTTGAAGGTTTTCATGGTTTTAGTCTTTAATAGTTTTTTTTTTTTTCCGGATGTGCTTTTGTGGTTATGAATGGAAGCAGATGGTCGCTTTTAAAGTTCCTTCGGGATAAATAAAGCTTTTATTCTATTCTGTTCTACTTTATTCTGTTCCACCTAATTGTACTTTTATTCAAACATATTCATCAATTCTGCTCAACAGCATAAACATTTTACTTTTGAGGCGCTCATTTACCACAATTTTAATTTTTTATAGTGACAAAATAGAAAAGCTTGTTTCACAAAAAATACAAAATCATAACAAATACTTTGCCCCGAATTCCCTTTTTTCAAAAACACGTACTCTGCATGGACCGACATGTTAGCACCATGTATTTAACTGTAAAAACACAGATCTGCTTTGACAATAAACCGCCTGCTTTAAGTCATTTGGCTCCTCTTCAGATGTGGAGTGGACGTCTCCGTCAAGGAAGCTGGCTGAATCCTTTGAAAGCAGCAGAGCATCAGGATTGATGGATGTGTGGACAAGTACAGACCACTTTGCGGTTTTCCCTGGCAGCCCATGACCTTTGGCGCAGTGCACTGTGATGAGATGTCTTTCACCAAAGGTTGTTGTAGCTCATCAATGTACACACCACATAAGAAATAATTATAACAAAAACTATAAACAATAACAAAATGGTAACAAAAATAATTGAGGTTTGTTGACAACAAAGACCAGAGTGTATGCTACTGAGATACTATGAGTTTACAAGTGTTGGATTCAGTGATCATAATATTTATGTGGGACAAACTGTGAAAGCACCACTCACTCCTTCAAAGAAGACAGGCCAACAATAAAATACATGTACTTCTCGAGAAAACACAGCATCTGTGAGATAAGTTAAAACAATGAGTCGTTTGTGAAGGAATCTGCGGAAAGGTGAGTGAACATAAGGACTTGAGAATACTGCTGTAGGTACATTGATTCATAAATATGTGGCCTTAAATGTGTTTTTTTTTTTGCATGTCAAAAGTGTCCACGGCTCTTTCAGTGATAAAAAAAAAATCTCCTGCTGTTGTCTCCAGCGTTAAATTCATTAACCGTTAAAGCAGACTGGACCAACTTGAAAACCGAATTTCTGGTTTCCTGCTCCAAAATCAGACACAGCGACATCAACGATGGGGAGCGTGTTTGACAGCGGGGCGTCAAACTCCAACACAGTTCTCTCCTGTCCTGAGCGGGTCTGCATCAGACAGAGGGTATATAAATTTAAAAATGCCCTGTTAGAAGCTTTTATTTTAAAGATCCATCAGTGTTACTCACCTGGCACCCATCGTACAGTGCATTGATATAGTGAGTGTTCTCGTGTGTGAGCTCCTCCCCGTTGCTGCCTCTGAAGCGCAGTACATGTTGATGACTGTAGGCAGCAGCGTGCAGCCAGGCAGCAGAGTTGAGGCAGTGGTAGGTGAATGTCTGCCTGGCTGTGGCACTCAGCAGCTTTAGGAAGGTCAACTGGACAATGTGGATTGAAGTACCATCTGACCCAGAGTAGGAAAACTGGACAGAAGCACCACAAATATCAACAAACCTAGTATTCCATAGATAAATAAAACAAGCAAACAGAAATTTAAACATTCTGTGAGTTACAATTTACGGTGTGAATTCATTATTTTGGCCCCTGCGACAGACTGGCGACCAGTCCAGGGGTGTACCCTGCCTTCGCCCATGAGTAGCTGGTTAGGCTCCGGCAACCCCGTGACCCCGAAAGGGATACAGCGGATTGGAAAATGAATGAATGAATGAATGAATGAATTCATTATTTTTTTAAAATAAAACCAGGAAATGAAAAAAAAATATCTCTTTTATTTAACAGTATTTATTAAAAACAAACAGAACATTAATTGATCCCACGAAAGGAAAATTGGAAAATTATTTCTGCTAATAATAAAAACAACTGATAATAAATACACTAAAATTGTTACTGCTATGCCCTCTCATGACATTAAATAATAACTTCAACATGAGAACATGTTTTTACTTGATTTAACTTGACTTTGATCAACTTTGTTTTATGTGTGCTAAATGTCACTGCATACATCTCTTGATTTCTACACTCAATTTTCCACGGCTCTACTTACAAAACGGATGGCCATTGAACATGCGTTGCAAGTTAAACCAAGTCAAACTTTGACCAATCAGGGACTTGGATTTGGTAGTGAAGTATGGATGGCTTTCCCTTTAATTCACAGAAGTGCCAAGTGTTTAATAACTGATCTTGAAGGAGACATTAATAGTTACGGTTTGTTCCCGACTAGAATTATATGTCACCAAATATTTCATATATCAGAATAGAGCTGTGGGCCAAGATTTGCACCACTTCAATGTTTAGCGCCAAGCGTCTTCCAACTGTAAGTGGCGGACATGTGCTAGTAAACACTAACAGTAGAAAAAGAAGAAGAAGCCCCTTCCTGCTTGTCCAGTGTGAACACCATGAGCTAAAGGTGCATTCAAGAACTCGCGTTTAGTGCCTGTGTGTCTGTAGTACAATAAGTATTAACCTAAAACACGATTAATAAAATTAGCTGGGGTCTTTATAAACCAAATCTTTCAAATTTGATAAAAGGCACACAAAGGGGTCATACCTGTTTTCCTTTTCTGAATTTACTGTACCAGGTTCCAGGTTTTTCCCCTTTCCAGGCTGCTAATTTCACCTGATGGTGAACCAGAAAAAAAGGTAAACAGAGTTATTGTGAAAAAAAAACACTAAAACTGAAGTCAGTCTTTGTTCGTCGGTTTATTCAGACTGACCGACTGGAACTTCTTGTCAGGGTTCAGACACGTCTCTCCCTGCGCAGTGAAGTTGCAGAACACCTTGAAAGAGTCTCTGTGACAGCCCTGGTTGGGATCAATCCAGTACTCACCTGGAGACCACAAATGGAAAGTTAATTTTTAAAAAACAATCTAGAGGCAGTGAAACGACATAAACTACTGTCATACCATTGGGGAGATCTGGTTTGAGGAGCCAGAGCTCCTTGCAGGTCCTTGCAGGGCTGTGGTAGGTTCCCAGTGGGTTCCGCAGCCCCTCTACCTCCACTTTTATTGAGGAAAGCGAGGCAAACACTTCCTCCATGCCCTGACCCTCCTTCTCCTTCATCCAACCATCTTGTCCTGCTTGGTCGCCTTGTATCCAGTTGTCTTCGGCTCTTTCTTTCACATCCTCCTCATTTTCAAAAGCAGCACCATCCACCACCGTGTCAGTCCTCCTCCGCCGCCCCCTCTGCTCCGGTAGAGTTACAGTCCCAACTGCTGGTCTTCCCTGACAAAATTTGGAGGAAATAGAGATTATGTTATTTTGAAATAAAAATAAAAACAAATGCATTCCAGCACTTTACTCAGAACTCACTGGAGGTCCTGGTGGGCCCGCAGGACCAGGGTCTCCTCTGGGGCCAATTGGACCCTGAAATTGCAAACAAAATAATTATCATTAGATTATAATAAGAGATTATGTGGGTTAATTTAAAATCTCTCAAATATACCTGGTTTCCTTTGGAGCCCTTTGAACCGATGGCGCCCTGTGAAACAGGAGGTAGAGCTGAGATTAGAGCACATTTTTCCAACTGTTTTAATAAAATGTATTTTAAAAGTTTATGCGCTTTCAAGATACTGGTAATGTAGTTTACTCACAGATAATCCTGTGGGGCCTGGAGGACCTGGAGGACCTGGTGGGCCAACAGGACCCTGGCAATGCATGCAAAAAGAGTAAACAAACCACAGAATATGGCTATGTCCAAACCCTCTTCCATTTTTCTAATTACTAAAAAGCTATACAGTGCCGGACCATCTAGAGCCCAGGATTTAAAAGAAATCCGGACACCATGCCACCATATATATATATATATATATATATGCTTTTTTAAATGGCAAATATGGCGTCACTAATTAACTCGAACTTAAAAACCTAACAAATTGAATGTTTTACAAGGACTATAAATTAACCCACTGCATTCTGAAAATAAAAACTTGGATGGTTTGTTTAAAAAAATAAATTATAACACTTTTTTTTCACATGACAAATTATTTAAATACAGTGCATTGTGGTGAAATCCACCAATATAGTGAACATCGATGCACACTGCTAATTGCAGAGACTTCTGGGAAATTTCTAAATTTCTAGGGAACTGTGAATGAACATTTGCCGTAAAAAAAAAGGTGAAATGATACTCAATTACTACTGCTAAATCCAAAGTAATGCTGCGTCATATCCCCTGACTTTGAAACTGTCATTCTGTAATTTAAAAGATGATTTTTTTGTTGTTTTTTCTCCAAAGTGACATCATTTTGATAGACAGACAGACAGATAGATAGAGCAGTCACCATCCCACTTTTTAGTGAAAGGCTAAATACCCAACATGCCAGATTTGTTTTCTTTGTTTTGTTAGATGTCAAAGCTCGTGTGAAAGTGTGTTTAATTAAAATATGTACCTCATCTCCTTTTGGACCTCCTAGTCCCTGGTTTCCTGGTAGTCCTCTGTCACCTTTTTCTCCCAGGTCTCCCGGTGGTCCTATCAGACCTATAAGACCGCCGTGACCCTGCGTTCACACATCACGAACAAGCTCAGAAACAGCATCTCAGCAGAAGTCCCTTTTTAAAAGATAAAAGTGCACTTCACACCTTGTCCCCCTTCCTTCCAGGATCTCCTTTAAGTCCTGCTAAACCCGGTGGACCCTGAACAGAGGAGACATTTCATTCATGCAGAAACATTTTAAATAATGTTTGGTTTCTTTGCACATTTTTCTTCAGTTGACTGCAAACAGGTCAGTGTAAAACCGAAAGCAATGCATTTTAAAGATGAGAACATAAAATCATCACTTCTATTATTCCTGTTAGTATAGTTGGAGTATAGTTGAAGCCAGCTGCATGTATAGACATCATAAGCTGGGCTTCTGGTGTGGGAAAGAAAAAAAAGCCTCTTTTCCATAGAGGAGGTGAGGCGTGCTTCACGTTTCATCTTCTTTTTCAATGAACCGCTTCTGTTGCCTCACATTACAGGAATGTGCTCTTCTGCCAAGTTATCTCACGTCCTCTACGCTGCAGCATGTACAGTCTATTTTTTGTATTTTTAGACAACTCAATACACGAGTCTCATTTCATCTTAAATTGCCCTATAAATACCTATTAATGTTTAAGACCCAAAGTTTTGCAACATCCCCCCCCAACACACCGAGCTCATAATTCACCTCTCATGTTTGAAGTGTGTCCTAATAAAAATTAACTTTCTGTTAAATCATCTCACCATGGGACCGGGTGGTCCTGTGGCTCCTGGGGGACCGTTTAAACCTTGTTCACCCTGGCAGGATGAAACAAAAAGAAAAGTGCGTGAGACAACCGTTTTTCTTCTGGTTCCTCAAACCTTTGTCCTTTGCTGAATAGATTTACAGCGGGGCCAGGGATCCCTCGTAGTCCTTGGGGCCCAGGTTTCCCAGGATGCCCCTGGCCACCCATGGGCCCTCTCTTTCCAAAAGGACCCTCCATTCCACGAGCACCCTACAAGTGACAGAGAGCAAGGGCAGGTTCAGACACTACAACAATGAAGAAGATGTTCTTTTTGCTGGAATAGATGGGCTCCATTTAAGAATAAATGTCCTGCCTTTGCTCCTTTCAAGCCGGCTTTTCCTTCCTTTCCTGGTTTCGCCAAGTGGCCCTACAAACATTTTAAAATTCTCTTCAATTATTGATGCATTTACAGATACATTAGTGAGTTTAATTGATAGGATAAGCATGAAAACACAAACCCTTCTGCCAGGAGGTCCAGGTGGTCCAGGTTCTCCTGATGGTCCCACTGGTCCCTGATAAATTCAAACAATGAAACAAAATCGTCAAACATTCATTTGAACCACAAAATTTATATCAATGAAAATGTTGGTTGTGAGTTTTGTGGCTTCCGTGGTGGAAGGAAACACCTACAGGTTTTCCAGGCTCTCCTGTGTCTCCTTTAGATCCAGGAAGGCCATCTACACCCTGATAAAGAAAATAGTGTGCTGAGGAAGAGTTATCCACGTTGAAAAAATGTAACACAGAGAGGCTTTAATGCACTGAAGTGTGATTTGTCTCATTATTTTTTTATGTCTTTCATTTAAAGCACAGAGGCACACTAAAAATAATACATCACATTTTATTATTGTACTGCTGTTACATTTCACACACCTCAGATATGTTCATGCAATTCTTAAGTCACACAAGACTTTCATGAAGACTTTCATAATACTAGATGAAGTGTCCTTTGATGCACACTCTTATTACTTCCAAATGCAGCAACATCATAGTATTGCCTGTTAAAGTGCAGAGGGATGTAAATGTACGTTCAGTTCGTCATGCCACAAGCTAGTTGAATATAAATGTAGCTTTTTAGGTGACTTTTTTTAAGGTGACTTACTGAAGCTTGACTGAAAAATTTCAGACTAAGTATAAACCTACTCTGATCATCTTTTAAACTATTCTAAAAACATTCCTTGTGGTCTTTTAATTATGACTATTTTGTTTTTAGCCAAAATAAAAAAAATCCGGTGCTGTTTCCTAGAACATAGTTTCTGCAGAGCGGCGGGAGTTCATAAGCAATTAGCCTCTGAGTTGTGGGTGGGACTGTTGGCGCGCAGTAAGCATTCCCCTATTTCCCATCATCTCTTTGTTTACACTCTGTCATACTGGCTTACAACCCGACCTAACATTACAGCTGCAACAAAAATGGTGAGCAATATTGGAACTATCTAGCCGTACAGTTCTGATCCAGATTCCAGCTCAGATGAGGAAATCAAAGATGTACATGGATCTATATGTCTACAAGCGATGCATCAGAGTGGAGCGGTGCAGGGAGCTTGTGGTTACAATTACAAAATTACAAAGCACATAGACAAACACACACTCATACAACATAATAAAGCATAAAATGAGACACTTATAAGATGCAAAATATACATCTGGTTATTTGTCCTCCATCATCAGGAAAATGCTACAGAAACATATTAAAAACAGAAAAAACAAGATTTTCATTAGAGTGGGTCTTTAACAGGAGGAACAAAAGGGGATGGCCATCACCATGAATGTAGCATAGATTAGCTAGATTACATTGTTCAGAAACTGCTGATCTGCTGGGATTTTAACACACAATAATCACTATGATGGACTTCATAAAAGTATTTAATGACTTCAAATGTTAAAGAAGACTAGAAGACTAGAGGAAAGGCTTTTGAGAACAAAGAAAATCAACAGTTTTTCAAATTAACACTTGTTTCAATCAAGACATGCAGACAAAAGTGTCTAAATGCCCAATTGAATGAATCTTGAAGCTTAATTCAGTTCATCTTATAAGAGAACAAAGTTACCGCTCACAAAAACGGACGATGCAAGGTTTGGAAACCTCAAAAAACTGTGAAAATCTGTGTTTTTAGCCTCCTCCAGTCATTCACCACATGTTAATGCCCCTTTACTACTGACCCCCAGCTCTCACAAGCAGGGCATTAATGTGAATGTGAGGATGA
The DNA here is from genome assembly GCA_036245035.1 of Adrianichthys oophorus. Lineage (NCBI taxonomy): Eukaryota > Metazoa > Chordata > Actinopteri > Beloniformes > Adrianichthyidae > Adrianichthys > Adrianichthys oophorus. Next base: position 4,368,952 of record BSAI01000119.1, on the reverse strand, counting down.
TGTAATGGAAGGGTTAACCAGATTAAGGTTTCTAATCATCCACACCCGGTTCAGTTGTTTTATTTATCCATCAGCTTATTTCATACATTCATCATCTTTAAATTCAGTTCTTTTTTTAACCAACTTAAGATTTATTAGATAAATTATTTAATATTCCGGGACAGACAAAACCTGCAAATTGTTAAGTGGTATAGGACACAAAGGCACACAACAAACATGAAAGTTTGCTTTGTCTTTGCAACTATACTGTGTTTAAAGTGACCTCTCTTTCTCACTCTATCACCCAGAAGAATAAAAAAGTGTTGTACTTGAAAGCTACTACTTGAAAACATAAAGACTTAATAGGCTGTGTCCAAACTCCTTCACAACACAATAGTTAGTGCCCTAGATCAGGCCTTCGCCATTTCGTAGAGCTCTTTGAATCTACAATTCCAATATTCAGAAAGTAAAACTATTCAAGTTGTCATAAAAAAGTGGATTCATTAAAAGTCTTTGTAAAAAGCTCATTTGTCAGGCTTTCACTTTGGGAAATTAATAACGTCCAATTTGTCATTAAAAAATGATAAAGTTTTGAGCATGGTGTTCAAATTCCTTTTAAAATCCAGGACATTAGTTAGTCTCACACTGTTTAGTTTTTTAGTAGGTAGAGAGTAGGGAGGGAATTTGGACATAGCCCATAAAAGAACCCCTAAAGTACTCACATTGGGGCCAGCCTCTCCCTGCTGTCCAAGATCACCAGTCAAACCAATGGGACCCTGGGGAAAGCAGAGATTTTAGCCATTCGATTCAGATTTTAACATCTAATGAACAACTGAAGCAGCAAACAGAGCAGTTTGGTTTTGAGAGAGTAAGACCTATTTCTCTTTATTTTGTATGTGTAACTTCAAAACCATAAAGTGCAGAAACTGTGAAGCACATGTTTTCTCCTTTTTCTGCCCAGGTTTCACATTCACCAAACAAAAGGTCAGTGTAATCAGTGTAACCTGGAAATTGTGTTGTCGATATCTTTTGATAAAACTCACAGCATTGCCCTTTGCCCCATCCTCCCCTGGTTTTCCCCTGGTTCCTGGAGAACCAGGTGCTCCTGGAGGACCTGTGTCTCCCTTCTCTCCAATGTCTCCTTTAGCTCCCTGAAAAATGTCATTGGTGGAGCGGGATTCATTTTGAGTGGGAAGAGCAGAGAGAGAAAGAAGCGATTTTCGAAAAAAGTGAGCAAACCCACCAGCCTTCCTGCCAAACCAACTGGCCCAGGATCACCCGCTTCACCGTCCTCTCCCTGAGACAAAAAAAATGTTGGGGAAAGAAAATAGTACCTGGACCAAGACTAAATTTATAGAACCTTCAATGAGGAATCTGATACCTTTTCCCCAACAACACCTGGCTGTCCAATCATCCCTGGTCTACCAGGTGGTCCCTAAAATAGAAAAAGTACAATTTTTAACTCAAAGTTTAAGGCTGATTGTTTACTCAAATAGGGTAAAAAAATTATAAGTTCCTACCTGTCCTCCAATTGGACCTTGAGCACCAGTTGGACCTTGTTGCCCAGGTGGACCCTGAAACAAAATTATACGTTTTTATTTCCTTTTTTCCTCCCAGTTTTTTTTTATTTATTATAGGACAGCCGAGAGCAAAAAAAAAAAAAAAAAAACAAAACAAAAAAAACAGCACACCATCAGACCAACGTGTCCACTCTCGCCCTTTTCACCTGGTAGACCAGGCATACCCTAGAAGAAAACAAACACAGTTAGAGGATTTTCAACGGCCTGCTTTCGTCTTGTCGATAGGAAACCTCACCTGTAACCCTATTGGTCCTTTGGAACCCTTGAAACCACGTTGGCCCTCATCACCTTTGGGGCCATACATGCCTTGTTGGCCTCGAGGGCCAGCCAGCCCATCCACACCCTTATGAATAGAAATTTAAAAAATGAGTTTATGTGGATTTCCTAAAAGGCCTTTTAACTTACAGGATTCAAATTCCAATTCAAACTTTATTTATAAAAGTCCCACTCCAATCATCCTTTATTTTTTTTAAAAGAACAAGTTGAAAACACAATTTTTATAGGAGTGGGTCTTAAAGCCCTTTTCACACAGCAGTAACAGTGTTTTACAGGTTTATAACAATTACAAATACAATTAAACCCGCGAGCGGCGTTGGATGGCCCGCAGGCGCTACCCGTCACCCTAGCCCTGGCCTCTACACGCCACCGCTGCCCTCGCCTCCCACCTCTACGCGCCACTGTACCCTCCCCGCCCACCTCTAGGCACCGACGCCGCCCACCTCTCAGCCCCCCCCCACCGCCCTTGAAGCAAAAAAACCCACTATAAGCCAAATTAGTGAAAAAAGTTAGCATATTGCTAAAATGTTAGCTTAACTCAGAATTAG